>QGSO01000144.1:1156484-1702508 GCA_011037825.1 Carya cathayensis
TATAATAATATCCATTCCTGCTATATACATCCTGTGCTGGACTATCCCTTTTATAAAATTAATGATATTTAGATCTTCTGGTAGGGCTCTTAAGCGTGTGTGTATGTGTTTTGGCTGTGATATTAAGAGTGAAAAAGTTTATCACTTTGTATTCTTTGTTATGTTTATGAAGAAAAATAGGATCTCTCTTTTCATCTATAATAACGTTTCTATTCTACTCACAGCCGCACCCTTCCACCACCTGATCAAGGTAATGAAGACAATTAGTATGTCCTGATTTTACTTATTGTTTCATTTTGGGGCTTCTCTTATTTATTTTATGATGGGGCTTTTTCGACCCTTACCTTCATTTCACATGCATTATGACAATTGTGGCTGTTGTGCTGTCAAGTATTCTCTGTTAATGACGTCAAATAAACATAAGTATCGGTATATGATAATGAGGAACTGACTTGTCTGAAACTTATCATGCAGTGATAACTACTGAAGCCAAAAATATCCTTTTGAGACACATCTATCAGAGTGCTGAAGAGAAGGATGTAACAAGTTCTTCATCTCATATCTAAGCACACACACATGACATGATGCAACAAGTTCTTCATCTCATACTTAAGTACACACACGACATACTCATTTAGTGTGGCCACCAAGTGGATATGTGGGTCTGCAAACAAACATAGGACAGTTTTAACTTTTTTTAGCTTCTGTCAATCTTCTGATTTGCATGGCCTTTCTTTTTTGTAGTTGAGACCAAAGAGAGCTGCGATATATAAGTACAGTTGGGTGATCCCTGTGATAGTTTATAAGGAATGAAGTGATTAGAGAGATATTTACCTTTTTATTCCATTCACGTAATGTCTCAATCCTCCCATTCATCATCTTCTTTGGGTGATCGGAAAAATGCCCCAATATGTTTATGTGGATCAATTGCGCGTCTCAAAGTCTCCAACACTTCAAGAAATCCAAGAAGACCTTTTTTCACTTGTCCAAATTACAATAAGGAGGTCATCACTTACAACTTTTGTATACGTTTTGATTCCTACAATTTTCTATGGTTGATTTTTACAAATCTTGATCACTGCAGGGAAAGCCATACTGTAATTACTTTATATGGGCAGATTTTGTAGAAGGAAATGGAAGTCCACTTGACCGGCACAAAAGTGAATTCCAGCAAAGAGATGAAGAACTTCAAAAGAGAGAGGTTGAAGTCACTAGGAGAGAGAATGAAGTCCAACATGTTTTAGAAGAGATCCATAAAGAAAAGGAAGAGATCCATAAAGCAAAGGAGGACATCCAAAAGAAAGTGTTGGATCTTCTGAATGAACGGGAAGAGCTTCAAAGTCAAGTTATAGAGATTAGTCATGCACGCATGCTACTAGGCGTATATTGGGGACTTTCTATACTAATCTCATGTATTTTGCTACGATCAAGATCAATAAAAGATTAAGTTTGTGTTAGGGACTTTTTGTATGTTGTTAAGTTAGTGCTTCAGTTTAGCCAGACTGGTGACTTGTAAACATTCTGCATTATGATGCAGTCTTCATAAATTTGTAATATGCATTTTATTTTTCCAACTGTACTAGACTTATGATCCCTTCAATATAACGTATTTTCTAGCAAATTTTTTTCATGTAATAGTAAGTTGAAATTTGTATTATCTAACACTCCCAGCGACCTAGTAACCAGAATAACTTCCAGGATGCAACAGGCAACACTCAGTTCTTTTAAAAAAGCCATACATTTGTCCTTCTTCATTAAACCATCAAAACAAGTACATTGCTTGTTTGAAAATAAATTGAGTGTCAAATAACCATGCCAAATACTAACGAGTATCAAATACACAATGTTAGGCCCCAAACTCATTTGGGACCACAAAAATTACAAATACAAACAACGAATGTCAACAGCAACCATCATGTTCATGCCGGATAAAATGTTAACAGCAACCATCAACTGTCAAGAGAGGTATGATCTTGAAGATCCGCCTGTAACCAAAAAAAAAAAAAAAAGACATAAAAATCAAAAGTAAAAGTTGTCATACTCAAGTAAAAGTTTATATATATATAAAATACTGCGTACACTTGTAAGGACACTTTGTTGTGTGCCAGGAAGTAAGAAATCATCCGTGGTTCCCGCGACGCCACTCATGTTCAATACCTCATCTGTGGTTCCGGCAACGCCACTCATGTTCAAATCCTCATTTGTGGTTCCCGCGACGCCACTCATGTTCATCACCTCGTCTGTGCTTCCGGCAACGCCACTCATGTTCATCACCTCATCTGTGGTTCCCGTCAAGACCTCATCTATTGCCGCTACAGTACAACTTATGTTCAAGACATCATCTGTGGTTGTAGCGCCACTTAAGACCTCATTTACTACTTGCCTACAATTCACCAATACGTAATTAATTTAAATAAATTTAAATAATAACAATGTTTGAGTGAGGACAAAGAAATTAAATACATTTTTCCTTTTTCTCTTGATACCGGATTCGGATCGTTTAGGCTTAGTTTGTGGCTTTTTTTTAACCTTCTCTATTGCAGGTGCCTTTCTCTTCGATGGTGGCCTTCCTTTACCTCTAACAATGCGAGGACTTAAAACTTTTTTTGAACTTCCCATTTCAGTATTCCCAACCTCAGTATGTGTATTCGCAAGTACAGGTTGTGCTTTGCTTTTTGTGTAAATCGAATTCATTGCCTTCAACTTTTGTGTCATATCTACTGAATTATCATCATCCTCACAAGCATTTGTGGCGACTTCAAGGCATAACTTAACCAAATTAGCATACCTTAATGCAGATGGTTTGCCACTCAAATCATCATAACTGCTTCGAATGAGAGCATATCTACGCTTAATGTCCTTCCTCCATCTGTCCATAATATACTTTGAAGGCACCGATCGGACATTTTTTACTGAGAAAATAGCAAGAATGTGCCTACATAAAATTCCTCTCATCTGAAATAGCCCACACATGCACTTTGCTTCACACTCCTCTTCATTAAAGTATGCCATATATGTAACTCTTTTAATGGACCCTTCAACTTGCAACTGGTCATTAACTTCAAATGTCGAAATTGCCCCTTCTGTCTTGATAAGAATACAATGAGAATAAATAATCCCCATTACTTCAGACTGTATCTCCTTAAATTTTGCATTAGTATACAAATCTTGAAATTGCTTTTCTACGGGTAAATGGGTTATACATGGGATTTTGCAGTTGAAAGAGTGGAAGTCTGCTGACATCTCTGCCTCTCCTCTCTTCCTTAGTGCATTGTCAAATTGATCAACGAACTCTTTTAATGTGGTCCCCGAATGTACAAAACCATCAAAAAATGCATTTATGCTCTCACTACTCTGAGTTGTGCTCATTCCAGCCCAAAATGTATCTTTTAGATATACAGGAACCCAATGCATTCTCTCACTATATAGACTTTGAAGTCATGCATTCTCGTGCAAATTGTACGTATCAATCATCGCCTCCCATGACTTCTCAAACTCATCAGAATTTTGGCAATCATAAACACATTTGTGCAATGCTTTCTTCAAACCATCATTATATTTAGAATGGGAACTCAATTTCTCTGGTAGTTTTCGCATGATGTGCCATAAACAATACCGGTGTCGTGTTTTCGGAAAGACTCTCGCTATGGCATTTTTCATGGCCCTATCTTGGTCAGTGATAATAGCGTTTGGAGCCTTCTCATCCATACATTTCAACCAAGTCTCAAATAACCATACAAATGTATCAGTATCTTCGCTTGAAATCAAACCTGCTCCAAAAAGAATTGATTGTCCATGATGGTTAACACCGACAAAAGGGGCGAATGGCATGCCATATCTATTTGTTAGGTATGTTGTATCAAATGTCACAACATCCCCAAAATACCCATATGCTGCTCTGCTACGTGCATCAGCCCAAAAGACATTCTTTAATCTTCCATCATCGTCTAAATCCAATAAGGAATAAAACCCATCATTCTTATATTGCATTCTCTCAAAATACTCACGAAGTGCAGAAGCACCTCCTTTACCAAGCCTAAGGTGTCTGGCCTTGTCGATATAATTCCGTGCATCCTTCTCAACAAATGAAAGATTATCGTATCCACCTGCCTCGACAACCAAGGAGTTGAAACTTTTAGCCATACTAATGCCTGCCTTGTCGTTGATATCTAGTTGCCTCTTTACAGAATCGTCGATAGCTTGATTACATCTAAAGAACCTTGCCTTTCGAAGACTTAACCCGTGGTTGTGTGCATTCTCAACGGTAGTTATACGCAACACCCCATCAAGCAAAATTGCATTAACCTTCGCCTTACAATCTGTCTTTGTTGTCGGACGTGGTTTAGAAACATTCGAAGTACGATTCCTTGCCTTCCCACCACAAGCACAACCAAGTGTTAAATATCTAATACTCCCATTGTCTTCCCTTTTACTTCTTTGGGTCATTACGCCAAACCCAGTCTATTTTCCATATTGCTTATAGTAGTCTATAAGCTCATGCTCAGTTTTAAATGACATCCCCGGCTTTGGCTCTATAACATTATCGTCATCATTTCCACAGGAGACTGATGGTACTTCTTCAACCGGCACTTCTTCAACCATCGATGGTACTTCCTCAACCATTGAAGGTACTTCCTCAACCAATGAATTATCGGTCTCCTGGATTATACCATAACACATATCAATACAAGAAGTTTTGTTATTTAATATGTACATGAACACAGTTCAAATTATTTTATACCTGTTGTTCTTCAATGAACTCTTCTCCCACATTTGAGCTATCTTGATAAGTACTGCTTTCAGAAGAAAACAATGATCGCCTAGTAGACGAAATGATGGGTTCTGTGATATCCTTATGACTACTTGAACATCCCGGATAAGGAATTGGAGGAGCATAAGGGTATGAAATTGGTGGTCTAAACGGTACTTCCGTTGGCTGTTGCAATTAACAATAAAAAATAAAAAATGTAGCCCTTCACATAGTGGATTTAAACATAGAAACTAAAGTTTATCACCTCATTTCTCCACGGATAAGGATCGGCATTTGGATGAGGAGCAAACAGTGGGAAAAATGTAGGCGGCATCATCCCATGGTAACCATGCATGTAACTATATGCTGACCAATCTGGGTAAAATGGCCTTGGTATTTCCTGAAATAAAATCGAATAATGATTTATTACTAAATTATAAATCACACAAATAACATGGCTTTTGGATGGGAAAATCATACTTTAGTGAATGCAGTAGTGTTGGTAGGCCTTGTAGCACTGCTTGTAGGCCTTGTGTTTTCTTCCGCTTTCTCTAACAATTCCTCATAACTGATCAAATAATTATCAAACATATAGACATTATTTCAGACCAGATCAGTCAAACAAACAAGTATACCTAAACAAGTATACGTACTAGGAGATCTTGATATCGTTCATGTTTCTGAGGGAGATGGTGCGAGTCCGAGAGTAAACACGAAATTGAAAATAGGTAAATGGGGGTAGTGTGTGAATGGTCTAGATTTTCATAATCATTAAAAAAAAAAAAAAACGATTGACACCACAGAACAACTACCTAGCTGTCGTGGTGGTGGAGTAGATGGTTTACAACATTTCCTAATGTAGATGGTTTTCCTTTTATTTGCGCAGAGGTCTTGCCTGGTGGTGGAGGAGATGAGCCCGATGCCGGTGGTGGAGTTGAGTAGAATGCTGTGCTAGTGATGGAGGAGACAAGGCCGACGCCGGTGGTGGAGATGACGAAAATTTTTAGCTCCCGCGTACTCACTGACAGCGGCAAAATTTTCACTTTTAAAACTCGTAGCTTTTCGTGAAATGAAGCAGAAATGATTTATTTGGAAGAAGGACAATTTGGTCAATTGCTTAAACTGATATGGACTAAACGACAAAGCAAGGTGTGCACGGGGACTGTATTTAAGGACTGTACCTAGCACATCTCCTTTTGAAAATACTCGTTCAACCGAACTTTTGAGCGTGACTCCAACAAATTTTTTGTCTAATACTTTATTTTATTTTATTTAATAGCAAACAATGCCAAGAATTTTTTCCCGGGGCATTTTCACTTCGATTTGGGCTTATTGGCTCAAGCCTGCACTCCATGGCATAAGTCTCATTAAAAATCTACCAAAAATTTATAACGCATCATTGTTGGATCGAGTCATCAATTTTGTCGATACACCAACAAAACTAAGCTCCACAAACCTAAAAAATGGGTCATCACAACTACCTGAACATGTCTTGATTGGCAAAATAAAAAATTTCATTAAAAATGCTACATGTATTTAAGAAATATTTACAAAAAAATAAATTTTTCACGTGACAATTATTAATATGTTGAGAATTATTAAATTCAAAATTCAAAATTTGAGTTTCAAAAGAAAACAAATAAAATAAATATTCTATGTAAAATTATAAATACGTGCAGCACAACTCAAAATTCATTACCCATATGATCACTAAATTATTTTCTTTCATTGTCTTGAATATAGATTTTTAAAGAAATACAACAACAATTATGCTGCTTTCTAGTTAGGTTTTTAAAATGCATGTGATGGAAGTAGGTGAGGTTTGATAGTGAGATAAGATGAGTCGATTTTAGACGAAAGTTAAAAGTTGAATAAAATATTATTATAATATTAATTTTTTAAAATTTAAAAAAATTGAATTACTTATTATATTTTGTGTAAATATTTTAAAAAAATTATAATAATAAAATGAAATAAATTAAGATAAATTAAAATAATCTTTATATCCAAATCTAGCCAAATGGCAAATGGGATATGCAAGGGGTATCGTCATAGGGTTATAGTTCTTGGCCATTTTGCATTAATTACTGTCAACTCAAACTCATTTACAGCATCTTCAAGTTTTCAACTTCATCAATTATACGCCTTGTTTGGATACAACAAATCTTTTAGCTTATTTTATCTTATTTAATTATTATAATTTTTTTAAAATTTTTAAAAAAGTACAATAAATAATTTAATTTTTCATAATAAAAATAATATTATAATAATATTATATTTAATTTTTAATTTTCATCTTAATATTTAAACCTTCACATGCTTTCCCACAATTAGGGAGCTCTGACTAGAGTTCCAATACTTTGAGAAACTAGTACATGAGTCGCCTGAAGAAGAGTTTTCCTTTATTTATTATTAGAGTTTTGTTACATATTTTCGTTTTTGTATAGTATTTTTTATGCACTTTATTTATTTGATGGGCAAATTAATTATTTATATTAAAAAAATGATGAAACTAATTATATTAATAGAGTGAATTAAAAAATATATTGAAGTTATTATACATAAAATTATTATTATTATCTTAATCTTTGTATGGGAAAGTTCCATGTTTTGAGTCTTTGACTTGTTCTTACCAAACCAAAGGACCTTTCGCAGCACTGCCTTCCATTGACGACATGCTTTTTGTTCTACACGTCGATATACCCTCCAGTTCCTTTATCTTTCTCCATAACTATTCCTTTTCTGTCCTTTCTCTTTATCTCTCTTAATCTTTGTATGGGAAAGTTCCATGTTTTGAGTCTTTAACCTGTTCTTACCAAACCAAAGGACCTTTCGCAGCACTGCCTTCCATTGACGACATGCTTTTTGTTCTACACGTCTATATACCCTCCAATTCCTTTATCTTTCTCCATGACTATTCCTTTTCTGTCCTTTCTCTGTATCTCACCTCGTTCAATCGTGTCGACCATGATCATGGAGGCACTGGGGGATGATTGAGAATGAGAAGAGAATTTATAAATAGTAATAACATAAGTTATAAATAATAATAAAATAGTTTAAGTTACGATATTTTATTAAATTTTAAAAAAAAAAGAGAAAAAAATTGAATAAAAATATTATAAAGTTATAATATTGTTATAATATATATTTTAAATTATATTTGTTTTGAGAGTTGAAAAAATTGAATTATTTTTGTGTTTTGTTTGTAAGTTAAAAAAAGTTGTAATAATTAGGTAATTATTAAATAAAAATTTTGAATATTTAAAATTGAAATATGTTTAAATTTGAATAATGTTTGGGAATAAGATGAGATGATATGATACTTTATTCAAATAATCACTTAAAAGAAAAGATAAAAGGGTAGGGTTACTATGTGGCCCAGTTAATTTTTTTTTCTTTTTTCGTTTCATATTTTTTTTAAATATATTTATATATTTTTAAAAAGTAAAAAAATACATCAATATATTTAAAATTACTTATTTAATCATTAAGTAATTTTTTTTTATTGAACGGTACATTTAAGCGGTACATGCGAGTGGACAAAGTAGCTTTTTCCCAGATAGAGACATAAAGGGTGTAATTGAACAGAGGAAAAAAACTATTTCAGGTAGAAAATAGATGGAAATGCAGGCGAAGAGCACATGAACAGAAATCCATCAAAGTATCATGAGTTGTTCTAAAGTGGAAACTTCGTAAGTTTTATGTCTTAGAACAAGAAACAGACCAAAACACAAGATCAAGCATATAGATTTCTCATTAATATTTAACTTACGGAAGACAAAGATGTCGATGCGAACTATTTTTTTAATATATTTTTATGCCAACTTGGAAAAGAATCCAAAGTTTTATATAAGAAAAATTATATTTACAGTGATAAAGTGTGCAAGTGTTACTCAATTTCTTTAAAATAAATGAATAAATATAAGACTTATATGAAAATAAACTAATTTTTCAATAATAAACTTTACTCTTTTTAAAATAATTACACAATATTTATATACTCTACAATAATTATAGAGGTAGTAATCTTCAGTCAATGCATAGAGCTTTACTTAGCTGTCATCCAATGATTGTTCAAAACAAAGAAATTTCCACGAAAATATGTCTTTAGAACACTCCCACTGGATGCTCTATAATACAAGTTTCTTTCAAAACATAAAGAAATTCTTTCAAAAGTACTTTCCAATGGGTATTGTATTCTATTTTTTATTTTACATTTTGCTAAAGAACCCACTAAGTATATAGGAAACTATTTATTATTGGAAACATTTTAAATTAATTTCTCTCTCTTACTGTTGATTTTTTATTGAAAATAAAGGATTAAAAAGTATAATATTTAAATGATATGAAGAAAAAATAAATAAACTGATATATGATATTTATAAAAATCAGAATATAAAATTGAAAAAGTGAGTTTTAATAATATATTTTAAATGATAAGATGAAAAATCAATTAGGAGTACTCTTAACATCTCACTTTATCGAAAGATCAAGAATAACTTTATGGGTAAAATACATTTGTCATGGATAAAATCCTAGATTCCAACTATTCTCTAATTATTCTTATCATTTCATCTCATTTTATTTAATTATTATAATTTTTAAAATAAAAATAAAATTATAATAATATTTAATCTAACTCCTCTCATCTAAATAATAAGAACAATCAAATCGGTGAGAGTAGGATTTTCTATTTTTATGAAAAATGAAAAAGCAAGTCAAGGTCAATGGCTACTTTAATTAAACTTAAATGACAGAAAAGCTCACCACTCACAGCAATTCACACGCCATCGTCTCCTACTAAAGGGTGTGTTCGTCAGTAACTAGAAACCCATTCGTTTCTTGAAGCTCCGGCTTAAAATAGACGAGCTCTGCCATCGTTGTGAACCTACAAATTGCGAAAGAAAAATACGAACTCCAAACGATGGCTGGTGGAGGAAGGCTTGGAGACATTATAGAAATGGATGAAGAGCTTATCATGAAAGCTGGCTCTTCTGCCATGAACGCGCCCAAGTTTCCAGGGAAGCCCTTTACTTTTGAGAAATTCCGTGCTTCATCAGGTACTGATACGGCCTTCATTTTCGGCTTTGCTGGATCTTGGTCTGTAAATGATTGGCAGTTTGTTCAAAACCCATTTGGAGAAACCCAGATCAAAACCCAGCTGTTTCCTTCTCTTAAAAGTATAGGCAACGATGAATTTGCCATGGTTAATCAATGTTCTCAGCAGAGGTTCGAGGAGAGGATCTTGTGGCCTTCGGATTTCCGAGCTAAGGTACAATAATTTGGGTCGTTTTCTGTTGTTTCTGTTTTTAACTACCACTTCTTTGGTTCCTACGGTGAATGCTGCAATGATTTGCTGACATGTGTTCTATATTTTAAGAAAACCTATGCAGCCTGCTATTTTCATCTATCCCCCATTTACCAATCATATCTTGCCATATATGTAGAACTTACGAATACGTCTTTTTAATTAATAGCCAAAAGTAGTACGTTTAGGATTGTTCGTTGAATTCGTTAGCAACTTGAATGGTTTGTTGAATGTGCTATTTGAATGTCTTTTTTTTTTTTTTAAATTATTATTTTTTAAATTTTAAAGGAAAGGAGGACGACAATTAAAAAATCCTCATTCAGGTAGAGGAATCACCATAACTATAGCAAGACAGCCCAATAAAAAAAAAACAAAAATTCTATGTGCAGTTACTTTTACATACCCTTTTGTGCACTCCAGTATTATGATTGATTGTGTATTAAAAATAAATTAATCCAGCCAATCATATCAGTGAAATACGTAAGTAGTACGCAAAAGTGACTGTATGTAGCATTACTCATAATATATTGTGCTTTTTCTTAAAAACCCCACAAATACCAATTGGAATTCTTCAAATTGAATTCCGATATTAACTTTATCATAAAACAAATTTCACTATTCATACTAATGGATAAATTCACAAACTCAGCAATAAAGGGCAAAAGTAAGCTTGCCAAAGGAAGGAAGGTGGATTGGTGAGTGTAGAAATAAATAATATAATCTTCATTGAAATGCTTTAAAATAAATCGTAACAGATAATATAAACTATGAATAATTTTATTTGAATGTCTTTAGACCATACACTATGTATGTGATATAATTTGATTTGAAAGATAAATTTTAAAATTTGAATCTTACAAATCAAATTAGGCTATGTGGATGATGTGCGGTATAATACTATTAAGGCACAATATAAACTATGAATAATTTTATAAACCATACTTTATAACATAAAATAAAACTATGCAAAGCAACATTTTTTTTGTAATCCTCGAAATAAAATGTATGGAAAAAAAAAAATTAAACCTCTTCATAAGCATGACTACATGAAAGTAGGGTACTTATTATTATAAATGGAAAATTACATCATAATGTACTGAAAACCCTAAATCTCGACTTTATAAACAGAAAACAGAGCTTTTATAGCTGTACAAATGATCCTAAGCTAGCACCGAAACAGACTGTAATGGAATTGGAAAACAGATAACCTCTTGTAACTGACTACAAGTACATAATGTTGACCGTTTCTCACGGGAGACCGTTCGTAGGAACGGGTCTCCAGCTTCCCTTCATCTTAGGAACTCTTGAAGTGGTCCACATCTAATTCTTCATCACGTTTGTAGAACGTAGGAACTGCCCATGATAAATGGAACACGTGGGACACGTAGCCAATAAAGCTTGATGGAAGCTTTGGCTATAAATAGTGCGGTTTGGTCCCCAAACTCACTCAACTCAATTCCTTCAGTCTTACACCATCTAAATAGAGTGAGTAGAGTTTGGAAGTGCCAAAACCGAGAGAGAGAAACAGTGAAAAACAGTGAACAAGCTTCAATGGCTGGAGGTACCATTTCTTGTTTATCTTCAGTTTTGATTCGTTTTAAGTGTTTAATTCCGCATTGTAGAATCATTTAGAGCTTACACGTAATTCAGGTGGAAATGGCCATGCAAGAACGTGTGAGAGGGAGGAAGCAAATGGTGTTTACAGGACACTCCACGGGTGGTTCAATTGCCATCCTTGCAACACTTTGGTTCCTGGAACAATACGCCATAAAACTGGATGCCTCGCCTCTCTGCGTAACATTTGGATGTCCTCTAACTGGTAATCACATATTTTCACATGCTCTTAGGCGAGAGAAATGGGCTTCCTATTTCAAACACTTTGTCATGAGATATGACATTGTCCCCCGGATCTTGCTTGCTCCTATACCATCCATTGATCAAAATATTCCACCAATACTGCAATTTTTCGATGCAAAATCCAAAAACCCTGAATTTCAAAACTTTGGCGATATCACTACTCAACAGGCATCGGATTTTTTTTTAACTGTAATGAGGAATGCATCGGCCATGACAAGCTATGCTGCCTGCAAACTCAAGGGGAACACGAATTTGCTCTTGGAAACTGCAACCAGCTTCATATCATTAAGCCCTTACAAACCCTTTGGAACCTACATCTTCTGCACTGGCAACGGAAAACTGGTGGTGAGCAACCCAGATGCTGTTCTGCAGCTACTGTTTTACTCTTGTCAATTGAGCAGCGAAACTGATCAAGAGGTAGACATTGCCTTTAGAAGTCTTCGGCAACATTTTGAATATGAATCTGAACTGAAAAAAGGTTTACAAGTGCAATATGTACACAATCTTGACTCGAGCCAATTGGAAACCCTCCCACTGTCTGCAGAGGCAGGAGGTGATAGTGCCACACTCAACTCAGCCTTAAATGACCTCGGATTGGTAAGCTCTCTTTCTTTTACTTGTTATTACCAAAATCATGTTGGGAATTTGGACCTTCCAAATTCACCCCCACAGGATCTACCCTTTGCAGGAATAACAAGGAAAAATAGAGAAATAATAACAACACAAAAAATTTACGTGGAAACTCCAAAACAGGAGAAAAACTACCAGACCCAGAGAAGAAAATCCACTATGTGAAAAATTGTTACAATCACACAATTTCTCTCCTCACCCCAATCACACCCACAAAGCTTTACCCACTAGTAAAACTTTAACTCATACCTCTTCCCATTTTACAAAAATAGACAACAGAGAAATTTAACTAGAGTCAAAAGTTACTAGCTAAGCATTTGACTGGTGCACTTAAACTAAGAAACCCAAGCCTCCTTTTATAGACTTGCACATGTGCCCCTCCTTCACTTCCCACCCATGTGGGACTTAAGTAAAGGAGCATATAAATCAACAAATCATACATTGGATTCCGAACAAATTCGATAGTCTGGAATCTCTTGAAAGGACTTGATGTTAAACTTTCACTTGCTATACTGGTTTTCATAAGATTAGGCTTTTGTTCTTATTTATTGTGTATGGGAGTTTAGAGCACGAGCGCCAGACTGTGTCTTCGTGCTGCTGGAGAATTTGAGAAGCGAAAGCGGGGAAACGAGGATTATATCAATGGTAAGAAGAAAGACATCAACAAACTAATGGAGGAGCTAGAAGACTACCGACAGAAGAGTGCGCTTTGGAATTTAGGCTACTATGATGCCTTCAAGCTTCAAAAAGACGACAAGGACTTCAACGCTAATGTTAAGAGACTCGAGCTAGCAGGTATATGGGATGAAATCATCGAGATGTTAAAAAAAGACGAACTCCCAGATGGATTCGAGGGTGATGGGGGTTGGGTAGAGCTCGGAACGAGGTTTCGCCGCCTTGTTGAGCCCCTGGATATCGCCAACTACTATCGACACTCCAAGAACGAAGACTCGGGAGCCTATATGAAGAGGGGCAGGCCAAAGCGTTACAGATTCACACAGAGATGGCGGGAGCATGCTGGGAAGATGGTTACCGATGCCAGTGGAGAATCCAATTTCTGGGCAGAGCTAGAGGAGATCCGCAGCAAAACTGGTAGCAGGGAAGGGTTTGAAGAAGTCAAAGATAGAGTTTTAAATCTAGAAGAAGGTGTGCATAAATGGGTTTGTGGCGGTGACTTGAATATGGATGTGTTCTTGGAGGAATCCACCCTTGTGAAGTGGTGGAAAACACTTCCTTACGAGCATAAGAGTAGATCTTGCCTTTCACGATTCATCAATGGATAAAGAAACGGAGATTTTGGCTGTTGAGTGGTGACCCCTGCCTGTGTGTTTTTAAATAAGAAATCTGTTATGAATCTATGGTGTGTTCAAATAGAGTCTCTCTATTCCTTGTTGAAATAAAAGAACTTCAACAGTTTAAGGCACATGTGAATTCAGTTTTGTGAATTATCCTTCTTGTAAACAGTAGCGCCTTCATGGATGCACAATCACAACAATCCAGGTTGCCACCACACCAAAATGCAGGCTCATCTAACAAAACAAATGTGAATTAAGGCTGCAAAAGAACCCTCCTGCAAACTAGCTGGGAATCAATTATAGCTTGGTGAAAGGCCCAAGTTTGTTTTTGTTCTCTTTAAATTGGAGAAAGAAAAATGCTTAAAGCTTTTTCAGATGTCACATGAGAGAGAGAGAGAGAGAGAGGGGGGTGGGGGCTGGTGGAAGAAGAGTATAACTTCACCCTGAAAAGTCACAATCCGTAGGTCACTGAAAAAGGAAAACTACGTTACCTCGAAACATAGCCACTCAAGTAACTTCACTCTGAAAGGTAGAAGCCACCCTGAGAGCCTAGCCATTTTGCAAAGTCTAAAATAGAATTTAAATATGGTGTTTTGGCCATAATATTGACTTTTAGCTAAATTAGTCTACATTGGACTAGTTATTTCTAAGTCTAAAAAATAATATAATATTATTTATTTTAATAATATTACCAAAACAGTCCACTATAACCAAAACAGTCCCTAATTACCAAAACAGTCCACAAATTAGACAAACAGTCCACTAATGTACCCCAAAACAGTCCAAAAATTACTAAAATAGTCCACTACTACCAAAACATTCCATAATCCTACCAAAACAGACTAGAAATTACCAAAACAATCCATTAATTAGTAGATTAATTTAGTGGTTACCCAACCACATGTTTGAAGCGAATGTAAAAATAAAATGCAACAACCCATCTTATGAAAAAGATTAGTTTGAAGAGTCAAATAAAAAATCCCATAATTTCTGTGATAAACAAACTGTGATGAAGTAGTTTGAAGTGCCCATCAGCATTAGGAAGCAGTAAACATCGTTTGTTACTCGGTTAGAAGGACCATCAGCCTCAAGTAGTTGAGCCATTCCTCGATTCATTCTATTCCCAAATGACCGAGGCAAAATCGAAACCATTCAGAACTAATGGTGTAGGCCCATTTAAGGTGTCTATCTTTTGCATTTGAGGACCTCAAGTTCGGACTAGATCTTGAGAGAAACTTGATCCCCACGAAGTGAGAGCTAGAAATAAAGTAATGGACAAAGATTTCGAGTCGTATGCTGAAAAACAACGAGCAAGCATCCTTTGTCAAGGAAAAAAAAGAACATTGTCGGTTCAGATCGTAAAGTTGTATCTCTGCTGCTACCAAACATATGAAGATTTTTTTAAGCATGAAACATCTCTACAACCAAGAAAAGCAGTCTTAGAGTGAATAAAGTTTTTGTCTCAAAACTCCGCCGGAAAGGAAATGAAGAAGTAAGAGGTTTTAACATAAATAAGTCTTGTCCAATAGTCAACAGAATTCATACATAGAATGATATGAGTCTTACGGAGACAAAATTACATACCAGGCCTGCCCATGCCGTCGGAATGCATCAGTTTTGGTACCAAGTCTCACGGAAGCCATTTTCACAAAAGAAAAGTACTTCAAAACTTCAAGAAAAGGGCCAATTTAATGTGAAATCAAACCCTCCCAGCCTCTATATCTCACAGAAAACCAAACCCAGAAAACGCTTTGCTACTAACAGAGCAATCATACGAGCAGAATAGAAACCCGGCTGATCTTTTCCCTTGAGAAACACTAAGAAATCAAAACAAACCAAAAAAAAACACGAGCATCAAAACTCAAAATTCTCAAGCCAAGTCTATCAGAACCTTAAAACAGAACCATAATGTGGTTTATTCTCTGATTTACCTGCCAAAAACAGCACAAAAATTGCAGAATCACCCTAAATTTTCCAGCAAAATTGCCGCAAATCACTAGATTTAATTTAACAAAGCTAGTCCTTTCAGAAACCCAGTCCAAAACCTTCAAAAATATAAATTCACTCCATTCTAGAAAATGGCCTTAATCTAATCCCATGCCCTTCAAAAGAAGTCAATCAACCAGCATCCTATATTAGGTCAACCCCTCCTATAGACACCCAGCTCTTCAGAAACAGAATACCAAGAAGATTCTAAAGTTCAAGCCCGCACGGAATACAAGGGACCCAAACCACACATTACCCATTAAACAAAAAGCAGAAGCAAGCCAGTCTGCAAAAACATCTATTCACGTCCTAAATACTACATCAATTTACCTGAATCGTAATTTTGTGAAAAAATCCACGGAGATTTAATCACTTGATGAATAAAAAATGTGAAAAAATAGAAAGAGAAGAGGGAGAGGAAAGCTCCGTGGAGAAGACACAGAGAAGAGAGAGAGATGAGCGAGGAAGAGAGATTACCTTTTGGGGTGGAAGACGACGGCAACGCACACGATCGACAGAGAGAAGAGGCCTTGCGGGTTGAAGACTTGCGATGGAAATAAGTGGGGTTCGGTCGAAGAAGTAGTGAGTTTCAGGAGAAGAAAGAAAAGAAAAGGAAATGGGGAGGTTTCATCTAGAAGAAAGAGAAAAAACTGATCGAGAGAAGCGGATTGTCTGGTCGAAGAAGAAAATGGTTTCTGAAAAGAGAAAGAAGAAAAAGAGGAAATGGGGAGGGGAGGGCTCGGGACGAAGAAACTGAATAAAACGAGGGAAAGTTAACTGAAAGAAAGAAAAAATATAAAATAACGATTGGCCCCATAACAGTACCTCGCCAGACTTGGCGAGGACTTAACAATTACTGTATGTAAATCTCAAACTTCAGAATTATAACCAGGCCAATGCAAATGTGTTTTTGACATTTTCACTTCAAATTTAGACTTGCATTTGGCAATGGCTGCTCTGAATAGTGAATCTTGGTCTATGTGCAAAGGCCCCCACATATTATGTCAAAATGCTAAGATTGATAGGGCCGAAAAGAATATAATCAAAAGAAAAATTCTCCTCATCATCATCCCTAGATGGGAAAAAAAAAAAATGCTGCACCACAACCCCTCCAGAGGTAAAAAAAAAAAGTCGGAAGTGAAGCCCGAGGTTGAGGCTTCACAGAATCATGAGACGGAGGAAGATAGCAAGGACAGATCATCCATTAAAGACAATATATTGACCTTGAAATACTAAAAAAATCATCTTTTTATTTGTAGAAGATACCAGCCTTCTGATGCTCCATGTAGTCATACCATGAACACCAAGGCGATAATAATCAAGGAACACATCTAAAATGTCATCTGTAGGATAAATAAATGGATAAATAGATAAGCAGGTAGTCATTACAAGGATTTCCTTTCGAGATGGACTAGTAACATAATGCCAAGGTTCTTCACATCTATTAGAGGAGATGCCAATCTCAGCGAATGAGTATCAATTACAAATATAAGCCCACAGATCTACCTCCTTTTCCCTTTTCACCTTCTTTTCTTCTCTCCTCTTTTTATCATTTTCCCTGGAACGCCTAAACCTACTCTATATCCTCTTCTTGTCTACATTCGTACTGTTTCTCATAAGTAATTAAGAAAATATTGAAAATAAGAAAATCCTAACTCCATGCTCGTGTAATTTATTCAGGTTGAAACTTGGAGGAAGAGTAATTCAGTGAATAATACCATTCACAAGCCTTTTAATCACAATCTTAATCATTCCCGGACGAAATATCCAATAATTTAATATCAAATCAAACAATGATGAAAACATGGTGATTAAATGGCTTATAAATTTCGTTTTCCCTAATCATAGGGCATGCAAAACTTTAGAACACGATACTTAAAAGGGGATTATTCACGAGAAAGAAAAAATTCAAACCTAGAATTTATGGAATAACGCGGCAAAAGATCCATCATGGGCATCTGCTCAGATGTTGACCACACCACCATTGTTTAGGCCTGGCGTGACATATTTTTTGATAGGATAAAAAAACTGGCATGACATAGCAAATGATGAATGGCAGTGAAAGGCATGTGTACAACATTCAGTGGAGATGGATAAAGAGTAACAATCAATCTTTCAGTGGATATGTGGAATATGTGGAACTAAATAAAAGGGGAGAGTCGGTAGGATCATGTAAAAAGGACAAATCTGAAGATGTGTGTGATGGGTCAGAAAGAACGTCACTGTATGGGTGATTTCTGAAAACATCAGTAACCTTCATAAAGCTACAATTTAAACCCCACGTGATTTGGGCAATATCAAGAATGCTGGCTTGACCGGCCAATGACACTTCCCTCGGCTAAATGGTGAAAATGAAGACTGAAACAAAATCAATATATTTAAATGGATGAACCACTGCTTGAGAAAAAAAAATTAAGCCCAGTGGAAAGTAAATTTATAACTTGTAACCAAAGAAATGACGTTCAATTAAAAAAATTTAAACTAAAATACAACTCATACAAAATTACGTTTGGTCCTTACTGTAATGCAGATATAAGTGAGCCCCCAACAAATTTAGTCTGAAGGGCTAACCACAGTATGGTTACAATTAATCCACATCAATTACCTTTTAACAGGAAGTCCAATCAGAGTGAAACAAAAGAAAGCATATGGAGAAGAAAGGCCAAATCATACTGTAATCATCTTTCATGTATTGAATGAATTTCTATACCACCTTATCTATTCACATTCCAAAATAAGCCCAGATGCACCATGCATATAAGAACCAAACTCATAAGAGAAGTAGCTTAATTCCCGGGTGATCAAAACCTCATGCCAGCATCTACCTCTATAGGGAAAAGATAAAAGAAACAGAGTCCAAGAACACACAAGAAACGCGAAAGAGAGACCCAACATACATTATCGACAAAAATATAGACTCCTCCTAAGACCTTGCGATCATGCTACAAGAACGAGCCAGCCGGAATGTTGGGTTGCCGCCATTAATACTCGACTCCGCCTCAACAATGGTATCATACGGCTTCCTGCAGCCAGGACAGCGCCCGTCCGCCTCAAGAATCCTCTTGTGGCAAAAGAGGCAGAGCCTAAACCCGCACAAGCAAGGCAAAAAGCTGGAGTCCGTGATATCCAAATCCTCATAGCATATAGGACATGAAGATGGCGCAGACAGCACACTGTTAGAAGCCCACGCAACCCCTCCGCCATAATGCCGGTCCGGATTAGGCAAGCTTTGCTGCTTAGACAAATTGGGTAAACTACTAGGTCGACAAGCATCGTCGGGCCTCCACGCCCGGCTGTTCCCCCAAGCCCCCGAAACCATTTTAGGACATTCTGGCATCGAACTCCCACCTCCTAAGCGCATCCCATCCGTCGGAGAAACCAATTGGGAACGGCATTCGCGCTCAGGGGGTGATTCCGAACACAGGTTCTGGCGCTTGTCTTCGTCTTCAGCCGCTAAAGCATCTGCCACGGCCTCCCAATCGTCCAAGCACCCATCTTCTTCCCCTCCTCCTTCCTCATCTTCGGTAATACACCCGGAACAGCACCCACCACTGCTACTGCCGCTGCTGCTGCTGCTGCTATTACTGCCAGTGAAATTTGTTCCTGAATCGGTACCGCCCAAGACGCTACTATTCGCACTGGTTGGACTGTTCGACGGCGACTCGAAATAGCTGTATTGATGAATGGACCCATGCATCTCTTCTCCTCTAGAACTCATCTCTAAATTCTCCAACGAACGTTTATCCCCTTTGCGACACTGACCACCGCTGTTTTGCTCATCTTTGCATTCCCTGTTCTTTGCGGTACCTAAACACACATCATTCATTCCAACTAATCAATTAAACGAACCAAGATTTTAGAACATAAATTAATAAGCAAAATCAAAGAAATACATTTTAATGCATACATCTATAGTTACAGAATAAGAGATCGTAGCCATACATTGAGAAAGCCATTGCTCGCGACGAGCATCGAGCTTGCACTGCTTCAATTTGGCGGACCTGTTGGCCTGAAATCCCCAAATTCAAACAAGAAATCACAAAAAAGTCAGAAATTCAAATCAAGAAACAGGTTTAAAAAAAAAAAAAACAGAGACGAGGAAAAATAGAAAGAGGAATAGAATTCTCTCACCCTTCTCTTCTTGCCCAAATCCCTGGGGTTGTGGGCCGAAGAAATCGAAGGGGTGGTGATTGAATCGGAAAACATGGCTGAGATAGTAGTAATAGTATTCAGATTCGAAGAACAGAGAGGCTTGCCAAAACCCTAATTCGCGAGGCGAGAGGGAAAGAACCCGTAAGCTGAGAGAGAGAGAGAGAGAGAGAGGATATTTATTGGATAACGGAAACGCCAACGCTCCGCTCGGTTTTCTTTCGCACTGAAAGAGAGGGCAAAGTGATCTATATATATATATTTGTCATGTTACCAAAATACCCCCACAATCTTAGTTGAATTTCCGGGTGCCCTACTTGCAGTCTGGTATAACGCATTTCAATTCAGGTGGAAGGGACGTTCAATGGAAGTGAGAGTTCGCGCATTTAGATCATGCGACGCCGTTCAATTTCTTTTCTTCCATGTTTAATAAGTTAATGTCAGATACAGTAATAGATTATATAAATACTGTATACTCTTTTTGAAAAAAGAGTAAAATTTATTATTAAAATTTTAATTTTTTAATATAAATTTTATATTTATTTACTTTTTTTTAACAAAAGTGTATGATGATTGCGAACTCTATGACATATTATGATGAACCACATGTTTAATTTCTCAAATATGTTGTCTAACACCCCACTTGAAAAAGGTCCATTAAGACTTGACCTTAGCTCCCAGAATCCTAGTTCGTGTAAGATGATATTTTTTTTTGGAGAAAATTTTAGAGATTATTATTATTATTTAATGAGAATCACGCTTTGGGTTTAGTTAGAAGTAGTGGGAGAACTCTAATATTTCAATTTTAGAATAACTACCAAGAGGCCAATAGTAATATGACACTTGACATTATTAATAGGCTAAGCATAAAGGGCTAAGTATGGATGGATTTTTAAGACTAAGTAGGACGTTGCAAAGGAAAGTCTCCTCTCCTTTTCTCTCTAGGAAAAAGAGGTGGAGTGTGGGTCCACTCAAGATTCTAACTGAATTGCGTAGTGGGTTGTGGAGTGTGGGTACGTAGCGGGGTGGTGAGAGGCGAGAAACAGTTACAGAGTCTGAAAAAACTGTCCCGGTGAGAATTCTTCCGAATGTTCACGGTGGTTAAAGTGGAGATATGAACGAGATAGAGGAACAATGGAGGAAGCTGCGTCTAACAAAGGAGGAAGCGTGTGATATAGTGGTGGAGGAAGAAGTTCTAGAGGAGCTACGTCACAAAGCAGAGTGCAGTATAGTTGGAAAAATATGGATGGAAAGGAGGGTGAGTGCCACGGTGGTAGAAAATACTATGAGGAGGGTATGGAGGATAAGCCAGAAAGCAAGATTCCAAGAGGTAGGGATCAATATATTTGTTATACAGTTTGCTAATGAGGCAGATAAAATGAGGGTCATGGATGGGAGGCCGTGGCTTTTTGACAATTATATGTTTGTCTTAATGCCAATGAATGGGGATATACCACCTCAGAGGATGGATTTCACGAATGAAAGGATGTGGGTTCAATTGCTTGAGATGCCTTTAGTAGGTATGAATGAAGGGGAAGGAAAAAGGATTGGAAACACTATAGGGGAGGTGATTGAGGTGGAGACACAGGTTGATGGTAGCGGATGGGGCTGCTTTCTAAGGGTCCTGTTAGTAATGGATCTGTCTAAACTAATAGCAAGGGGAAGAACCATCTCAGTGAAGGGTATCAAATACTGGATACCTCTAAGGTATGAAAAACTTCCTCATCTATGTTTCCAGTGTGGATGTATAATTCATAGCAAGGGGGCGTGTGTGGAAAAAACTGTTGGTAGTGGAGATCAATTTGGAGTCTGGCTTCGAGCTGGGTCAAGGATGGGGTTATCAAAAAATTATAAAGATAAGGAAAGAGGGGAGGGTAGAAAGAATAAGATGGTGGTGATGGATGTGGTACAAACTGAAAATGATACTCATTAAGTGAGAGAAGAAAGGGAGGAGCCAACTGTTAAAGGGATGAGAAAAGGGGATGAGATTAAGGAAGGGGTAGCTCAGGAGGTTGGGGAGGGGCTAACTGAAGTATTAGTCCAGGAGGGCGAGGTATTAGCTAATAAAACACAAAATGGGCAAAAACCTGCAGGAGAGGTATCTGTAGTGGAGGTCTCTGCAGTGGAGGTGGTTGATAATGGGGGAAGGGGATCTTGGAAAAGGAAAGCTAGGGGAATAGGCAATGAAGGGATCTTTCAAATCTCTGGTCCACAGGAGAGAAAAAGAAAATGTAATTATGAGAAAAAGGGAAGGGAGAAAAAAGTGAGGAAAAATGAGGAGGGGCAGAAAGGTGAGGTGGAAGACAACTTATCTTTACAAGAGGTGGAGGCTGCTATACCAATGAAAACACTTAGTTGGAACTGTCAAGGGCTTGGGAACCCTTGGACAGTTCAAGACCTTTACCAATTGGTGAAGGAGAAGAAACCCAATTTAGTTTTCTTAATGGAAACTAAGATGAATTCTAAAAAAGCAGAAAAAGTAAAAAGGAGTTTGAAAGGTGAAGGTTTCTTTGTAGTGGAACCAGTGGGAAAAAAGGGAGGCCTAATAATGTGGTGGGATCAAAATGTCACAGCTGAGGTGGAAAACTATTCACATCGACACATTAGCTTGTGGATTTATGATGAGAAAGGGCAGGAAAAATGGTTATTGACTGGTTATTATGGAGAACCAGAAGGGAGAAAGAGAAGTGATTCCTGGAAATTTTTTTCTTTGCTTAAACTTGAGAGAAACATAGGCTGGGGAGTAATTGGTGATTTTAATGAGGTGGTATCTCAAGATGAGAAAGTGGGAGGAAGACAGAGACTGGAAAACCAAATGACAGTTTTTAGAGAGGCCTTGGAAGATGGTGGTTTGTATGACTTGGGATGGAGGGGTGATAAGTTTACGTGGAGTAACAAGCATGCAGATGAAAACTTCACCAAAGAGAGACTAGATAGAGCTGTAGTCAATGCAAAATGGAAGTCTTTCTTTTAGGAAAGCTGGGTTGAGGTTTTGGCAGCAAGGTGCTCTGATCATAGACCATTATTATGGTGTATGTATCAGACCAGAAACAATGGTATAAGGAGGAAAAGAGTATTTAGATATGAAGCCAGTTGGGCCATGGAAGAGGAATGTAATGAAGTTCTAAAAAGAGTATGGAATCAGGAGGGGGAATCCAATCTTCTATCAAAACTTGAGAGCAGTAAAGTAACTTTGCTAAAGTGGAGCAGAATCAAGATGTCAGACTCAGAGAAGGAAATTCATGACAGAACAAATGAGCTGAGGTTACTACAAATGAATGAAAGTAGAGGCAATATATCAGAAATCAAGAGTCTGCAGAAAGAGTTGGAAAAGCTATTAGAACAAAAAGATATGAAATGGAGGCAATGAGCAAAGCAAAATTGGTATCAACTTGGGAATAGAAACACAAGATTTTTTCATTGTTGTGCCACTCAAAGACAAGCAAAAAATAAAATAGTGGAAGTAAGGGGGGAAGATGATAGATGCTGGTCGAATCAAGAAGGGATTGAGTCAGCCTTTAACCACTATTTTGGGAAGGTCTTTACCTCTTCAAATCCAAGTACTGAAGACATTGATTATTGTATTGCTCATATGGAATCACGGGTCACCAACCATATGAATGAAGGCTTATCAAGGGAATTTACTAGAATGGAGGTTGAGGAAGCTATTAATCAAATGGCACCCTTCAAATCCCCGGGACCTGATGGATTTGGTGCCTGTTTCTACCAAAAACACTGGCATGTGGTTGGTAATGAAGTCAGCAAGGCAGTGCTCTCTTGGCTAAATGGTAATTCTTTTGATCCTTCCCTTAATCATACTTTTATTGTTCTAATTCCTAAGGTTAAGAGCCCTACTTATGTAAGTGAATACAGGCCCATTAGTTTGTGTAATGTGGCTTATAAAATCATGGCCAAAGTAGTGGCAAATAGAATGAAGAAATTCCTGAATGTTATCATTTCTCAAAATCAAAGTGCTTTTATACCGGGAAGGTTGATAACTGACAACATCATGATAGCATATGAACTCTTGCATTCTATGAAAGCTAGGAAGAAGGGGAGAGTGGGAACCATGGCTATTAAGTTAGACANAAAGTAACTTTGCTGAAGTGGAACAGAATCAAGATGTCAGACTCAGAGAAGGAAATTCATGACAGAACAAATGAGCTGAGGTTACTACAAATGAATGAAAGTAGAGGCAATATATCAGAAATCAAAAGTCTGCAGAAAGAGTTGGAAAAGCTATTAAAACAAAAAGATATGAAATGGAGGCAACGAGCAAAGCAAAATTGGTATCAGCTTGGGAATAGAAACACAAGATTTTTTTCATTGCTGTGCCACTCAAAGACAAGCAAAAAATAAAATAGTGGAAGTAAGGGGGGAAGATGATAGATGCTGGTCGAATCAAGAAGGGATTGAGTCAGCCTTTAACCACTATTTTGGGAAGGTCTTTACCTCTTCAAATCCAAGTGCTGAAGACATTGATTATTGTATTGCTCATATGGAATCACGGGTCACCAACCATATGAATGAAGGCTTATCAAGGGAATTTACTAGAATGGAGGTTGAGGAAGCTATTAATCAAATGGCACCCTTCAAATCCCCGGGACCTGATGGATTTGGTGCCTGTTTCTACCAAAAACACTGGCATGTGGTTGGTGATGAAGTCAGCAAGGCAGTGCTCTCTTGGCTAAATGATAATTCTTTTTATCCTTCCCTTAATCATACTTTTATTGTTCTAATTCCTAAGGTTAAGAGCCCTACTTATGTAAGTGAATACAGGCCCATTAGTTTGTGTAATGTGGCTTATAAAATCATGGCCAAAGTAGTGGCAAATAGAATGAAGAAATTCCTGAATGTTATCATTTCTCAAAATCAAAGTGCTTTTATACCGGGAAGGTTGATAACTGACAACATCATGATAGCATATGAACTCTTGCATTCTATGAAAGCTAGGAAGAAGGGGAGAGTGGGAACCATGGCTATTAAGTTAGACATGTCGAAAGCTTATGATCGAGTAGAATGGGTGTTCTTAAAGGCTATTATGGTGAAGGTGGGGTTTTGTTCAAAATGGATTGAGATCATTATGAGGTGTGTAACAACTGTCTCCTACTCAGTTATGGTTAATGGTCAGCCAGGGCCGAGGTTTTATCCATCAAGAGGATTAAGACAAGGAGACCCATTGTCTCCTTATCTTTTCTTACTATGTGCTGAAGGTCTTTCATCTCTTCTTAATTTTTCTGAGGTGAATGGGGTAATAAGGGGGGTTAATGTGGCCAGAGGAGGTTTTAGAATCAATCATCTCTTGTTTGCTAATGATTGTGTGCTATTTGGCAAGGCAACTGTAGAGGAATGGAAGAGAATACAGGCTCTGTTACAAACCTATGAAAAAGCTTCTGGCCAGGTTCTTAACAAGGAAAAATCAGCACTCTTCTTTAGTTCCAACACTAAAATGAGTGATCAAACCCTTATAAGAAACGCTGGAGGTTCTGTGATGGTGGGATCTTATGAGAAATATCTGGGATTGCCGTCCGTTGTAGGCAGATCCAAATACTACACGTTTAGGAGCATAAAGGAGAGAGTTTGGAGGAAGGTGACAAACTGGAAAAATTCTTTCCTCTCTGCAGCAGGGAAAGAGATTCTCATCAAGGCTGTGTTACAAGTAGTCCCAACTTATACTATGAGTGTATTCTTGTTTCCAAAAAGACTCTGCTATGTATTAAATGGGCTTTTAGCTAAATTCTGATGGGGCAATCAGAAAAATGGAAAAGGGATGCACTAGGGCAGTTGGGATAGATTGGGGCAGCAGAAACAAGATGGAGGTATTGGCTTCAGAAACATAGAGTATTTTAACTTGGCATTGATTGCCAAGCAAGGGTGGAGAATCCTTTCAAACCCCACAAGCTTAGTGACTCAGATCTACAAGCAGAAATATTTTAAAGGCTCCTCCTTCTTGGAAGCCAAACTGGGCAGCAGTCCTTCTTATATTTGGAAAAACATATGGAAGGCCTCTGAGCTTATTAAAGAAGAATTGAGGTGGAGAGTAGGAAATGGGGAGATAATTAAGATTTGGGAGGATAAATGGCTCAATGCACCAACTAGCTTTCGAGTTCAGTCACCAATAACGAGATTGCACAAGGAAGCAAGGGTGGAAGAGCTTATTATGAAAGAAGAGAAGATATGGAATGAGGAATTAATCCGAGAGATTTTTGTAGAGAGTGAGGTGAAACAAATTCTTAGTCTACCATTGAGCAAAACGGGGAGTGAAGATAAGATGGTTGGGGGTCCTTCCAATAAGGGTCTATTTTCAGTTAGGAGTGCTTATTTCATGGAGATGGATAGGAGAAGAAGGAGTAGAGGGGAGACTTCTGCTGAGTTTTCTTCTGATAAGAGGTGGGGCAAGATTTGGGAACTAAACATTCCAGAGAAAGTGAAGATCTTCCTATGGAGAGCAGGGAATAACTTTCTAGTTACAAGAAACAACCTGAAAACCAAAAAAATAGTAGAAAGTGATATGTGTCCAGTTTGCAAGGTTCAACAGGAATCGGTTATCCATGTGTTGTGGCAATGTGCTGCATCTACTGATGTATGGGCAGAATCATGCTCAAAAGTGCAGAAATGGAGAACATCTGAATCTAGTTTAATGGAGTTGATTGGAAATTTGTCACAGGCTCTTACTAAGGAGGAAATGGAGGAGGTGGCAATGATCATGAGAAGCATCTGGTACAGAAGAAACCAGCTGGTATTTGAAAATAATTTTATCCCTCCAAGTCAGCTCAGAACTGAAGCAGGGGAACATCTTAGACATTTTCAGATGGCTCAAAATGTGGTAAAGCAAAATAATCAAGAAAGGGAAAGCATGAGGCAAAAAAAATGGATAAAACCTCTAAAAGGTAATGTGAAGGCAAACTGGGATGCAGGATTCGATAAAAAACAGAAAAAATGTGGTTTTGGGATTGCTATAAGGGATGAGAAGGGGGAAGCTCTAACTGTATGCTGTGGCTAGAAAAATAACATTTTAAGTCCAGCAACTGCAAAATGCTTAGCTTTGTGGAGAGCTATGGAGTTATGTAGAGATCTTGGCTTTGGCAGGGTCATTTTTTAGGGTGATGCTCAGCTAATTGTGAAGGCTGTTAATGAAGAGAGGTCTGATTATCCTCTATATGGCAGTGTGATCCAGGATGTTAAAAAGATGCTCCAGGTACAACAAGGGTGGAAGGTGCAGTTTGTACACAGAGAATCGAATGAAGTAGCACACAGGCTAGCTAAGAAAGCTCTTCAATTGGATACAGAATTAATTTGGATGGAAGATGTGTTTGAGGAGGAAGATGAGGTTATTTTCGAGTGGAGTTTTGGTTTAAATGTTGAGTGAAAGAAATGCAAAGGAAAATGCAAGTCACGGTTGGTGAGGTCTAAGGAATGATGTCCGAATGGATGGGACAATCCAAGTGCTGGAAATGGCCTTGGCGTGTGGATGCTGAAGGTTACCCAAAATGGTAAGGGGACAAACTGCACCTTGGTGTGCAGGTTGTCTCCCACTCTATTTTGGCTGGCGGCAAAAGAGAACCTCTAGGGTTTCCCGAATGGGAAAGTAATGTGAGGCTCTTGGAGGGATGCAACTTGCAGGGTATGAAAGGGGAAAAGAACAATGGCCGGCTGGTTGGTGAGGTGTTTCAAGCTCAAAATGGACAAGGGTTAGGTGAGTGTATTTCGGGTTGATGGTGAGTGGTCTGGCCGTGTATTTAGAGAGGATAATAGGGGAATGTGTTGCATTTCTGATTGTATAGAACAGGATAAGCAATGTAATGAAGAGGTTATCAATGAATGAATACGTAGTTCTTTTTGTTCAAAAAAAAGAATGGATGGATTTTGGGGTAAGCTCAATAATGTTTAATTAAGGACTCAATCACTAAGAGCACTAGTAGTGGGCTCAACAAAACTAAATTATAGTCAAAGAATAACTAAAATGTGAAATAAAGTCATATAATGGACTCAATAAATTTACAGTAAATTTGGCCTTCAACCAAATGGCTGGCCAAATTTATTGAGGCAAACACACTAGCTAAATATTATTTTTAGAGTAAAATAATAGTTCCCGCTTGTGCCATTCTCTCCCGCATAGCCGAAGGAAATCTGCATTTCACCTTTCAAAACCCATCGTCTCCCAGCTGGAGTAATAGCACCGAACCCACTCGCAGCATCGAACGGCGTCTCCATCGTCTCCCAGCTGCAGCAGTGAACGGCGTCTCCCAGCTGTAGCACCGAACGGCGTCTCCCAGCCTCAGCACCGAATGAGAGCTACCCAAATCACCGGACGGAACTCTCTCTGTCGTTTCCCAGCTGCAGCACCGAACGGCGACGCCCTTGAGCAAGTGGAAAGAGCCCGCCGAACACAAGGAGACCTCCGTTTTTTTTTTTTTTTTGAATATGTAATTTGCTGGATTCTTCTTTCACTTTAATTCTTCTGGTTTTATTTGTTTTTTTATGCTATTTCTGTAGTTTGGATTTTCAAGCTTTAATTGAATTTTTTCCTACAATTTTTATGCGATTTCTACAGCTTGGATTCTCAAGCTTCTTTCATATTTTTTATGCGATTGTTACTGCATTTAAACCATCAAGAAGGCATAGAGTACATCAAATTAACAAATAAGCACATAAAAGAAGTTATAACATTTGCAATTTATTAAACATTTATTGTTGTCCAAAAAATTTACTCAAAAAGTTATAATTAGTTTCTATATTTCATATCTATCTTCCACTCTACATTAATTTGCTGGTGCTCATCCTACGATCTTCATGTACGTAGTCAGAAGTAATATTATTTAGAGTTTGATCGATTATGTAGCCATTAGTTATTGAGAACGATTTAGTTGTCTGGCCTAAATTATTCAAGCTAGGGACTATTTCTGCATGATTATTTTGTTTTGTTATCTCCATCAATCTAACTTGTGAGGCGTTGGAAAATTACAAGAAAATATATTGCTCTGTTTGATATGTTGGGGAGAAATATACTTTTTTGTTATATGAATTTCAGAGAGATATATGTTGGGTATTTTTTTGTCATACGTTGGGGAGAAATTATCCAAGGCCATGTTTCTGTCGATTTTTAGAAGTCATAAGTTAATTTGACAGATTATTTAGTTCCTTGTCCCATATCTCTTGTTAGGAATGGATCCATCCATTCATCGTGATGCCTATTTCACAAATCTTCTAAATAACAATGACTTTTTGATGAGTGCCACAAATGGACAAAAACTCTCTCTACCTTGAGTTGAGGTTATTGAAGTTGAACCGAGTGGACAAAAAATACAACGAGGTAATAATTTTAGTAATGAGGAAGATTTGTTGCTTGAGGAGGGATGGCTTGAAACTTCCTTACATGAGGTACAAGGAAAAGATCAAAAGCACACGATATTATGGAAAAGAATTCATAACTATTTTGAGGAAAACAAGAAATTTGACTCTTTACGCAACTACACATCTCTAATGAATCGGTGGTCGACGATTCAACAAGCTACAAATAAGTTTGTGGTTACTTGGCTCAAGTTGAAGGAATGCATCCAAGTGGGTTTAACAAGCAAGACAAGGTATGTTTTGCACCTTTTAAGCTTATTTTTTAACATGCTATTTTTTTTTTTAACATCTTACTTATTTAGAACATGGTGCTTTATGTATGTAGATTGGCAAGGCAAAGGTTATGTTCCTGGAGTTAGAGAAAAAGTCTTTTAACTTTGATCATTGTTGGCGGGTGTTAAGATTCCATCCAAAGTGGGTGGAACATATGGACATAGTGAAGCCGAAGAAGAAACCAAGTTGAATGATTCGACACCAAATTCAATAAATCTAGGCGAAATGAGGATTATCATGTTGCATCTTCAAATTTGGAAGACCAATAGGTCGTAAAGCAGAAAAAGAGAAACGAAAGAGAAAAGAAATGACAAACTCCGACTCTCTTGTGGACTAAATGAGATGGCAGAAATTAGAAAGAGTAAACTTTGCTTATGCAAGAAGCAGTGATCAGACAATAAAATGTTTGTCTTAGGCAAGAGGAAGTGAGTCTTAGGCAAGAGAAGTGCGTATTCAGAAAGAGAAGGTGTACTTCAACAAGTGAAAGCACGTCTTGAAGAAAAGAAAGAAGATGAAAGAATTATGACGTTAAATACAAGTGCCATGCCTCCAATGCTACAACAATATTATCTTCAACGACAAATGGAAATACTTGCAAGTCGTGTTGGGAAAAACTAGCTGTAGTGCATTTTATGGCTTCATGTTATATTTATTTTGTTAATTAATCACTTTAGATTGACCATTATGGAGTAGTATTATATTTATGTTTGTTAGATTTATGTTTTCAGATTGATCATTATGGAGTAATGTTATATTGTTATTTGTTAGATTAATCACTTCAGATTGACCATTATGGAGTAATTTAATACAACCATAAATTTAATACAATCAAAACTTAATACAACAAAAATTTAATACACATAAGAAAACTTATGAACCATGTCTTATGCGCACTATATTGTTGCCATAAGTGCTCGACGAGATCTGTTTGGAGTTGAGAATGGATTCTTTTATCCCTAAAAGCATGATGACGTTGAATAAACTCGCTAAATTCAGGTGTAGGGCCAGTTGACACTGGATCATGTGTAGTTTCTGGCAATTGTTCATATTCGAACTCTTCTTCTCCATTGTCAGCCCGTTCATCTTCAATGATCATATTATGTAAAATTATGCATGCCATCATAATTTCATTGAGTGTTTCAATGTGGAAAAACCGTGCAGGTCCACAAATTATAGCAAATCGTGCTTGAAGCACACCAAAAGCACGCTCCACATCCTTCTTTGCGGACTCTTGGGCTGCAGCAAAATATTTTTTCTTGTTTCCTTGTAGAGCTGAGATAGTTTTAACAAATGTTGCCCATTGTGGATAAATGCCATCAGCAAGATAGTATCCCATTGCATAGTTATGACCATTAATAGTGTAATTAACAGTTGGAGTATGCCTTTGAGCAAGGTTAGAAAATATAAAAGATCTATCAAGCACGTTTATATCATTATGAGACCACGGTAACCCAAAAAAAGCGTGCCAAATCCATAGATCATAAGAAGCCACTGCTTCTAAAATAATCGTCAGATTCTGAATTAATAAGTGTCATTTTATGAAAAAGTGAACGATCCATTGAGAGAAAATGAGAAGAAAAGGTTTCAAAGAGATACTTAAGTTGAAGTGAATAAAATTGTTGAGGAAATATTATGTTTTATAGTGAAAGTATATAACCGTTGGAGAATTATAGGCGTTAAAAAATATAACCGTTAAAAAATATAGCCGTTGGAAAAATATAACTGTTGGAAAAATATAGCCGTTAAAAAAAATATCCGTTTAAGAAATATAGCTGTTAAAAATATAGCCGTTTGAAAAGATAAGACTAAAAAAATATATCCAAGATATTCAAATTACAATTAGAATTAAAATATATAAAAAGTTTAAAATCAATATTTTAATAAAATGATGAAAGATTTGTTGAGCCTATTATTTGGTGTTGTAAAAAGTGGCTACCTAAAATTTGTAAAAGTGAATTGTTTAGCTAAATTTTAGTTAAGGTTTGTTGAGCTCACTACTAGTGCTTTAAGGATGTGATGGATTAGAAATAGGTGCCATAAGCCTATATCTATTTGGATTTATAAGGATTCAGGCCCTTCTTGAAGAACTTTAGAAATTAGGCCCAAATGTGTAGTAGGCTTGAAGCCTTTGGGCCTAACTTAGTCAGAGTAAAGATTTTTGACCCAACCTTAGAAAGATATGTTATTTGGACCTAAACTTGGTTGGCCTTTGAGGCCTTAGATGAGACTTTAAATCTGGGTGTAAGGTCCACTCAATAGCTCACAACCAAGAGACTTATACAAATGGCCCTACAAGCCCCTCAAGGCCCAAAAAGCCTTACTTTCCATTTTTATTTTTATACTTATAATTGAAGCCCACGTGTACTATACCATTGGTTTCCCTCAATCCCAAGAAAGTATCCCACGCCCCCTAAGATCCCCACTTGATCATAATTAAGCTTCTAACTTGAGTTAAGGCATTAATCAACTTACATATAATTAGTAACCTTTAAACTATGTTTTAAACTTAATTTTTTCTTTTTTTTTTTTTTTTGGAATATGTAATTTGCTGGATTCTTCTTTCACTTTAATTCTTCTGGTTTTATTTGTTTTTTTATGCGATTTCTGTAGTTTGGATTCTCAAGCTTTAATTGAATTTTTTCCTACAATTTTTATGCGATTTCTACAGCTTGGATTCTTAAGCTTCTTTCATATTTTTTATGCGATTGTTATTGCATTTAAACCATCAAGAGGGCATAGAGTACATCAAATTAACAAATAAGCACATAAAAGAAGTTATAACATTTGCAATTTATTAAACATTTATTGTTGTCCAAAAAATTTACTCAAAAAGTTATAATTAGTTTCTATATTTCATATCTATCTTCCACTCTACATTAATTTGCTGGTGCTCATCCTACGATCTTCATGTACGTAGTCAGAAGTAATATTATTTAGAGTTTGATCGATTATGTAGCCATTAGTTATTGAGAACGATTTAGTTGTCTGGCCTAAATTATTCAAGCTAGGGACTATTTCTGCATGATTATTTTGTTTTGTTATCTCCATCAATCTAACTTGTGAGGCGTTGGAAAATTACAAGAAAATATATTGCTCTGTTTGATATGTTGGGGAGAAATATACTTTTTTGTTATATGAATTTCAGAGAGATATATGTTGGGTATTTTTTTGTCATACGTTGGGGAGAAATTATCCAAGGCCATTGTTTCTGTCGATTTTTAGAAGTTCATAAGTTAATTTGACAGATTATTTAGTTCCTTGTCCCATATCTCTTGTTAGGAATGGATCCATCCATTCATCGTGATGCCTATTTCACAAATCTTCTAAATAACAATGACTTTTTGATGAGTGCCACAAATGGACAAAAACTCTCTCTACCTTGAGTTGAGGTTATTGAAGTTGAACCGAGTGGACAAAAAATACAACGAGGTAATAATTTTAGTAATGAGGAAGATTTGTTGCTTGAGGAGGGATGGCCTGAAACTTCCTTACATGAGGTACAAGGAAAAGATCAAAAGCACACGATATTATGGAAAAGAATTCATAACTATTTTGAGGAAAACAAGAAATTTGACTCTTTACGCAACTACACATCTCTAATGAATCGGTGGTCGACGATTCAACAAGCTACAAATAAGTTTGTGGTTACTTGGCTCAAGTTGAAGGAATGCATCCAAGTAGGTTTAACAAGCAAGACAAGGTATGTTTTGCACCTTTTAAGCTTATTTTTTAACATGCTATTTTTTATTTTTTAACATCTTACTTATTTAGAACCATGGTGCTTTATGTATGTAGATTGGCAAGGCAAAGGTTATGTTCCTGGAATTAGAGAAAAGTCTTTTAACTTTGATCATTGTTGGCGGGTGTTAAGATTCCATTCAAAGTGGGTGGAACATATGGACATAGTGAAGCCGAAGAAGAAACCAAGTTGGAATGATTCGACACCAAATTCAATAAATCTAGGCGAAAATGAGGATTATCATGTTGCATCTTCAAATTTAGAATGACCAATAGGTCGTAAAGCAGAAAAAGAGAAACGAAAGAGAAAAGAAATGACAAACTTCGACTCTCTTGTGGTACTAAATGAGAAGGCAGAAATTAGAAAGGGTAAACTTGTGCTTATGCAAGAAGCATGTGATCACGACAATAAAATGTTTTGTCTTAGGCAAGAGGAAGTGAGTCTTAGGCAAGATGAAGTGCGTATTTAGAAAGAGAAGGTGATACTTCAACAAGTGAAAGCACGTCTTGAAGAAAAGAGAGAAGATGAAAGAATTATGACGTTAAATACAAGTGTCATGCCTCCAATGCTACAACAATATTATCTTCAATGACAAATGGAAATACTTGCAAGTCGTGTTGGGAAAAACTAGCTGTAGTGCAGTTTTATGGCTTCATGTTATATTTATATTTGTTATATTAATCACTTTAGATTGACCATTATGGAGTAGTATTATATTTATGTTTGTTAGATTTATGTTTTCAGATTGATCATTATGGAGTAATGTTATATTGTTATTTATTAGATTAAACACTTCAGATTGATCATTATGGAGTAATTTAATACAACCATAAATTTAATACAATCATAAACTTAATACAACAAGAAATTTAATACAACCATAAGAAACTTAGAACCATGTCTTATGCGACACTATATTGTTGCCATAAGTGCTCAATGAGATCTGTTTGGAGTTGAGAATGGATTCTTTTATCCCTAAAAGCATGATGACGTTGAATAAACTCGCTAAATTCAGGTGTAGGGCCAGTTGACACTAGATCATGTGTAGTTTCTGGCAATTGTTCATATTCGAACTCTTCTTCTCCATTGTCAGCCCGTTCATCTTCAATGATCATATTATGTAAAATTATGCATGCCATCATAATTTCATTGAGTGTTTCAATGTGGAAAAACCGTGCAGGTCCACAAATTATAGCAAATCGTGCTTGAAGCACACCAAAAGCACGCTCCACATCCTTCTTTGCGGACTCTTGGGCTGCAACAAAATATTTTTTCTTGTTTCCTTGTAGAGGTGAGATAGTTTTAACAAATGTTGCCCATTGTGGATAAATGCCATCAGCAAGATAGTATCCCATTGCATAGTTATGACCATTAATAGTGTAATTAACAGTTGGAGTATGCCTTTGAGCAAGGTTAGAAAATATAAAAGATCTATCAAGCACGTTTATATCATTATGAGACCACGGTAACCCAAAAAAAGCGTGCCAAATCCATAGATCATAAGAAGCCACTGCTTCTAAAATAATCGTCAGATTCTGAATTAATAAGTGTCATTTTATGAAAAAGTGAACGATCCATTGAGAGAAAATGAGAAGAAAAGGTTTCAAAGAGATACTTAAGTTGAAGTGAATGAAATTGTTGAGGAAATATTATGTTTTATAGTGAAAGTATATAACCGTTGGAGAATTATAGGCGTTAAAAAATATAACCGTTAAAAAATATAGCCGTTGGAAAAATATAACTGTTGGAAAAATATAGCCGTTAAAAAAAATATCCGTTTAAGAAATATAGCTGTTAAAAATATAGCCGTTTGAAAAGATAAGACTAAAAAAATATATCCAAGATATTCAAATTACAATTAGAATTAAAATATATAAAAAGTTTAAAATCAATATTTTAATAAAATGGTGAAAGATTTGTTGAGCCTATTATTTGGTGTTGTAAAAAGTGGCTACCTAAAATTTGTAAAAGTGAATTGTTTAGCTAAATTTTAGTTAAGGTTTGTTGAGCTCACTACTAGTGCTTTAAGGATGTGATGGATTAGAAATAGGTGCCATAAGCCTATATCTATTTGGATTTATAAGGATTCAGGCCCTTCTTGAAGAACTTTAGAAATTAGGCCCAAATGTGTAGTAGGCTTGAAGCCTTTGGGCCTAACTTAGTCAGAGTAAAGATTTTTGACCCAACCTTAGAAAGATATGTTATTTGGACCTAAACTTGGTTGGCCTTTGAGGCCTTAGATGAGACTTTAAATCTGGGTGTAAGGTCCACTCAATAGCTCACAACCAAGAGACTTATACAAATGGCCCTACAAGCCCCTCAAGGCCCAAAAAGCCTTACTTTCCATTTTTATTTTTATACTTATAATTGAAGCCCACGTGCACTATACCATTGGTTTCCCTCAATCCCAAGAAAGTATCCCACGCCCCCTAAGATCCCCACTTGATCATAATTAAGCTTCTAACTTGAGTTAAGGCATTAATCAACTTACATATAATTAGTAACCTTTAAACTATGTTTTAAACTTAATTTTTTCTACAAATTAATTCCCACATTTATAATCTGAAATTTTTTATTTTTATTGTTGATTTGCATTGTTCTAACTTAGATGATTAGACTCGACCCAACACATGTCATTAGGAGCCAAGTTATGTCAATGCCCAAATCACCACCAATCGGCACCTAGGTGCACCTCCTTGTGCACTTCATCAAACCAGCTCCTAACCCATGCCATTTCCACCATATTTTCAATTGTAATTGTATCATTCAAACCTCACCACATGACCCAAGTTTCAAACATAGCATTGGGCAAAATGGCTCCAAGAAACCAAGCCAAAAACCCAACCATATCCTTGGTGAACTTAGTTGAGACCAAACCGAGGACCTTGGAGAGCTCTTGGATTTTTCTGCTCTTCATTGAGCCACTCCACATGCTACCACCCTTCCCTCCAATCCCTAAGCAATCCCTCAAGTAATCATGGGATTTTTGACCAAGTTTTCCCTGCCAAACAATTGCCAAAACCGATTGGCAATGGCGCCTAGAGTCACTTGGCAACCACCCACTTCATTCCCTACCTTGAGCTGCACACACTTAAGCACCTAGCAGTCAATCAAGCATCCATTATTAACCTAAAAGGCCATCAAAATATAGACATTAGACCTGCAAAACAAATCCAAAGAGATGAGACAAACAAGTGATGAGAGCTGGGCAAATTTGAAGACCCCTACCTGTTGGCTACTAGCTTGACGTCACCATGCAATCCTTTGCATTTTTGTTTTCATTTATGCACCATGGCAGCACCTAAAAATATAGAAATGATGAGATTTGAACACTATTCACCTACACAAGTTGAAACTTGCATCACCACACTCCACCACCCACATCAACCAATCCCAAGCCCCTTCTTCATCCAAAGCCAATGTCCCCCACCCTCCTTGAAGCCTATAAATACCTCCCCCACCTCCTCATTTCCCCACACCACTCGTCCAAGCCTTGTCTTGAGTTCTTGAATGGCTTTTCTCCTCTTAGTGTGCAAAAGAGTGAAATCAAGTGAGTTGTGAGAGTGTTCTTGAGGTGAGTGTGTTTGGGAGCTCAAAAGGCCATGATTTTGTAAGTTTTTTTTTTCTATCTTTTGTTAAGTCTTAGAATGAAAAATTAGGTTTTAAATTATGGCATGAGAATGAGATTTTTATTGAGTTTAATCAAGGTTTATCATGCTAATATCAAACCGGGTTAGATTTGGTGTTTTGATTAAATAAAATGCTTTGGGTTGAATTTTTAGTCATGGCATGTCTTGATATAATTTTACATGATTCATTAATGTCTTATTATAATTTTTTAAGGTTTAAATTTGAGGTTGAAAGCATGCCATGATAGGTTTTAAATTCATCTCTTATGTTGTTCATCAAGCATGTTTCAGTTTTGCTTAGTTTAAGTTTAATTCATGAGTTTTTCATTAATTTGCTTAGGTTTGAATATTGAGCAATTAGAAAATCCTTGTGATTGGGATACTAATGAAAATGCATGATTTGATTAAAGTTTTAAAACATCTCTTGGTGAATAAAGCTAAAAACATCATGTATGCTTAATCGATGGTTTAGTGATAATTATGCCTTAATCCACGCTTAAGTGTTGGGATGAACTTGTAGGACTTAATCCTAAGATTTTAAATTATCCCTAAGGTTATAGTCAAGGTTACATTTGAGGAATTTGAAGCACACATGCATCCATAGAGGTTTTTAAATTGAAATCACACAAAGGTCTTAAAGGGATGCATGCCATAGGTTGGGTAAGTTTGACATAGTTATGCTTTGAATTTTGAAATCTTAAGAGCATAGATAATTTTAGCATATAGAAAATATGAGGTTGTGAAATTTGGTGAATTTTGGGGCCCATATGCAAATGGTGAAAATTTAAGGCTTTAATGGAAATTTTGCTAAGTATAGGGACATTTTTGCAAATACTGAACTTTTAAATCCTTTGATTATGAACATCTTCCTTAGTGGTTCAAAAATCCTAACTTATTATAACTTTGATTACAGCCATATCGATTCTCTAAATCTTAACTTTGGTTACAGTTGTATCAATTCTCGAAATCTTTGGAAAGTTGGTAAGTCAGCCTCTAACTTACACTTTGATAACTTATTTATATTTTATTGATAAATGTCACATTCATAATATAAATTTCAGTTGAGTATGAAATATCATGTTATATGATACATTGAGTACATGACTACTTGCTTACATGATATGTGCAATTTTAGTCATTTGAGCATGTTCTACAAAATTGTCATTTTCACATGAAGCATACTTATAAATGCATGTCATGAAAAATATTCTCAAGCATGGCATAAAAATTTAATTTTTTTCATGACCCTAATGACTAGGATGAGGATTTATTCTAGTAGAACTCCTATGTCTATTCTAGAGTGAGGAAAAAATAGAATGATAACCATTAGGTTGACAAAAAATTGTCAACAGGTTTCGAATGAGATTTTTTTTAAAAAAAAGGCCACAGCAAAATCAAAATTTTATAATCCCTAAGCCTGGTGGGTATATATGTTATGATATTATGATGTTATGATTATGATAATGTTATATTACCAATGCAGAAAATTTAGTTTCAACATGATTTATACTACGGTCACTAACAAGTACTCACAGTGCATGTGTGGAACTGTGATGATATCATATGTTATGATGTTAATGTTAATGTGATTGTTAATGATGCTTAACAATGATAAAAGTTTATGTTTTTTTAAAGTTGAAATTGAAAATTGTTCTTTATAAGAAAATGTGCATCAAAATTTTTCTAAAAAAGTTGAAGAAATCTAGATGGAAGACAAATATTGATTTTTTGCATAGTATGCATTTCATATTGATCATCTATCATGCATAATTTATTTTTGTACACATTGATTGTTTAATTTACTGAAATTTTAAGATCCACTGTCATTCTATTTGTGAATGGAGACCCTCGTAACAAACCACCACTCTAGCAATACCGCCCTTTGATTTTTATTTTTCCCTTTTCTTTCACTTTGCTTTTTAAAAAAAAGTCAAAACAATATAATTTTTTGGAAAATGATAGGGTACTATCATAATTATCATTTGTACCAATCAATTTTTTTTATTTTTATTTATTTTTAGCATTTGTGCTTGTTTATTTTTATATCAAAATTTTTGGTGTGAGTAGCACATTCCTTTTTTTTTTTAATTAAAATTTTTGTTGATGTGGTAAACTTCCATATTATTGGTGGGCTTGATATACCAATAAATAAACTTGCAAATATATATATTTTTTTCCCTCAAAAATTAATACTTACATACTAAGAATTATTATATGTGATCACTCCGGCGCTTCTTGTGCTTTTTAATCACGTTCACATTTTAGAAATCTCAATCACAAACTAAAAGTCACGATCGAGAGTATCAATTCAAGAAGGGATATATTATATATAGATAAAATAGAATAAAATTCTTGGAACTCTTATGATATACAGTGGAAAATGACATGGGTTAGGGGAAAAATTGAAAACTTACAAACGATGGGTGTCGGGGTGGGCATGAGGAAAAGAAAATCCGCGCGTGAAGATGAATTCCTTGGTGGAAACAGGGTTGCGCGAAAGGGAGGTGGTGGGCAAATTGAGGCTGCACGGGAGGGAGAGGTTAGTGTGGGGAAATTGGTTAGACTACCAACGGGGGAGATGAATTGGGTATGTGAGGAAGGGGGTGGCGATTTCATCTATGCACAAGCTGGAGGAGGTGGGGATCAGCGGCTGCGATAGGGGGGGTGGAGATATTGGTTGCAGGAGGGGGCAGGGGAAGACAGAGGGAATGGTTTCTGATTAGTTTGTGAGAAGAAATCGTATAGGGAATGGCTTCCAGAATCATAGGTAATTGCAGAGCCGATAGGAGGGGCTTCGAGAGTGAAAATCTATAGTTTTATTGAAATAGGAGATTATCACTGGAGCGAGGAGGACAAATTTTTATTTAATTAGTTTTTGCAACAAGAAACATTAGCTGGGATTTAGTGCATACATCATGGGAAAAAGCTTTTCCCAATCACCAAAAAAAGTTAATATAATTTTAGCCTTTCGTGATATCAACTCGTGAAGAAAAATTGCTTTCTCGTTATAAAAGATATTTTCTCACCAATATTTATCCACCACAATAATCTCATGGGAAAAAGTCTGGTTTTACTCCCACCAGGAGTTTCTATGACAATAGCCTACTTATTGTCACCAATCAATATGGCGTAAAAAGAACCCGTGGCAAAAACTCCAATTTGTTGTAGTGGATCTTCCACTCCTAAACATAATTTTATACATACAGGTCCAGTCCATGGCCTTGCTCTGTCACTAACTTATAAAAGATTCGTCGCATATACCTTGAACGAGCTCCAAGAGTAAATCTTCATTACTAGAAAAGATAACGCTCAACTGCAATAATAATTTAATCAAGAATGAGATAAAAGACTTGAATCCAGCATATAGCCATGAGAATTATATATAACTACTTAAAGAAAAACATGAAGATCAAGAAGAATAATAATTAAGAGTATTACTAGGTACAAATCGTAAAGAGTTTTGTTATATACAATTACTTTTACGTACTTCTTGTACATTCTACTGATGTGATTGGTTGTTTTATATTAAAAAGAAGTGACGCAGCCCACATTAGTGGAGTATACAAAAATAATTATATAAAAAAATTTTATTTTTTCACAGTGAGATACACATTTTTTACAAAAACACTGTACGTGTGAGATTTATCTGTTTGGGACTTGTACTCAATAATTAATTACCTCTCTTAGAAATTGGATGAAGCTCTTTTCCCCATTACAACATTCATTCACAGAATGTGCAAATGATACAAAGTGCTGGTTTTCATAGGCGAATCGCATCTGTATTTCTCATATTATTAATTAAACAACATGAAGTGAATAATTAATAATTTGTTGCTTAATCGATCATACTTTGTACCTTGATTCTATATATCAAATTCCTTGCCTTCTCCTTGATCTTTGAAACTGCAAGAGTGATCTCAAATCCTGTTGGTAAGAAAGTATTGAAACCCACGAGCAGTTCAGGCTGCCCCTCGAATAAATCTTCCACTGCCGACCTAAGTGCAAAGAAGTCGATCCTGCACAATACATACATACATATAGATCAATTCAGACGAAAAACACAAAGTTAATTAGCAGCATTTAAGGTTAATGTTTCGTTGCATAGAAATGATCACCCAATCATGCATGCATGATCGATGTTGGTTTCAGAAGACGACGAAGAAGAAACCTTTTTAGTCTCCAGTGTTTGATTAAAAGGAAGAAACGATGGTATATTGCTGGGTTGTCTTTGAAAGCCTCCTTCACTAAATTCAGAAATTCATATGCGTCCTTTAGTTGGAGTACTTTGTCATCATCATCAGTAGACCTAGCTACCACGACATATCTATTAATTAGAATTAATCAAAGAAATTATTAAGACAACCATAAAAAAAGAAGGAAAGAAACTAATAATATAGATTATTAACCTTTTTTCTGATGATCTGCAATCTAATTGGAGTGCTTCCAAGAAATGATCATCGTATGTCTCTGGCTGCCTGTCCTTAAACGTAGCCTTCACTAACCTCAGAAACTCAATTGCGTCCTCTTGTTTATGTGAACACCTATGTATATTACCGGCCAGGAATTAAGTTTTAAAAGAGAGAGTTATGGAAGATCTACAAAAATGTATCATTTCGTCAATCCCCAGCAATATATATAGATATATATCTATATATATATTTATATATGAAGATGATCATCAGATCACTAGCTATTTATTCAAGCTGCATGCATTTTTAGATTCAAATTAATTAACTTAATTATAGAGATCGAAATATATATAGAGAATTGTAAAGGCTAATGATCATGATGAGTTGAAGAAGTTAATGCTCCGAAAGGAAGAAATCATAAACAGAAGTTAGAAGGAAACCTTTTGTACTGAAAATCTTTCGCTATTCTGAGGAAATTCTCGTATATTTCTTCATCATCCGGAAACTTCATGATCTGCTTCTGATGATCTAGCGAGAGAGATAGAGATTCAGCCATCATTCTTTGAATATCTACAGTACTTAGAGATAATGAGCTAGATATATAGAGGCTTCTTCTTTCGATTCTACGTCATAGGTTTTGAGTATGTCCAAGTTTTCATGGTGAATTACAATCCTTCGATCGATTGGTTATTTTGAGAACATTAGATGAAATATTAGAGTTTTTGAACTGATCAGTATATCATGTCACATGATTAATTTATCAATTAAAAAAAAAATAGAAGGTTTTAAAAATCTAAATTTATGTAATATTTATGAGAAAATTTTGATAAACCAGTTCAATTAAAATTGGTCAAACAGATAAAAAATTTATACACAACAGATTTTACGTACAATGTTATCTTGACCGAATCATTCGCCTCATTGTGTTGACCACCAAATCATGATCCCTTAAATGGTAAATTTTGGTTAAAAAATAAGTAAATGGTAGAAGTTTTACTCAGAAAGAGTTTTGTTACGTGCAATTATTTTTATATTAAAAAAGTGACGCTGACAGTTACATTAGTAGAGTGTGCAAAAAGTACGTAAAAGTGACTGCATATAGAATTTTTATTTCTTAAAATATATTTGTCCCCTTTTTCAATATAGCCAACTGATAATGGAGGTAGGGTTGTGCAGATTATCCGTAAACCCGTTCAAGCCGTTTAAAGTGACCCGACCCAACCCGTATTCTATTGGTTCGTTGTCTGATCGGGTTGCCAACTCAACTAGTTACGGGTTGTTTATCTTAATGTCAACCCGTCCGCATATAAATCAAACTCATCAAACCCTACCGCCCAACTCCCGAGTCCCATGAACGGAGAACCCTTACCTCAATATTTTCGCTTTTATGCGCCTACCGTCACCATCGACGATGGCTTTCTCTATTTTCGTATCTTTGGGATATTTTTTTGTGTTCAATCTTTCTGGGTTTTAGACTTCACAGAGTTCTTCTTGAAAATTCGTTTTCCGAGGAAATGGTTTCCTGTGTGTAAAGCAAATCAAAGTCCTCAAGCATTTTCACCATTCTCCTCAAGCACTGGTTGAGATCGAAGAGTCTGAGATTGAGATTGAGATTACGAGGCGACAAAAGGGGTGGTGATAGAGATGAGCGGCTCCAGGTGTAGGCAACTGGGGATTAGCGGCTAAGCTTTCAATCATGGACCTCAGATTAGCAACGTCTATGAGCTTGACGTTGTTACAGGTCCAATTACTTTCGCCACTGCTTTGCAAAGTTTTGCTCTATTTTTTTGTTTTTTGGGATTTTTTCTTGAGATTGGGAAGAATCTGAGATTGAGGTTGAGATTGAAATTTGTCCTCAGATCTGAGAATGAAATTTGTCACTGAGAATGAAATTTGTCCTCAAATCTGAGAGAAATCGATGAAGGAGATTTTTTTTTTGGGTAAATGTCGGTTCATACGGGTTGATCCGATTTGATTTTATTCGGATCGGATCGGTTCGGTTTGGCGCCTTAATTGAGCATTAACGGGTCGGGTCGGACACAAACCCGATTGTATTAGGTCGGGTTGCAGCCCTAAATGGAGGTTCATNCCTACCGTCACCATCGACGATGGCTTTCTCTATTTTCGTATCTTTGGGATATTTTTTTTGTGTTCAATCTTTCTGGGTTTTAGACTTCACAGAGTTCTTCTTGGAAATTCGTTTTCCGAGGAAATGGTTTCCTGTGTGTAAAGCAAATCAAAGTCCTCAAGCATTTTCACCATTCTCCTCAAGCACTGGTTGAGATCGAAGAGTCTGAGATTGAGATTGAGATTACGAGGCGACAAAAGGGGTGGTGATAGAGATGAGCGGCTCCAGGTGTAGGCAACTGGGGATTAGCGGCTAAGCTTTCAATCATGGACCTCAGATTAGCAACGTCTACGAGCTTAACGTTGTTACAGGTCCAATTACTTTCGCCACTGCTTTACAAAGTTTTGCTCTATTTTTTTGTTTTTTGGGATTTTTTCTTGAGATTGGGAAGAATCTGAGATTGAGGTTGAGATTGAAATTTGTCCTCAGATCTGAGAATGAAATTTGTCCTCAAATCTAAGAGAAATCGATGAAGGAGATTTTTTTTTTTTGGGTAAATGTCGGTTCATACGGGTTGATCCGATTTGATTTTATTCGGATCGGATCGGTTCGGTTTGGCGCCTTAATTGAGCATTAACGGGTCGGGTCGGACACAAACCCGATTGTATTAGGTCGGGTTGCAGCCCTAAATGGAGGTTCATAGATCGAGCAAGTACGTACGAGATGTAGATGTGCACATACGTTATAGCGTGGTCCAAACCTGATGAGATGTGGAGCACTTCGTGACATGAGCAAGAACATTTTCAGAGAGGGAAGAATTGATGGCACTAAGGATAAGCTGGTCCTGCAAAGTCCAGGTGGTATAGGCTGGGATTGGGACCGACTGATTGTTGTGTTTGAAGGAGGCCGGGAGGGACAGGGATAGGAGCCATCGACATAGCTATAGAGATTGAGTCCCTTTAGGTAGGGGACAACTTGAGCCTTCCATAGAAGGTAGTTGTCACGGGTGAGTTTGATGGAGACAAAATTGGTGAGGGGAGTGATTGATGACGGAAAGGTGTTGGATGAAACGTGTGGCCGGGCGAAAATAGGGGAAGAGATTGTGGGTTGGGGCTGACGAGAGGATTGGTCCTCCATAAAAAATAAAATGACGTTAGTCAAGAGGCTTTTGATACTATGTTGAAGAAACTTTCTAAGAAATATTTGCAGCGCAACCACAACATTTATACGCAACGATTTACATTCACTGATTTGAATCAACTTCTACTACTAACAGTAGCCTATAGATATACGATTGGATTTGGACTAATTCATAATATCAAAGTATATTTAAAATAGGAAAGCATGATCAACACGTTCAGTGTCAGAATTAGTCTAGGAATCTAGAGCAGCTGCTATTACTCGACAACTAGAACTCTCGTGCTTATCTTGATCGACTTGAGAGCTTGTTGTAGGCTTGACAACGTTAATTTCCTTAACCAATATAGATCTGAAAGTCATTTCATTCATAATGCATGGTACGTTCGTACGTGTTATAAGGATGATTTCCAATATGATCTCCTTGACGTACATCCTAAAATTCAATCTTCCAAATACAACTATATGACTTGGAATCTGATCAATATGTTTCTCCAAGATAATTATGACAATATAAAATTTTAAAAAATTTAAATAGCATCTATGTTATTAAGGAAGAAGAACGGTCCCCAGTGGCGGACCTACCTACGTAATGTCTAAGGGGCGGCCATGGCTCCCCCAAAGTTTTTAAAAAATTCAAAATATACATTATATTTTATTTCTAATTTTATAAATATAGTAAATGGCCCCCCTAAAAACATTTATGCTTCCCATATATTTTTTAGAATTTTCTAAAATTTCAATATATTTAGAAATGTCTTTTTTCAATTTTTTCCCTATAGACTCGAAATTTTGTATAATTTCTATATATTATTTATTTTCAAGGATGTGGCATCACCAAAATTAAATTAAAACTAAGTTTAGGAAAAATAATAAACTTATCTATATGGATTTCTATTTTTTTTTTTTTTTTATACAATGTTAGACTTCTTAATATGAAATCTAAAATGAAAATACAAGAAAAATCATTTAAGATGGATAATTTACATGAAAAATTGTTGAGATTTTATCCTCTAAACTTCATTGAGCAAAAAAAAAAAATTTATTTAATGTCTCAATTATAACATTATATGCTTAATGTGACAAGAAAATATTTAAATTTTACATAAAACTTGATAAACTAGCTTACAAACTGGAATTAAAGATGACATTTTAAAATATCACTTGATAGTTTTTATGAAAAAAATAAATTCTAAATATTTCATTATAAAAATAATAATAGATTAATATTATTCCATAAAAAATTATCATCAGAAATTTGAAACATATATTAAGTTGTATTTTTTTAAATTTTATTTCTATGTATATTTTGCAAATTATTTAGATCTAATTTTATACATAGTTATATTTTATAATTTTTTAGTTTCTTTTTATTTAATATAAACATGTCACACAATAGAAAAGTTGGTCCCACCTCATAAAAATTCCTGGTTCTGCCACTGACGGAACCCGGCTCAAATTTTATTGATTACCCTCACTTTCGGTGAAAGAATATCATGTATAAAATAAGATTTTAGGAGTTAAAAAATCTTAAAACCAAACTCTTTAAGTTTCAAACTATTCAGCAATTACAAATAAGCAAAAGCTTTGAAGTATCAATACAGATCAAGGAATGTAAATCAAGTATCCATACAACAATACTAGCCAATTACCCGTCTAGCTACTAGTACTACTGATCTATTACAGGTTCCCTCTCCATGCCCAAGATGATTACTTCACAACTCATAAAAGAAAAATTAGAATGAGAAGTACTACAAATAAGCATTTTTAAGTTAACCTCATAATTAAGTTTGAAATCCTGCATAAGACATAAGATCATCATATGCATGCATGCTCCTTATCATGGCCGGCCTTCCTCTTGGGCCCTAACGAAACCAACATGGCTGGGGACAGATGGCAGCGAATTCGAATTGTAAATCTATGTGATCGGCAATAAGATACATGATCTGCAATGACAAATTAACCAACTAATAAAAGATCAGGCATATCATCATGTACTCCTATTAATTCAAGACCAATGCATAAACATCTTTTTCAACAGTAGCAGAGAGTACTACTGGGGTAGTAAACACACCGGCTAGACACTAATAATAAAGAGAAATGTTATAAGTACAAAGAAATCTCATGTGAAAAAGTAAACTCACAAACTGACATAATCTCATATGATATTTTAGATTACTTTGCAATAAAAATAACTTTACAATCTAATAGAGTATGTCACACCAAACTAAGCAATTTGCAGATTTACATTTATAGCTAGAAGTTCTTTGTAACTAAAACATTTCTCTATAAATAGATTAAAAATACCTTATTGGTCACTAGGTCCATCCTCCGATCCTTTGGCACGGTCAAATATTCATCGAGATATTTTATAAATGTTAAGAAATGCTCCTTATCATTTGCGAACCGCATCTGCAATTTCATGAATACATAAAAATAATAATATGAGAAATACTTTAGCCACAAAGAGATTACACAAAAGTAAATTCATAAACTGACGTAGCTTCACATGATGTATTAGATCTATTTTATATTAAAAGTAACTTCAAATGATGCAGTACGTTAGATTGTGAAGTTACTTTTAATGTAAAATAGATCTAATACATCATGTGAAGCCACGTCAGTTTATGAGTTTACTTTTATGTAATCTCTTTATATCTGTAGCAACTCTTTAATAATAACCGTGCGCATCGATTTACATCTATGTGCATGCGTGCGTACGTATGTACCTCGACCTTTTTCAAAAACTCTACACTCTTCATGTATGCGTGTGGAAGTTTGATCCGATAATCTTTTGGTAAGAAAGTATTTAAACTCCTAAGAAGATCAAGATGACCATCGAGCAATTGCTGCACCCTCGACAAAAATCCAACCATGTCAATCCTACGCCATGTAAAAAATGTATGCACCTCAAAATCAAGTCATATTATGCACACAGATTTTTAGTGAATGGGGCACCAAATTTTTAGAGCCATAACTAGTTCTGAAACTCAAAAAATCACAATCCAACGAGTCCAATGTAATATTTTTTACTAGCCGTTGCACACTAGAAATCAGATAGTTGGGATTATTATTTTTTTTTATCCCAAAAGAATCAAGATTTGGTTGAATTCAATTGAAAAGAGAAATTAAAAAACAAACTAGCAGCGAGCTGTTAGGCTAGCTAGCTGTGCATGCAAATCATTGAAACGTATATATATACGTACACTAACGGTTCCTACCTATAAGTTAATAACGTAAAATGCATGGAAGCCGCCAAGTACATGCAGATTCTTGTTACGTATCCAGTATCTTGCAAGTGGAAAAATTAAGAACGAGAGAGAGAGAGAGAGAGAGAGAGAGGAAAAATGGAAAAACGGAGAAAAAGGACACAAGTAGGGCACTTATAATTCATGATCATCAGCATTTGCAATCAGGCAGAGAATGCTTAAGTGGCAAGAAAAAGGGAAGAACCTGTTTCTTTTCAACTCTTTAAATAATTTAATGAACTTATCGTATGCCCGTGGGAAGTCCTTAAACCTGCTCTTCACTTGCTTCAGAAATGCGAGTGCCTTCTCTTGTGATATTGGTTCGGGTTTTTCAAAAGATCTAGTACAAGATATCAGACAAAGAGGGCGTACGTACGTAAAAACAGAAAGAAACAAAAAAGGAAAACGAAAGAAACAAAACACAAAAGAGAGAAACAGAAAATTTGATTTGTAGGCAAAAGCATATAGAGAAAGATGAAGAGCGTCATCTTGGTGCATGCATGCATGGGCCGGCTCTCTCCATGCATCATGCAGATGAAAGGCGCACCTCTTTCGACGTTTGATTTGGGATCGGGGTCGACGCGGGAAGTACATATTCGGGAGTTCAGGGCAGAGTTTCATAACGTGTTCTTGCATGGCAAAGAAACTTTGATCAGGAGGATACCCAGAGATTGATTCAGAAATTGTTCCGAGTTGTGAGCAGCAGGAAGCTGTTCGCGCCTCAAATCTTTCGAACTAACTTCATATATATACAACATTACTAGATACCAGATAGCATATATGTGTTCATGGGCCTCCTTAGTTTTGGGTCTTTTTGGGCCGAGTTTATCTGATTCCAACCCATCTAGAGACTTCCCTTCTAAGGATGTGTAATTTTGTTTAGCAATGTTATAAATCTTCAATCTTCATATCTTAATTTAGGCATTGTTTTTGTAGATAAGATGAGATGAATTAACATTAAAATTAAAAATTAATTAAAATAATATTAGAATATATCATTTTAATATTAGTTTTGTATTATAATTTGAAAATGTAGAATTGTTTATTTTATTTTGTATGAGAATTTAAGAAAGTTATAATGATTAGATGAGATGAAATTGTTTGTAAAAGTGAACGAGGCCTAAATCATATATATATTAGCAATAATCATAAAACAGTATTCCAATATTCTAATATATAATAAAGGAAAATGATTGGTACAGTTTTAAGGTCTGCAAGCCTCGCTCACTCCCTTTGAAAAAATGATAAATATTGGATTCACATGAAAGAACTCACTTTCTAATGACAGGCTTCACTATTTTTCAAAGGAAGTGTGTGAGATTTGCATATCTTAAGATTGCATCGATCTTGCATTACTCATGTATAAATGAAAATTATTAATTGATCACTAGAATTTCAAACTAGTTAAAACCACTCTTATTATCTTATTGGTCTTATTGATCTCATACAAGTTCTATAATTGAAGTGAGATGTACAATAATTATGAAATATAATGATACCAAACATATTTTATACTTTTCCACTTCATTGTTTAATTGCAAAAAACAAATAAATTGAGCCACCTGGCAAAGTATTCTCTGGCCACAGTAGATCCAATCATGCATAGTTCAGGAATTAATTCAATAATACGAAACGAAGACAAAGAAAGAAATCCATTAGTATTTGATCAGTGGGATAATTGATCAACATATAAATATATATATATATATATATAAGAAAGACCAAATTAAGAAAGGAGGGAAAGAACATGGTCACTCTGTTGCTTGCATATGGAATTATGAAGCAAGCGTGGCCCCCCCATAAATCATGTCCACAGCTTGGCCATTAATTCTTAATTTTCTTTCATTCTAAGCCAACCCATTCTAGTGGAGATCAGTGAAGGCCGAATCAAGAGACTAATTAAAGTCAGTCTAATTCTGATTTACTGAGATGATCATTCATATTGCCAAAGTTTATGAGTTTTGGTGCCAAATAAAGCTTCCATGGATCGACTCGGATTTTAAGCAGTTCCAAAAAGAATGGGGGACCAAATGATGACATGCATGAGGCTTGGGAAAAGAAACACAGACAGACAAAAAACTAAAAGATCTGTACAGAGAATGTCTTTGGAAGTATGTGTCTTATTTCCTCGTATACATGCATATATTTAGAGAGAGAGAGAGAGAGAGAGAGAGAGAGAGAGTCCTCGAGTTATCTATTTTGGATCATGTTATGTGTCCCAATACATGCAAGCAAGTTGCACATGGGCATGCAGATGATGCATGGAGTTTCAGAGCATCTGAGCATGCATCCAAATGCACGGGCTTGAAAAATACTGACAGATGGTGAGAAGACGTTTTATCACTTTCTTTTTGCTTCAGCGCGCCATTTTCCCATGCATGTGGCATGCCTTCTCATTTTGGGGGCATCCTTTAGACCCAAAAAGCAAATTCTAGTAAAAACAATGTTGTATTAGATAAAACAAAAAACTCTTAACAAGTTTTTCAAAGAATTTAAAAGTTTCAAGTAAGAGAGATGGATCTTGAAATTGTAGAAGTACTTGGTTTTTTCTATAGTATTTTACGCAAATTAATAGCCATGATGATAATTGAAGAAGGACATTAATCTTTTGGCCAAGGTGTTAGTTGGTGTGTGATAGTCATTGAAATTGGACCCGGTCCTTTCATCTTTTCTCCCGTTCAATGCTTCTAGGGAAAGTCTTTGATCATTTTTTCAACAAACATCTAGCTCGAGGTTGTTGTTCAAAGAAATGACCGATGTACATGTTCTTCTTTCGGTCATTAGATAATGATTTATTCTATAATTTTGGAACTTAGTAACTCTTTAATTTACTTGAAATGAGTGGTTTAAGGTTTACTCTTTCATAAATATGATCAATATTTTTTCGAGAATATATATTATATATATAGTGAAAAATCATCACTTATTTTAAAAATTTAAGATGATTGGAAAATATAAATTTTATTATTTATTTTATATCTTAATACTCCTTCTTACGTATGGGCTAGACTCCCCTCAATATTCTGATATCATGTGAAATTATCATTTGTATCAAAAATTTAAACTAATATAAATAGATAAATTTTATTATTTATTTTATATATTAACATATAGTAACGAGTTAAACTCCTTTCAAATTTTTATAAGGAGTTGAGAAAGATAAACTCATAAAATAATAGACCTACATGTAATGTATTCCTCCTTTGGGTGCTGTCCAAGGCATTGTTTTTAACGTTTTATCAACAATTTCGTGACACATTCGCATCGACCGATCATTAGTGACACGACTTCTCTATCTTTTTTATTTCTCAAAGAGAAAGAGAAAGGAAATAACCCGTGACCTAACTTTTACATATATATATATATATATATTCTAATTGAACTGCAAGTCAACCATTAATTATAATTAATTAAGTCATGAGATTTTCGAAACTACATGCACATTAACTTTTGAGGAACTACGATCAGTTTGTTTTTTTAAATTTTAAAAGAGTTATGCTAAGTACAAATAAAATTATATACTAATCTGTATACCAATACTGATTTATTCATATTCAAAATTTAAATTAGTATTGTTTTCAATAAAATCTACTTTTTGACCAATCACATTAATGTGGTGCATATATTAGTGTATAATTATGCTTGCAACTAGATTTTTCCATTTTAAAATTCTTTAATATCATTTCACTGGCCACAGAAACCAGACCTCCCTCCTCCTAGGGCAGCATGGTCATCTGCAAAATTCATATTCAAAATTTAAATTAGTATTGTTTTCAATAAAATTTATTTTTTGACCAATCACATTAATGTGGTGCAATATTAGTAATAATTATGCTTGCAACTAAATTTTTCCATTTTAAAATTCTTTAATATCATTTAACTGGCCACAGAAACCGGACCTCCCTCCTCCTAGGGCAGCATGGTCATCCGCAAACTTATGTCCCGTTTGGATAGTGAGTATTTCATTTCATCATTATAATTATTCAAAATTCTCACACGAAATATAATAAATAACTCAACCTTTTCAAATCTCTAAACAATAATAATATTAAAAAATAATATTTAACAATATTTTATTTAATTTTCATTTAAAACTATGTTTTCTTATCGCATGGTCATCCGCAAACTTATGTCCCGTTTGGATAGTGAGTATTTCATTTCATCATTATAATTATTCAAAATTCTCACACGAAATATAATAAATAACTCAACCTTTTCAAATCTCTAAACAATAATAATATTAAAAAATAATATTCTAACAATATTTTATTCAATTTTCATCTAAAACTATTTTTTCTTATCTTATTATCCAAATCGCACCTTAACCTACATTGGTCCAAAGGCACTTTCACATCTATATATATCTAGCTCCCTTGGTGGATGATCATGTCCTCTTCCTCCACCACCCTGAGATGGGTCATGGGTGGTGAGGGCCCACTCCCAAATATATTTTTATTGAATATTTATTTATATTTTAGATAGAAATAATGTCTTCTAAGTTTTTAAGATGTTTTTTAAGTTTATTTTTTATTTTATTTTTAAATAAGGTTTTTGATTGTTGACGTTTGAATGATCAAAATCAAAGTAGTAGGTCAAAAGGAAACCATATTATATATATATGGATGGTTTTAGTGACTAAACCCATTTTAAAAACCACTAATGACTTGTTTTCAGCAGTTAATTTTTGGTTAAACTTAGTTAATTGTCAATTATTATAAGTGAAAACTTTTTCAAGATCTCTTTGAAAAGTTTCTTAGAACCTTTTTTTCGGTTTAGGAGTCATCTTCAATGGGGGGACCTTAGCGGGTGACCTCGATCGATTGCCATCCTACCTCTTTTGAGCCATCATATATAGATCGATCTAGTAATTACAAATTAACAAAATTAAATTTTTGTTTTAGACTTGAATTAACCCCAAATCAACAATATTCTCTCATATATGCATGTTTCTTGTGGTGTACTTCATACATATTTTCTCCTTCTGGAATGATCATTGCCACCCAGCATAACATTTTACCAACTTGGCCATCTTTAATTTTAATTTTCTCCCAAAAAAAATATATATATATATTTATATTTATTTAGAGATTCCAAATATATATATATATATATAGATATAGTTAAAGGTAATTGAAGTAGGTAAGGAGGTTGAGAAACGAGACCCACATTTTGATAGATCGAGTAGGTTCACCTGAACTTAACCGATCGATCGATCACAATTATATATCTCATTAATAAAACTATCAATGTCCAAATAATGATCAGAATCGTTATTTCTTAAGCAACCAAATATTAATGCAAGTTAATATATATTATATATGGGGAGCTGACAAATAATAAATCCAAACCACACCTAAGCTAAGACAACAATGTTGCATCACAATTGAGGCTGATCGGATGGTTTTCTGTCACTTTCTAATTTGCATATATACTTCCATCTTTGACAAGAATTTTTTTTTACCTTTTTTTTTTAATATATTTAAGGTAGCATTTGGATCATCAAGTTGAAATATTTATATATTTATTGATAAGTTCATGAGGTTGAAACATAGAAGAATGTTTCCAACTATCCAATCTTGATATATATTGGAGAGCTAATTGAGTAAGGCCTGATTTGGATAGCAAGAGTCTTCAATTCCAAACGTAAAAATCTTTCATCTAATATTCAAACACCACAAATGCAAACATTTTTCATCTAATCATTAACTAATCATTATAACTTTCCCAAACTTCTAAACAAAACACAAAAACAATTCAACTTTTTCAAATCTTAAAACAAAAAATAATATTAAAAAAATCATATTCTAACAAGATTATAATTTTATAATATTTCTATTCAATTTTTTCTCTCTCTTTTTTCAAAACTTCATAAAACATATTAATTCAAACCATTTCACTACTATTTACAGATCATTATATCTCATCTCACTACCCAAACGAGGCCTAAGCTTTCACTCCAACTATATATTTTAGTGTAAATTTAATCCATAATTTGTGTTTAGGGTTAATTTTGTGACAAAAAATACTGATGAGATCGATGCTCACTTGTCATATATATATATGTATGTCAGAATCAATCTTGTGATGGTAAATATAAATGATTCTAAAAAAAGATAATGTCAAAACATGGTATGAATATGGACATTTTGATTTATACACAACGAAAGCAATGGTACTTATGAGAAGTTACTTTCTATGAAAACTATAAGTAATTAACGGGGCAAATTCTGCTTTTGGGCCATTTCCAATTTAATTAACAGATAGAGTAATCAATTAATTGGATATCTCTATATAACAACAAAATAAAGTCATACCAAATCATGAAGTTTATAGATGCATCATCCATGCTTGAAAAGTGAGAATTGATGCTCTCTCTCTCTCTCTCACACACTAAAAATGGACAGAAAAGTGCCATTATTTTGAAACAAAATAACATAATTTCTCAATGCACATTTTTAGTTATATTCATTTTATATATAAGTACTTTTATAATTCATTACCAAACAATAAAAGAGTAATGATTTGTATATGTTCTAAATCTACGAGCCTCACTTATATATATCCTTTGTAAAATAGTGAATTTCATTATAAAAAAAATATAAAGATTTTTTGTTTTTTAAATGTGGAATCACTTTTTAACTAATAGAAACTTGCCTTTGTACATAGGATTACTCAACGTACAACAAAAATGAGTTGTCCTTAAATGGTCTCTAAATGCCACAACAAACAAAAAGAGGCTAAATTATGAACAGCCGATAATTTGGACAGCGGATTCAAGAGCTAGCAGCTTGATTTCACCCACTTTTAATTACTCTACTTTCTTAAAAATAAATTGATTCAGCCACTTTCATCTCAATCCTTACAACTAATTAATAAGCAACATCAGTACTAGTAAAATTCTCTTAAGTCATCACCTTATATTACGTCTCATTTCATATCATTTTATTTTAATCTCATTTCAATATCTAAATACCACACATATAAATATTGAGAAGCACTCCCACATAACTTAGAATAAATTCATTCTGCAACTTTATAAAAAGTTACCATACTCCTCCTATCAGGTATTTTAAAGGGAGAAATAGATGTTTCTATATGGTATCAGAGCAGGCTAACATATGATTGATGATGGGCTCCTACGACCTACTTACGATGATGGTACCGGAAATACTAACCCACACATGAGGGGGCGTATTGAGAAGTACTCCCACACGGCTTAGGAATAAACTCATCCTGAAATTTATAAGGAGTTACCATACTCCTCTTATCAGGCCTTTTAAAGGGAGAAATTGATGTTTCTATAATAAATACTTTTCAATTTTAAATTTAAATTTAAATTTTTTCATCTAATCATTTTAACTTTTCAAAACTTTTAAATAAAATACAAAAAATAATTCAATTTTTTCCAATCTCAAAATAAAAATTATATTATAACAATAATTTTAACTTTATTATATTTTTATTCAAATTTTCTTTCATTTTCTAAAATTTTATAAAATATATTAACTTAAATATTTTATTACTATTTATAAATTATTATATTACTATTTACAAATCATCTCATCTTATATCACGTCCAAACAAAGCCTAAATCTCACGTGCCCTCGTGCTTCGTGATCATCGCATATCTCTCTTTATATCGAGTTCTCTTTCCCACTTCATGATCACAAGAGTGCCGTTGTGCAAAATGACGATAGAAAAGTAAATTAAAACAAGAAATTAGAAAGCTTGCATTATTCGAGTGGGTAGATATATACCATTTTAAAATGTGCACTCTTCGCATATTTTTTAAAAATAAAAAATAAAAATTACTATTAAAAACGTAATTTTTTTAATTGAATCTCAAATTTATTTATTTATTTTTCTTAAAAAAAAGGTTAAAACTACACATTCCTGTATCCCAATAGGCCTTCACGGAATAGTGATACTGTAACAACTCCTCAGCCATCAATCCACAAGTTGTTAATAAAATAATATTTTTGAAATTTTAAATACATCAAATCAAGATACAAGTCAAAGTAATATTTTTTTAAAAATATTATTTTATTCATGGACATTCTGTGAAACCAATTTATCTATAACGGCGGCAGGTCGATTGTAAGTTAAAAAATGAGACGACCGTGGTTGAACAAAGTATTACCACGTGGCAGGTGGTACTATTAGTCGGCAATGCCCAATTTTACGGACATGGGAATAATCCGCTGTTACACATGCGTAATGAGCTCCAAAGTCAACGAAAGAGTAACCTGCAGGCGGCACAGTAGCGGGAGTCTAATTTTGATATTAGCCAATAACTGCCTTTCGATCTAACATTGAGATCACATGAACATCTTTTATGGGCTTTCCTTGAGGAGAAATAGTTTAGTTATTTATAAATTAATATAAAATTATTTTCATTATAAAATAAATTTAACAAATTACGTAAAATCATATTAATTTATAAATTTATTTTTATGTAATTTTTTTATGTCTGTATTATTTTATTTTAAATCCTTAATTTTGAGAATATTGTGAAAATTGGATTTAGATTATTCCTTAAAAGGAGAGGATTATTGATAAAAATGAGATTATGTATCTCTTTCTAAAAAAGATAACACCAACGTAAGCACAAACATAAAAACATCTATAATTATGAGATAAATAGAACATATGATTTTTATTTAAAATATTGTTATTTTAAATCACACTTATCAATCGACATATTTAATAATTTCATAAAGAAATCATTTTAAAAGAGCCAATTTAAAATACCTTAGTTCTAATAAAAAATAAAAAAAGGAAACAAATAATTTCTCTATGATTTTATAATATTTATCAATTTTCATGAATCATATCAACAACATTTTTTAATAATAATTGTTCACTATAAGAAGAAATTGGCTGCAAAGGAGAAAAAAGAAAAAGCAAAAATTGCCCACTTTTGAGTAAAACTGCAGAAAGGAAAACCTCCCTAGGCCCTATCCTTTTCAAGTTTTCAATTCCATGGGCAAAATTGAACGCCGTTTGTCGTTTACGTAATTGTCGTTTAACGCTTCGAAGTTAAGTTCTTCGAAACGCTGCCGTTTTACTTTTCGTTACTTTTACTTTTATTTTTCGCTTACTTCTTCTGTCGGTAAGATTACCGTGACCGTATCATTCCCTGTGAGCATGTGAATACTATAAAAAGCAAAAGAGCACCGACTGCTCTCTCACTGACTGATAACCGGCTAAACCACCATCGTCTCCGGCGATGTGGCCGGAAATTCCTGAGGCTCCACTGCCACATTCGTGATTAACCACTCAATATATAAGAAAGAAACACTCAAAAAGGCAAAAAATGGCACAAAACCTCAAGCACCGAGTCTTCACCTGCCTCACCAAACTGTCAGACCGTGATACTCACTCCATAGCCGTCTCCGAACTCGAGTCCATTGCCCGGACGCTGGAACCGGCCCACTATCCTACCTTCCTCTCCTGCATTCACTCCACCGACCCCTCCGACAAGTCGCCGGTGCGCAAACAGTGCGTGAACCTCTTGGCAATTCTCTCGGAGAATCATGGCAACGCGCTCTCTCCTTACCTCTCCAAAATGCTATCCTCAATCACCCGCCGCCTCCGTGACCCTGACTCCTCGGTCCGATCCGCTTGCGTGAATTCCGTCGCGGCTCTGTCGTCTCACGTCACGAAGCCGCCGTTTGTCTCTTTCCTGAAGCCCTTGGCCGACGCGCTATTCACGGAACAGGACCTGAACGCGCAGATCGGAGCGGCTTTGTGCTTGGCTGCGGCAATCGATGCTGCTCCGGATCCGGACCCGGCGAGACTGGCAAAGCTGTTGCCGAGGTTCGAGAAGTTGTTGAAATGCGAGAGCTTTAAGGCGAAGGCGGCGCTTCTGGCTCTAATGGGGACCGTTGTTAGCGCTGGTGCGGCGTCTTTTAACGGGGCATCGAAGAACTTAGTGCCTTGTCTGATGGAATTCTTGCGTAGGGAAGACTGGACGGCGAGGAAGGCTGCGGCGGAGGCTCTGCTGAGTTTGGCGGTGGTGGAGAGGGATACCCTCGCGGAATATAAGGCCGGTTGTTTGAAGGTCATCGAGAGCCGTCGATACGATAAGGTGGTGTTCTTCTTCTTATCATAGCTAATGTATATTCACTACTTTTGTATTCGGTCAATCGAAATTCAACCGTCGATTACACATTGTTTATTTGTTTGTGATGTAATTGAAGTTTTAAGAATATCCCACCGATGTAATGCGAGGTTATAATTCGTTTCTCTAATTTTATTTTTTCTTCAAAAGTAATCATAAAAGAATGTGAAAATTTTCGAACATATATATTTGGTCACGTGACATTTACTAACTGGTACGCCATGGGTTTTTGTACTGATTTTGGAGTGTTGGGGCCTTTTTCTTTGGGACAGGTGAAGGCTGTGCGGGAGGTTATGAATCAAATGTTGGAGGCTTGGAAGCAGATTCCTGATGTTTCGGATGAGGCATCACCACCTCCGCGATCGGAATCTTCTTCAAAAGGTATTAATCCTCCTCCTTTTCCTTTGGTTAGCATTTGAATTTGGTGATGGATAACCAAGAAGAAAAGGAGAAGAGAAGTTTAGGAACAATAAATATTAAGAAACGGGTACCATTTCAAGACGTGCTGCAGTTTAGGATCAATAAATATTAAGAAACCAGTACCATTGATATACTGTAATTTTAACTTCTACCTCACTTTGATAAAATCAATTCTTCTATTAGTACACCGTTAAAACTGTGTTATTATGCCACATAAACACCAATAACTGCGCGTGTTGTATAAAAAATGAAAGTATTTTGAAAAACCTACACGACCCTAGTAGGTCAACATAGTGGGATAGGGGTATAATATATAATATTTTCCTCTTTTTTTGTTTTATTGTATCAATGGGCTACAAATTTTTTATCTACTTTGCATTCCATGTTCAATTGACATCCATTTGCAACATTTTTCTGATGTTGAGTATATCATTTTCTTTCTGGATTTTGTTCTTTACTATGAGGACAGACAATGCAAGTGATGGACGCCATGCACTTGGTTCCAAAAACCCCTGTGCTGCTGGTTCGGAAGCTCGTCAATTGAGGAAGAAACCGATCCTAGCTGGTCAGTTAACCCCGTCTGATAGTTCATCTGCTATCAGTGCTAGAAAGAGAAGTATTCTGGAAAGCAATGGCAATAAAACAAATCCACCAATATTTCGGAAGCTGGACCACAAGAAAGCTTTAGACTGGAAAGTTGAGATTACAGTACCTAATGTTTCTGGGTCTTTTGAGCTTGATTGTAAGGAGACAGATGAGAATGTCCCCGAGAGAAGGAATGTTGAGACAAATAGGTTATCAAAGGCTGAAACAAAACGGTTGCTCTTCAGTAAGAACTCCGATGACAAGATGCACAAGTTTGGTGGGAGCAAGAGTGAATCTCGTGTGGTTCCATGTCAAGAAGAGATCCCAGAGTCCACTGTTGTTGTCAGTAATGTTTCAGATTTCCCGAGGAACCACAAAGAGTGTGAAGATTTAGCTTTAATTCGCAATCAGCTTGTTCAGATCGAAAAGCAGCAATCTAGTCTACTTGATCTCCTGCAGGTTTGTGTTCAAGTTTGAAATTCGAGCTTATGGATTTTATTCAATTGTATCAATAAACTGGGTTCTCTTTTTAAGCCATCATGTGTGAATTTTTTCTCATATCATTGGACTAACCCTACTAACAAATCATGTCTGGCCTCTTAATTGGGCATTATCTGGTAGATCCCTTCATTTATGATATTCTGAAATTACCTTAAATAGCCATTGTTCTAGACTATACTAGCTTAAGATTTAAATTGTGCGCTACCGAATGATGCATAGGTAGAGCCATCAGTATGAGCAGCTCCATTATCCTCGTTATCCATCTAGTGCCTGAAAGTAATTCATTATACTTGTCTCCTTGTAGATAATGAAATTGTGGGGCTTGCTCCTTGAGAGTTATAATTTTGATTCTGTGCTACTAGTTTCTAATATGCACAATTATTGTCCACACTGGAGCTAGTTTCATGAATCTGTCCAGGGAAAAAAGTTTAGGTTTCCTTAATATTTCATTTATTGCGGGGGATGTCACAATATTAGCTGGACTCCAATGGCGATATTCGAGATTTTATGAGTGTTGATCTGACTATGTGCCACACATGCAAGTGCTTTTGCACACTCACTCACATGCATCAGAGGCTTAAAGATATAGATGCTTCACCATTAAATGCATGAATGGCTTTAAGGAGTTGCCCTCCAGAATAAGGAGTAAAGTGAAAACTGATTTTGCAGCCTTTTAGGCATTGGTCGGATTAAATATTTGAGTAGATTTAATTGAACCTAGATTATATTATGTATGAGAATACCGTTCCAGAGAGCTGCAAAACGCTTAAGCAGTTTATCTTAAAATGCACAGGTTAATGGCGTTTTTTCACTATCAACACTGACACAACTAGTCACAAGTTTCAGTTTCCTTCCTATGGATGCCAACTGGAGCTTACCATTTGACCTGAACAGTACTTTATTTTGCTTTGTCTCACTTAAGCAGGCATGTTGCTTAAGAGTGGTACTCATAAATGTGTTGTATTCTAGTGTGTATAGCACTGATTAGTGAAGTTGATGAAGGCTGCTTCTCAGCTTTCTAATTTTCTTTGTGCATTTAGAGATTCATTGGGAGCTCACAAAATGGAATGCGTTCTTTGGAGACACGTGTGCATGGCCTAGAGTTGGCACTGGATGAGATCTCATGTGATCTGGCTGTATCGACTGGGAGGATGACTAACACTGACTCCTTTGGATCCAAATGTTGCTTGCTACCGGGTGCAGATTTTTTGAGTTCCAAGTTCTGGAGGAAAACAGAGGGCCGGTATTCCTCTAGGCTTTCTATTTCTAGTATCCCCCCAACAGTGCCTGCCATGCGCCACAGAGCTGACAAGAGGGGAAATGCTGAAACTTTTGAGTTAGAGAACCGTATGTCTCGGCTACGGGGTGTTGGGGGGTTCATTTTGAATCCCCTGGCAGAGATTCAGAGTGATTCAAGGGCTATAGCTGAGGTGGCTCATCATTAAACAATGAAAAACAGCAGGTATTGTACAGCTTGATTTTTTATTTTTTATCCAGCTTTTTTTAATTTTAATTTTTTTTAAAATATAATTTTCAAACATCAATGAGTGCTATCTTGATATGCAAGCCCCGTGTGTAGTTTTATCCCACTTGCTCATATTTGCACCATGTGCAAAATTTAAAGTTAGAATGGTTTAGTTTTGGCATGTCATTTATCTGGTGCAAAAGTTAAAGTTAGAATAGGTTAGTGTTGGAATGCCATTTATCTGAGAGGAAGATGGAAGCGCTTCACGATAGGCCTCCAGGCATGGTTTTTCATATCTTCTAGACAATCTGGTGGATTGAAGAATGGCAGTGCCATTATTCCTGGTCATAATTCTTTTGAGGGAAATCAGGGAATTAGGTAATCTGATTTCTACTTTTTGTTTAGTGAGTAGGGAACAGGAGCAGCTTCATAAACTTTTAAAATAATATTTCTTAATGTTAAGAATAAGAATCAGCACAACTCTGCATAGAAGTTTCTTTAATGACACAATAAGTTTCCTGCATCAAATATATGATTGCAACTTCTTCTTTACCGTTTGGCAGATATGATGCATAGTTTGGGTTGGAACTTGAGTTCCCTCCGATTCTAATCTTCAGCTTGGTGGAGAAACAACCATCAAACGATCAAGAGGTATGAAGATGTGTCAATTTATGGGATGTAGTAGGCTTGTTATGAAGTAGCCTATTGAATGTTGCATTACAACGGCAGCGGTTGGCAACGGTTCTTTTTAATACCATCCCCTACAGAAGAAGTCTCATCATAAACTCTTGGAAAAATCAGAAGTAATAATTCGAACAAAAATTCAAAATAGAAAAAAGAAAAAAATCGTATTGTGGTGAAGCATTCGTTTTCTGTTTGATTCTTCGTAGTTGTGAAATTGAGAACTCGCCCAGCGAGTGAGTTTCCACTAAAAATGCCACTGTGATGATATGGAGGGTGAAGTATTGTGTATAGAGTACAGTTTATTTTTCCTCTTTCTATTGAGGGAGGGGGTCGTTCTCTTTTATTTTGGTTTATAATTACTTGACTTGAAAGGGGCAATGAGGAAGTGGATGCAATTATGATGATGAACACGCCTACATTGATTGAGTTTTACCTATCCTTTCTTTTCTGTATAAAGCTATATTCCTCTTCACTTTCTTTTTAATTTTCCCTTGTATTTTAAGTTATGAAATGCATGGGAATTGTGAGGGCAGGGCCACAATGGACATTACAATTGTAATGATATCATTGATATGGCCCTTTCTACTTGGTTTAAAGCTGGTTTTCTCTAGATCGCATATCGACAGATGAAACCATAAAGCACTCTTCATGAGACGGTCAAATGTTCATACATGCTACTATTTCTACCTGCATATGTTTCGCTAGATCACGGCCTATGGGTTAAGGTGTTGATTTATTTGAGCTGTCTGATGCTTACAAATGGAGTGAAGTACGCTACTTCGGTAGAGGCACAATGTAAAAATAACATTTTTGTTTGTCCTGGAAACTATTGGGATAACCGGTCATCCATGTAAAATAACATGCCCGCATGATACATCAACCTCTGGAGAGAGAAAGTCCTGCTTCTCTCTACACAAAGTCCCTCATCTTCACCGTCTCCTTGTTCCGTCTGAGAGGAGGTTGGAACTTTGGCTCTCCTTTCTATCCGTTCCATTTCTAGCATTACCTTGTTTATCGGTTTTTCTCCTAATTTCCTAGTTTTTCTTTCCACATGTTCGATTTAAGCCTGTTACCACTTTCCAACGATCGAATGTCTATCTACAATCGCTCCACCATACACAACTCTCTAGCTACATATATACTAGTATAGTGCAAAACCGCTGCAAAAATCTCGACGCGAGTCTAATGCACAGCTTAGCCTGCATGTGACCACCACGCGCCTTTGCGTCAAAACGCCTTTGATAGTTATGGACTCCACGTGCCATTGCGTTGAAATACCTCTAAAAGCTACATGCGCTATATTGCTAGATTCGTCATCCCAACATCTGTTAAATATGACACACCCCAATACCACCAATGTGTGGCCTCCATTTGCCGCCACAACTGCACACCCGACCACTGATGGTTCGGGCCATTCGATGCCGTCTATCCACTATAAAGATTTTGAGGATGGGGATGCCAACCTCCTCTCCAAACATTTTTTGGCCAATAGACTACAATACACCACCGCCAACCATTGCCTCCGGTCAAAGTTCGTACAACGTACTGTAAGAAACTGTCATTTGAGGCAGCACCCCTTTGCGGGAAATGAATTGGGACCAACTAGATTCATTTTTCTTTTTTACACCACACTTGTTGTAATTGGGTGTTTGTTGAGGAACCTCATCCCTCATGTATCTTGATTGTTAATGAAATGCTTGCTTTAACAAATAAATAACATGCCCAGACGAATACCATTTTTCTCCAATGAGAGACATGGATACAATTAATGAGAAAACCAGGTTTTCAGATGTATCGATACAATTAATGAGAGACATGGATACAATTAATGAGAAAACCAGGTTTTCAGATGTATCGATAATATTCAAATTAAGCAGTGATATTTGTGCAAGGCAGGACGACATACAGACAAAGCTTCTTCCAAAAATAAAGCATATGGATGCCTAAACGCAAACCAAAATCATGTTCTGTTCAGGAAATAATTGATCCAAACAGCTATCTGCAAATAACAAAGATCTACATAAAATCTGGAAAGTTAATCCCACTAATTGACGCTTATTGGCCAGGCATTGTAACTTTATAGATGAAACAATAAAGTAAGAATATGAACGTTTCTATGGTGCATTCAAGGACAGAAAAATGCAGCGTAGGATTCAGGACGGAAGCAAAATTTGAAGTCATGGGGCTGGCTCACTGGAGCCTTGCTTCTCAATTTTCTGCAGGAAAGACAACAACAGAAAAAAGCCACCTGTCCATTAAAAGTAATTTGACAGAAGTATCTAAACATTTTATGCTGTAGCAGCATAACAGCTATTACAATTTTCAAAATAGCAAGTAATTCTCAAACCCGATTCAACCTATTCAAAACAAATTAAGTTGATAAAACCAGAAGAAACGTAGTTTATCTTCAATAGTGTGATATAAGACAGAATGGAAAACCGAGTCGCATACTGGGTGAAGCTTAGTCGTTTGGACCTTTCACCCATCTGCCAATTACTTAGTCACCACCAGCTTCTTATGAAACGAACAAAAAGCTCATGCGGGCAAGGGTGCATTTCCACCACTGCATAGATTTATAGCTCAATACCAGTGTTCATATAATTCTCACTCTAACAAAATCACTTCACAGTTTAAAAACACTTGTATTTGTGGAAAAGTTACCTTGGCACACAGTGAGTCTTGAATCCAAGATCTCACCTTTTTCCCTAGCCTTATGGAAGAAGTTCCAATGGTCTTTCAACCATACAACCTCTCTTTTATAAATATCGGTTGAAAAACAAGATCCCAACTTCAAATTCAGAATGAGTAAGTGTGTTATGTTTACCTATAAATCATATCCGAATTCCAAAAAGTATTTTTTTCACCTTTTGACATAAACAATACAAAAACCAAGTACAGCTAGAGTGCTGGCTAAATATTTCGATAACTATAATCTGTAATCAGCAGGCTTCTACAACTTAAAACTCTAACAATAGCATAAGTATATTAGAGGTGAAACAACAAGAACCAGGAGGGACCAGCAAGGGTATTATTCTATAATCTGCATGCTAGAAACCACGCATTATAGCGTATCATAAATGCATAAGATTTAATATGCTTGACCATTAATTCCTATCCACTACATAATGATCATACTGTGTGAGGCTCAAGTAGCTAATTTAACAAATACACAATTGTTATGTCAACATGATAAACAATCAACTACTTAAATTAGATGGTTATTAGACCCCGCTTACAAATTCGAAGGCATTCAGGCATTGAAGTGCTCTTTCATGTTTCAACTAAAAGGTTTATACAAATTTGTTAACCTTTCAAAGCCATGTTCTTGTCATTGACTCTAGTTGAGGGCTACTGCTTCACGTTTTTGTCTTTTCATAATTCATGTATCCAAATGATATTATCATGTCTGACATTGTACAACTTGTAATTCCTTCACATCATTTTCCAAATATTTTCTAAGAAGAAGCACCAGCATAAACACCATCAATGCCACCGTATGACTCTTAATCTCGCAAAAAACTATCTATCCTCGTAATCTTCTATGAAATCACCATTTGTCCTAAAAGCTTAAGCCAATGGGAAGAGGTATATTTAATTATTTGTATTATATTCTTAGCATTCTCCCTCACATGTGGGCCAGACTCCCCCTCAATGAGTAGGCACAACACATAGAATATTTAATTAAATGGGATAGAGTGTAGAGTCAAGGTTTGAATTTAGGACCTCTACTCTGATTACATGTGAAATCACCATTTATCTCAAAAACTTAAGCTGAGGTAGATTTAATTATATATTATATTCTTTAACATCTTTTAAACTTCTTATTACTTCTTATTCGCCCAATGATTGCACAGCATATTTTGTTTTTTAAATAAGTAAGCTAATCCTTATGTATGATCACGTAAGGTGTTGCCCGAGTATACAAGGCATATGCATGAGATACACCAATCAAGACATCTACATATTCAAAACAGAAACCTAGTGTGAGAAGCAATCGAACCTTGACATATTGAGTAGAGGAATTACATTTATGATGTCATGTGTGTGTGCAATAACACTCACCATTTTCGAGTTACATGAACAGTTACATTTCCTATCTAAGTAAAATCCTAAAGCATATAACTTCATAATAATGAATAAGGCAAAGCATGATTGCTAAAGGAAATTAGAAGAAGTCAAGAAAGGGTCGCACACATCCTTTTTTAAAAAAAAAAAGGATCTTGAACTCTTGACTGAACATTGAGGCCTTTACTGATAATGTACAAATTGTACCAAAATTAACGACCACATATACAGCAAAAACACTTCCCGGACAGTAAGAAAGCAGTGGTATCAAATGAATTATATCGGAGACAGCATGATCAAAGAAGATAAGACCTAGCTCAGCTTACAATCAACCAACCATAAATGAGGAAATTAATTAGAACCAAAAAGAACAAAGAAAAATAGAGAGAAGGTGGGTACGGATTGAGCGTTGTGCCAAGCAAGGCCTCGGTAGAGGTTGACAGAGAAAGTGGCCGTGAGGTAAATCGTGGCGACACCCAGGCCGGCCGTCAATGCTTTGAATGCCCAATCTCCTGCCTTATTCGCTATTCCCATCTCCGATTCTCTCTCCGTTCCTTCGATTCTTTCCTTCAGGCTTTCTCTGAGGTTCGTCTCACTCGTAAGGCAGCAGAAGCTTTAGCTGAGAGGGTTGAAGTTTGAACACAGGTCCCATGAGGATGGACAATGGTAAGCCCCTTTTATTTGCCATTTTCTTAATTTTTTTCTCGGCAAATTATTGGAAAAATCTTCTTGCAAGTTAGTTTAGTATATCAATTGATTCAATTCACTCACACATATTGATATGTAAAATATTTATTTAATGAAAAGAAAAATTTAATTGTAAATATAACCGTGGACTAATTTGTATATAACAAAATTCTTAACGAAATTATGTGAATTAAAGATAAAAATAATTTTCATGATATAGAAGATTTTCTTATTTTCTCAATTTTTTTAAATAAAAAAATTATCGTTATGCGAATTGATACATGATAGAGAAGATTTTCTTATTTTCTCAAATTATTTTAGTTAAAAAAATCAAAAAATGAATCCTGAATTAAGATAAGTTTTAAAAATAATTTTTTTTATTGCTCTGGATGTTAAGAAACAACCTCCTAATCAGTTCTGAAAGTGCACAGACCCTCTGTAAATAATTTTCTACAAATTCACTTCAGATAATTTAAAGAGAAAATAAAAATTATTACTTCATTTTATACCAGTTATTGTTGAAATGAATGATTGATGGGAAAATATTTTTAGCAAAAATAAGATGTATTTCTTTATCTAAAGATAGTAATGATAAAAATTAATATCTTGAATTTTTCAAACAAAAATATAATAAAAAAGGAATTCCATATCGAAAAATTATCAAGTACACTAGAATGTGAATGATATGATACTTTTATTTTTTCTATTATTTATATTTCGAACGCATTTAGTATTTGCTTCATGACATCTAATATAAATCTTCCCTATAAGCAAGGTGGGCCATGTTCTTTTAAAATTAAATGATTTATACAAATTCCAAATAAACAAGTCATGCAAGTCGTTAAAACTTGTAATGTTAGCATAAATTTGACTGAGAATTCAATTTTTTTTTTTAAATGATAAAGTGAGAAATCAATATGTTTTATTTATCTTTAGACTTGAGCAATATATTTTTCTAACTTTTAATTTTTCCTTATACATTTTTTGTTTTATTTGAATGGTGAAAACTCATAAAAAAAAAAATCCTACCAAAATGTGTAAAAAGAATGATACCTAATTCATTCTTCACGAGTTGACATCCTCTCACAGCTTATCCCATTAACGTTTAATTTTGGAAAATTACTTCTAAACAGATAAATAACACAAACACAGTCCCAAAACATGTTAATTTTGCTGCAGAACGACACAAACTGCAGAGATTGGCAGCTCGATCTGAATGTATGATGCATGAAAAGGCGTTTTCAAGAGAAAAATAGAAATGGGTGACTTCTTAAAGTACAGATTCGAGAGGTCAAAGCACTGAGATAGATATCAATAACATAAAGAACCTTGTTAGGGTAAAAATGTCTTTTAAATAGAATTGGCCCAAGCTGGACAACAATGCCAATTACAATATAAGCTATTTTTAACTTTTGATACTATGCAAAAGAGAGAGATATCAGAGAGATGCAGCAATACTAATAATGGATATGTGATGCTCATGCATTATTTGGGGATCTATAGCTCTTCCTTGATAAAGCGACTGCCTGTTTGCCTGACTTTTTTATAACAACACAGCTCTCCAAAATTTCAGTGCAGCCAAGATTCGATTTCCACTCCAAGTCGATGGTATGTGAGGGATAGCCAGATCTACTTCCACCATTTCTTCTCAGACAAAGATATAAGCTGTGAAAGAGAAAATGCATTAAGATGGAATTTCATAAGCATAATTCTGAAACCACCATATATACAAAACTTGTCACACTGACTGAACCACGAATATTACAAGGAACAAATCCACCAAGGAATAAGCATCATCCAAGCTTTTTTGTGGAAGCAGCATAGTTCTTAGTGTACAACCAGCACAAGACTTGCCTCTTCCTAAATGGATCGGGATTCAGACTTCTAGGCTTAGATCAATCTGGTTTCTAAAAAGTAACAGAAAGTTTATCCTAAATACTAAAAAAGATTTCATCATTGGTTTTGCCCACATGTTGATAAACACAGCAACCGTGTTTATGAGTGCACCACATTAATATCATAGGTTTATGATCATAATTCTATTAAAAATATTAGTGTGCATAAGACTTAAATATTTTTCCCACCCCATATCATGGGCATGCTACCTTGCGCCCTCCAAAGACTTGACATAAGAAAGAATTTATGCACAATTTTGCCCCTGCATTTGGCCCGCCCCAATTAAAACCATGCTTCTGAAATGTAGTTTAAGCAACGTTACCTCTGACTTGGCCCTAAGGTATCTTGATGTGGGTCCTCTCTTTCTTGTTACCCACCCCAAGAATTTACATATATATGTTTCTACCCTTTTTTTTTTTAATCTTTGTTAATGGTGCTCCTCAAACAATTTCAATCAAACAGCTTATTTCATCCCAAAAAATTTCCACCCCCCCAAGTTGGTTGTTTCAGGCATTGACTATATGTAAATCTGTTATTACTCTTCGGTGAGTCTTGCTATTACTCTTCAGGCGATTTAGCTACTTTCAATCCTTAGTTTCAACTCTTCAGTGAGTCTTGCTATTACTCTTGCCACTCCAAGAACGATTGGGGTCTTCTAATGTTTGGCTTTCTCCAATAGTTTCGTCCCTAATTAAGGGATTGAATGAACATGGAAAATTATTGTTGAAGATTGGATATGACATACTAAAACCATATTTGATTGCAAAAGTTCAGTACAAGATCCTGAAAAGTAAGTAAAGTCCAGGGGCACTAACTATATAACGAGCGTCCAACTGTCTATGACAATTTTTGTTATCAGTAACAGCCTATGAAATAAATGATCATCAATAATAACATATGAAAAAAAAAAGTCCAAAAGAACAAGGTATTATCTCATTAAATCAATCAAGAACTTAAAAAATTCTTTGAAGGAAATTTTCTCGAGCATGATCTATGGTATGTATCAGCCTGAGTATCGAAGTGACTGAATGAATCATCTTTCAAGTTTCGGAAGCCTTAAGAGAATAAAACATCCAGAGCAATGGTTTGTGAAACCAATTGCTTCATAGATTGCAGCTTAAACTGAACCATAACCTTTAAGCTCCAATCAACAAAAGCAAGAAACTGAAAGTCTATTTGCTTTACACATTGAGTTTCAAAGTGCCTCTCATACCCTTGGGGTGGTGAACCAGAGAGGAAGGTAGCCCAAACAAGATTTTAAATGCAGTACTCACCTCCTATTATTTTACATGTTAATGAGTTCACCAAGCCCAAGTATCTAGACTGCTGGATGCCACATGAACTACAAAGGTCAGATGGTAAAAGCCAAATGAAAGTGTAAGGACTATAGAGAAAGAGTAACTAGAAGAATTTCATTTTAACATGGAATCTTGGGAAGCTTAATCAATTGGATGGGATTCGACACTTTTCCCTAACCAGTTAGAGAAAGATACAGCAACTGTTTACAGTATGATAATTCAGTTGCTTCGGGTGTCATGGTCTAGCTGATTGAATGGGCTTTATATAGGACAAGAGGGTGAAAGGTATGACAAATCCAGTTATTGGCAGGTAAAGGCCTTGGTCTTGGGGTATCACTCCCTTCAAGGTCCAAGGTTCAACACCTTATGGGTGCAAACAATCCTTTGGGGCCACACCCAATGGTGAAAAGCCAGCGATTTAACCAGTTCCGTATAGGAAAACTTCCGAGGGTGCGGTGCACGGGACTGGGGTTTACTTTGCAGTAGTGGGTCCGAAGGGCCCTGCCTTGGAGAGGTTCCCAACATAAAATTAAAAAAAAAAAAGTTTCTTCTGTCTTACTATCAGGATTTATGACCCTAAAAAACGTATATGAAAGGTCATGCATGTAGAGGAATTTCATTTTATTTTTTATGACGACCATGTCACAGTTCTTTGGACCCAACACTAGGAAGTAAACACTGGATACATGACTCAACTGTCAAAGCTGGATATCATGTAATCCAAGGGAAATTCTAGTGTGGAATCAAACCCAAGATACCCAAGACTACAGCCCATCCCAAAACTGCCCTTTCACTGCTTGGCTACACCCTGACAGGTTCCTTTAGAGGAAATCAGGTAACGTTTTTTCACTCAATTGATGAAAGCTACGGTGATAGTATCTAACCATCCATGAACAGATTTTCAAAATTTGTAACTCCAACTATGTCATGTGTTTCCTTTTTGCCTAAGCCTGATATGCCCCCAAAATTGCAGGCATGAGTTCCATGCACCATAACCAGTTTATCATCTCATCAGATGTTCTCAAATTATATGGCAGTAAGAGTTCTGTTCTAAGTATCAATCCAGTTTTCCACATTCCACATTAACTAGTACTCATCACCGTATTTGATTTTTAAACAATGTAGCTAACAAGGAAACTAAATGTTGATGTTTCAATCCAAGCTATTAAAACAGGGCCTCTGCTAGATATGCTCTACAAAATGATTAAGGATGATATCAGTTTAGATCAACACATATGCAAGGAAATAAAACAATTGTACAATTGTGGCAGACTGGGACATTGAATGATCATAATAAATAAGAAATTCATATAATGACCAATCATTTGTGGGGTAAGAGCAATCTTCATCGGTGAATATTCAAACAAATAAGATGTTTGGGAATCTTTCAGATCAGTTGCATCTGTTAGAACATATATGAAAGGCAGTGAACATATAGACTAGACATCTAGCATAACTATGGTAAAGGAGTTTATCTTAGGATATGATAAAACAACTTGACTTAGTATACAACTTTGAACTAGCTCAAGCTCGGCTGAAATTCATTAAGTCATTTTGCAAAACACAGCTAGCTAAACATTACCAGTTCTAGATGTAATTGTCACGCATGTTGGCGTAGTTTTGAGGCAAGGAAAAGTGTTGCTGCCAGATGGAGAATGATTCCTTTGTGTTTAATGTGGTGTATATGGCTAGAAAGGAATGTAAGATGCTTTGAAGATAAAGAGCGTTCTATTGAAGATCTTCGTTATTTTTTCTTTTCTACTTTGAGTTTGTGGGCCAGGATCTTTGTAAAGAATGATGATAATGTACTGAATCTGTTTCTGTCGTAGTTTCCTGCTTTCTAGTGTGTAGTAGGTATTTCATTTGTATACTTCTTGTGTACTTGGGCTGTGCCTATGCTTGGTAATAAAATTCTTATTAACTAATAAACAAAAAGAAGTAATTGTCATGCAACTTTAGGTTTAGCACAAGCTACTAATCAGGAAAAAGAAAAAAAAAACTTTTAGGGTTAGCACAAACACATGCTCACACAAGAACAAACCACGTGCGCTCGCAGTCACACATATAAACATCTCACTAACCTGACGAGCAACCTGTGCCAGTCGTCGACTATCTCGGGATGATTCTGTTGTCAAGCTAGAATTCTGTGGTTCCGGAGAACCATTCCGTTTCTCCACTGTCTTCTTCTCATTGTCAAGAGATGAATTGCCATCTGGGATGCATAAAGATTCCTTCTTGCGCTTTCTCGTGAATGTGTACTTGAGAAACCTGTTAGTTGCAGTTTGGCTAACCACATCATTTGAATCTGATGCTTTCAGATCTGAGTTAAGTAAGGACTTATCAAAGGTCTCAGCATCTGTTCTGCATCCCTGAACCTCGGAATTACCTGCAGATAAACTTTCCTGTCTTGCCATATCTGATTCATTTATCAAATCTGTACCATTGTTCATTGTGTTTCGAGCACCACAAGCCTTGACAAACTCCACATCATTTTCAGTTAAATCAACAGATCGTAATTCCATACCAGTTAAAACTGAGTGTGGCATCATACCCTCAGTTGATACTGGATCCGTTTGACCTTCATTCTCAATTATCTTTGAAGAGTTTTCTACCAAACTTGGGGAAGTTTTGGAGTTACAAAGATCAGAGATTTGATGCATTTCTATGAACTGATCAGCAAGGGAGCTACATGAGAGATCTTTACTTTTAGTGTATCTAGCAGCTCGTTTCCTTTTCCTGCAAAAGGACTTGACAACCTGCAAATGGATATCACCTAAATTTGGCTGCATCGTTTTCACTTCATCTAGGTTCTTCTCTTCTACTCCAAGCATATTCTCAGCCTCATGAGTAGGTATCGCACACATCACATTAACTTGTTTGCATGAGGGAGCTTTACTTTTCTTGAATTTTGTGGCTCTTTTTCTTCTTTTTCTACAAATGGACTTAACAGCCTGCACTTGGGTCTGACTACTATCTCTGTTCATCACTTTAAGTTCATCTTGGTTCTTCTCTTCTACTCCAAGTATATCATCATGCTTTTGAATTGCCATCTTATACACCCCTTTACCTTCTTGACCTCCTTTGGCAAACACTTCATTCTTTACATCATCTACTTTTCCAGTAAAAGGCAGCTTTCCATCCAAAAGGTACTTTTCGAACGCACGAATTCGCTGGGTGCATCCGTTTCTGTACAGCTCAGGTTCTTTGCTCCTCATTACTATGGAGGCAAAATAAGGATTAGGAAGATAACAATTATCCATATGCAGATCATTTTCACCATAGCACTTATTGCCCGCGTGTGCCCCACTTGTAGTAACATTCTTCATGTCAGATGCTGTGAGTGGCTCAAGTTGTGAATCAGGTAGAGAAAATATAGACTTAGAAGCCATGAGTCCATTCTCTTGTGATATTTCTTCATGAATAACAGAATCACCCGCTAAATTACGTCCATCCAGAGGCTGCAATTGGTCATTTGTCACCTCCTCCAGTTTATCTTGAACTTCTCTCAACTCTTCTCTAAGGTCTCTTACTATATCCTCAGCTTCCTGGAGCTGTGCTTCAAGCTCTTCAATTTTCTTCTGTTGACTTAAGGATGTCACCTCTGCTTCAGTAACCTATAAACATGGACACAGACTCAACCATCATACAATGCTGTAATTTTTTAAAAACATGAATTTCACACCAGAAACAGTTGATAAAATCAGAGCAAAATGGTCCCAATCAATCTTAGGAACTTTTGATGCTAAACTAGACAACATAATGATTTAATTGCCTTAAGCCTGAGCTAAAGAGGAAATAGCTTCCAAAGACTGGTTTGTGCCTAAAGACTTAACTAGTTTTTCTGTAGGATTGAGTCAAGTGAATATAATTGTGAAGCTCTATGAAATTCCATAAACTCCAAAAACTGACTTATGATTTCAAAGCCATATCAACAGATAACCAAATGCAGAAGTAGAAACACATGCTTGAGGTTTCATAAAATTCTTTCAAAGCCCTTGTGACAAATCAACTTATCAATTCTGTGAAACATTACAAAAGGCTGAAGTAGTCACGGCAGGGCCAAGTTCCCCATCTTCCCTCCTTCTATCGGTGCAGTCCCTTCCTGACAAAGTTTGCACCAACAAAGCCAAAACCCTTGCTTGTTTATGTCAGCCAACTCAGTATGTAAAGCCAACTTTTCTTAAAGTGACAAGAATAAAACAAGACGTTAAAACCTAGACAGAAAAAAAAGCGGTGAAAACTACCCCTGTTTGGCTACAAAATTAATCACTTGAGGAAAAAAATTGAAAATTACTTATCTTTCAAATTGAACAAACAGGTATGAGTCTCACTTGCTAAAGATAATAAATCAAACACCATTTGCTAGTCAAGGATACTCAAAACAGTCCACTTAAACTTCTAATCAAGTTTTAAAGATAAACCGCATCGAAAATGGTATCTCCCAATTACACATTTTGTATACACCCATCAAACATCAACACCATTGCCAGTCAAGCATACCTCAAGATGGTCACTTTTAAGATATAATAAGTTTTAGAGACAAAAAAAAAAAAAGTTTTAGAGACAAAACCCATCATTAACAAAAAATGGGATTTCCCAATGACACATTTAGTTCCCACCCATCAAACATTGAGAGTGAAACCATCAATCACGCCCAGTAACATCTGGAGGCGGGAGACAAAGACCCTATGACTTCTAAAAACATCCCAAACAGCTTGACAGAAGTTTTTCTACATACAGCGCGAGCTTAAACTAAAATATTCATCAGCAATGCACACTACCATTGATATCAAAATTAAAAAGGTATCCCGACGAAAGTTTAGTAAAGATCAGAACTTTCTTCAACAAACGAAGATTCACTCCAAACCCACATCACAAAACACAACCAGAACAAAACCAAACCACATATTCCCATCGCTACATCAACAGATAGAAAATCAAAACAAGACAGAATTAAAAAGTAACCCCATTTGAGTAAAAACCACCATACCTTAGAATCCAACATTTGTTTTAGCCTCAAAAGCATCCGAAGCGCCTCCTCTTTCGTCGAGAAGAGTTCCTGCTGAAACCGAAGCGCTTTCTTCTCCGACACCATAATACGTGCCGCCGCCTCTTTCGCCGTGTTGAGGATTATCTCCGCATAGGCCTTCTTAAGAGCCGTCAATTTCTAACAAAAGAACCAAAACCACAAAAAATCAAACAAAACCCATTGACAAAAAACCCGTAGGAGACCAAAGAAGCAAACGGAAAGAAGATCAAAATCAAACCCCATTCAAACATTCTCCAAAAATCAAAATAACCCGAAAGAAAAAAAGGGTGGAGGTAGTTGGCGGTGTTGGAGGTTGTCGAATGGTGTTTCAGTTGTGGTGGGTCAGATTCTATCACAGATTTAGTCACATAAATTTTACCTCGGAGTCTTCCATTTTCGTTAATGCGCAGAAGCCTTTGGGTGGGGGGGTCTCCGACCAAGTCGTGAAGACGAGAGGGAGGTTTGTTCTGTTTTCCCCTACTTTTCCAGCAGCTGTCTGTTAGGAACTGAAGCCTTACTGTATTACCATAATACCCTCACTGCATCGCCTTAATCACGGAGCTGCCACCTATGATGACAGAACCAATAACATCGGTGCGGTTTTCGGTTCTTCGTTTCTTCCCAATGGGCGCGCTAGAAGAGTGGTCCCCACCAGCCGGTCCGTGACGTGGACGAGTGGAGCTCGTACAAGTGGAATATGCACACGTGGCTTGATGCATGAAGCAATTTTGGGCGAGGTTTTTCTAGGGGAACGGTGCCTTGGGAAGCGCGGCGCGTGACAGTGGGCGGTGGTGATTGCGGACCTACGGCGGGGAAGCGGAACAGAGAAGCGTACAGGAATGTGAAAACGGTTTGGGGAACCTTTTCCTCCCTAATATGTATGGAAGTCCGAAGTATGAATGGAAATTCGGACGACTGAAGTTGTCCCGACCAAATGATATTGGAAGAAGACCTGTGTAACTGTGTTGCGGTCGTCGTCAAAACCGTCTTACGTTGCTGAGGATGCCTTTACTTTGGATTGACAGAAAGTTTCGTCTCGTTCGTTTCGTTTTATTTCATTATTATAATTTTTTAAAAATTTTATATAAAATATAACAAATAATTTAATTCTTTTAAATCTCAATTTAATTTTTTTAAATTTTAAAATAATAATAATATTAAAAAATAATATTCTAATAATATTTATTCAATTTTCAATTGTTATCTAAAACTACATCATCTCATAATCCAAACGAGTTGAAGTCATTTGAATTGAAAAATTATTTTATTTTATTTTATTATTATATTTTTTTCAAATTTTTACATAAAATATAATAAATAATAATATATTATTTATTATATATTTTAAGAGTTCAAATAATTATTTAACTCTTAAAATAATAATAATATTAAAAAATAATATTTTAATAATATTTTATTCATATTTAATTTTCATTTAAAATCATCGCATCTCATTTTACCGTTCAAATAAACCCTTAGAAGATTTGGATTGCTCCCTCTTCTAGACAAGTAATGCTGTAACAGTTTTTAGAAAGCTTGTATTTATCCAATTTTTTTATATGAATATATAAATTTTGCACATTTTTAAATTAAAAAATATATTTAAATATTTTTAAAAAATAAAAAAATATATTAATATATTAAAAATGACTTCTTTAATTATTAAATAAAAAGAAAAAAAAAATTAATGAACGGTCAAATAAAATAGTCACATTGGTAAGTATTTCAAGTGAATATATTTTTTTTACCAATATTAAAAATATTGGTAAGAGAGAATTCAAGTCTATCTATCCTCCACATTCCTTGTTATTATAATGATTATATGAATTCAAATAAATATAATGTTATTACTATTTTTTTTAAGCAATCTTTACTTTATTATACTAAAAAGATAATACATGAGGAGGGGATGAGATTCCTCCAACAAATGTCTCAAAACAATAAATATCAGTGTAAAGTAGGTGAAAAAAAGAAAAAAATCAGATTTATTTTAGACTAATTTCTTGATATCTACTCATGTCCTACAAGAAGACGTCATCTTATAAGAAGACAGAAATTAGGTGTTCGCATAAAAGCGAACAATGAAACTACCATTGGAGGCGATGGATCCTCCGTTGGAAACGGTAATGACGGGTGCACTATTATTTATTGACTTGATATGATTATTAGAAAAGTCCACGATTCCTCTTGCAAGATTATGAGTTAGGAAAACCATAATATAGAATAGCAGCTAGAAATTGAGCTGAGTCACCGAGGAGAAGCCAACATATATTGCACTCACAGGCGGTACATATACTCCACTTGCTCGTATGGATATATGTACAATCTTTCTATTGCACTCAAAAACAAATAAATAAATAAAATCTTTCCGTTTTTATATTTTACTTTAAATGGAAGGCACTTACAAAATTTTTAAAAATTTAAATAAGAATTGAAAAAAATAAGTATTATTTTGTACCAAGTGACATTGTCTGATTGATAATAAATAAGCTGTAAAATAATTATAAAAATAGTATTATTTTAAAATAATTTTATTTAAAAGTCTTTATAGCATATCATCTATATGGCATACCACAATATAAATTGTAAAATAAAAAATTATATGTGCAGTTACTTTTATGTATTTTTTTGTATACTTTACTGAAGTGATTAGTTATGTATTAAAAAAAATTGATACAGCCAATCACATTAGTAGAGTGTACAGGGGTCGGGGAATAAGTAAAAATGACTATATATAACATTACTCTTATAAAATAAGAGTTTTGCTACATACAAGTAAAGTTACGTACTAATCTGCGTATCAATACTGATTCTTTCATATTCAAAATTTAAATTAGTACTATTTTCAATAAAATCTACTTTTTGACCAATCATATTAGATTGGTGCACATATTAGTGCGTAGTTGTGCTTAGAACTAAATTTTTTCTATAAGATATATACACATATTTTAATAATACAAGCGTTTTCATTAAACTTACACAATTTATGGATTTTGTTCTCCTTTATTATCTCCCCATAATTACTAAATATGAATATGGTAAGAGATTAATAACAATCCCCCGTATAAAAAATAAAAGAATTTATACATTTTTTAATAAATAAAATCATTTTTTATCCCTTCAAAATAGTTGCTGACAAATTTTTTTTCGAAAGAACAAAATTTATTTATTATATTTTTTATTATTTTATGATGTAATATTAGATGATTAAAAATTATTTATTATATTTTATTTATAAATTTATGATCTAATATTATATTATAAGATGATAATAGAATAATGAATGAAAAATTAAAAAGGCAAAAAGGATAATTTATACTTGGTGAAAGTGGTGGACTCGGGCAGGTAACCCGCATACCTGCCCCCACGGCCCACGACCCTTTCGTCTCCTTCTTCCCTCCAAGAACAAGATCCTGTTATCCACAAAAACTCCCACGTGTCCTTTCTTCAAGCTAGTTACAGCTCTCCCGAGTCTCTCCCGAGTCTTTCCCTCGCTCTAGTCCTCCATTCTCTGTAACTTTCCCGTCAAAATTATTTCATAAAGATGATAAATTCAGAGAGAAGTATTCTCTTCAGGAGCTAAACTTCTCCTGACTTAAAAGTTATTCACTTTCTCCTGAGTTTCCCGTCAAAATCTGGGTAAGAAACAGAAGAAGAGGTTTTTTTCTTGTCCAATTTTACGGAGAAAATCCATTCCTTTTAGTTTCCAAACAAATTCATAAACGCTTCCTAAAGCTCATGCTAACCAAATTACCAAAATGACCCTCTCACCCTCTCTCTTCCTACCCCACCCTTCATCTATCTCCACTTCGCTCTTCAAATCCAACTCTAATTCCAATCAGTTTATATTTCCAACCAAAGCCCCTAAAATCTCAATCCACCGGAGATTCCTCTCCGGATACTGGATATTACCCTCCGATAGCCCCGGAAAAGCCAGGGCCAAGACCAGGGAGCTCATCCTTGGGAACCCCTCGGTGACAGTGGAGAAAGGCAAATATAGCTACGACGTAGAAACCCTAATCAACAAGCTCAGCAGCCTCCCGCCACGGGGCAGTATCGCGCGGTGCCTGGAGATCTTTAAGAGCAAGCTCTCTCTCAACGACTTCGCGCTGGTATTCAAGGAGTTTGCTCAACGCGGCGACTGGCAGCGCTCGCTTCGCCTCTTCAAGTACATGCAGCGACAGATATGGTGCAAGCCCAACGAGCACATATACACCATCATGATCAGCTTGCTCGGTCGCGAAGGCTTGCTCGAGAAGTGCAGCGAGATATTTGAAGAAATGCCGAGCCATGGCGTGGCCAGGACCGTGTTCTCCTACACAGCGGTGATCAACGCTTACGGGCGAAACGGTCAGTACCAGACTGCGCTCGAACTTCTTGATAGAATGAAAAAGGAAATGATTTTGCCGAGTGTGCTAACCTATAATACCGTGATAAATGCTTGTGCGAGAGGTGGATTAGATTGGGAGGGTTTGTTGGGATTGTTTGCGGAAATGAGGCATGAAGGGGTACAGCCCGACCTTGTTACTTATAATACTTTGCTTAGTGCTTGTGCTAGTAGGAGTTTAGGGGATGAGGCGGAGATGGTGTTTAGGACTATGAATGAGGGAGGGATAGTTCCTGATATAACGACTTATAGTCATTTAGTTGAGACGTTTGGGAAATTGGGTAAGCTTGAGAAGGTCTCGGAGCTTCTCAAGGAAATGGAATCAGGAGGGAATTTGCCTGATATAATGTCATATAATGTGTTGTTAGAGGCATATGCGCAATTGGGATCGATTAAAGACGCAATGGGTGTGTTTAGGCAGATGCAGGCGGCGGGCTGTGTGCCAAATGCGGCTACTTACAGCATTTTGTTGAATTTGTATGGGAGGAATGGGAGGTATGATGATGTTCGTGAGCTTTTTCTTGAGATGAAAGCGAGCAATACCGAGCCGGATGCAGCTACATATAATATTTTAATACAGGTGTTTGGTGAGGGTGGGTATTTTAAGGAGGTGGTGACTTTGTTTCATGATATGGTGGAGGAGAACATTGAACCAGATATGGAAACTTATGAGGGGTTGATATATGCTTGTGGGAAGGGAGGGCTCCAAGAGGATGCTGAGAAAATTTTGCTTAAAATGAATGAGAAAGGAATAGTGCCAAGTTCCAAGGCATATACTGGGGTTATTGAAGCATATGGGCAAGCTGCACTATATGAGGAAGCTCTTGTTGCCTTTAACACAATGAATGAAGTGGGAAGCAGCCCAACTGTTGAAACCTACAACTCACTGATTCATACATTTGCTAGGGGTGGGTTATACAAGGAGTGCGAAGTTATTTTGTTCAGAATGGTTGAGTCTGGTGTTGCGCGGAATGTGGATTCCTTCAACGGTGTTATTGAAGCTTTTAGGCAAGGAGGCCAGTTTGAAGAAGCTGTAAAGGCCTACATTGAGATGGAAAAGGCAAGATGCGATCCCAATGAACAGACCCTTGAGGTAGTTCTAAGTGTTTACTGCATCGCAGGTCTAGTTGATGAGAGTGTAGAGCAGTTCCAGGAAATTAAGGCAACAGGAACATTGCCCAGTGTCATGTGCTATTGCATGATGCTGGCTGTTTACGCGAAGAGTGACAGGTGAGCATTCATTCAACTATTCAACACTTTGTTATACTATTTTTGAAAATTTACAATTGTAGTTTCTTGACATGGGTTACAATTATGTTTTCACTTGTATTGTGTGAATAGGAGCAGCCTGTGACATATCTCAAAGGAACTGAAAAAATATATAAGTAATCCAAACCCAGCTTTGTGTATTAGTGACATAAGCTGTACACGATTGTTAAGTTTATTTTTTATAAGTAAACAGTTATATTAATGAGAATAGGCATATCCCAAGTACATAAGAAGGTATACAAGGGGTAGCAGCTATCTAGGATGAAGAAATGGAAACAAGTAAATCATGAAAATCAAGACCGTTGAAGTCAACAGCTTTGGCCCATAAAAATAAAGTTCTAGCAAAAAGTAATCTAATCTCCTCTAGAGAGCGCTCCTTGTCTTTGAACGTCCGGTCATCACGCTCCTGCCATAAACAGCACAAAATACATATAGTAACCATCTTCCACACAACTGTGATCTGTGGAATACTGCCTAGGTTTGTCTAACTGGCCAAAAGCTCAACCATTGTGGTAGGCATAACCCAAGCTAGCTCTAACCGTCTGAAAAAAGCTTCCCATAATGTTCTAGCAACCTCGCAATGCAATAGAAGATGATCCACAGTCTCACTGCTATTTTTGCATGTGCAGCACCAGTCCACTATAATCACCCTGCATTTCCGTAAATTATCCACCGTCAGAATCTTTCCTAGAGAAGCTGTCCAAGCAAAAAATGCCATCCTAGGAGGAGCCTTATATCTCCAAATCCTTCTCCATCGAAAGTGATTGTTCAGTGGTTGTGTTAGGGACTTATAGAAAGAATGAACTGAAAATATACATCTTCTAGTGGGTACTACAAAGTGTCAGTTCCTTGAGTACTCGGTCTTAGCAGTACACGATTGTTAACTTACTAAACATAAGATGGTCTCAGCATGAGTGCTGGAATCTTGTAATGTAGATGGAGTTTCATTTGAGTCAATAGCGAAGTTATGTTTAGGTCCACAACTTTTGTGTGAAAATATGGATCATGTGCTATTTTCTTCTCAGGTGCTCAAAATAGACATACCTACTTGCTCATTTTTCCGTGGGTTTTTTTCCCTTAGACACTGCTGACTAAAAAGTGCCGTAAGTCATGATATGAAGCTTTTGTACTTGGCTATTAACTATCTTTTCTTTTCTTTTCTTTTTTTACCTACTTTGTTCATTCTATGGAGGAAACAAGACTTTATGTGTTTCTGGTGCATTCTTGTAAATAAAACATTGGGTTCTACTATTCAACTTGCGCTAAGCATTCTTTTTTACTTACTGTTTGGTGTTAAGGTTCTTGGATTCCTTGCTTTCAGGTGGGATGATGCCTATGAGTTGCTGGATGAGATGCTGACAAATAAGGTATCAAGTATTCATCAAGTGACTGGGCAGATGATCAAGGGAGACTATGATGATGACTCTAATTGGCAGATGGTAGAGTATGTCTTTGACAAACTTAATTCTGAAGGATGTGGGTTGGGAATGAGATTCTACAACACACTTTTAGAAGCACTTTGGTGGCTGGGCCAGAAAGAGCGGGCTGCAAGAGTGCTTAATGAAGCATCAAAGAGGGGGCTTTTCCCTGAACTCTTTCGTTATAGCAAACTTGTGTGGTCTGTTGATGTACACAGGTATCGCTGTAATTATTCTCTCCTTCAAGTTGCATTCTTTTAGTTTACTTTGCCTCACCTTAACATTGACCATTTTGCAGGATGTGGGAAGGTGGAGCATATACAGCAATTTCACTGTGGCTCAATAACATGTATGAGATGTTTATGACTGGAGAAGATCTTCCCCAACTAGCAAGTGTTATTGTAGTGTAAGCTGCTTTTCCCTCACAATCTGTTTTTTATTCTTCTGGGGACACGAACCCCAGGGAGAGAGGGAGAGATTCTGCTCCTACATTTTGGGTTCGGCTGATTCAATATCCAATCAGTTCAGTGTTTTGAAGCCTTATTCTGCTCCTAGATTTTGGCTGGCTGTGCTTGGGCTGACAGTAATGAAGCCTGAGGCCTGCATTGGTGTGGCAGAGCTACTTTTAAAGGATACAGTAGAGCATTAAATTCCAATTACTTGGGGCCATTTCGTAATTCGCTGATTTTATGGCATTATTATCTGCTGTATCATTTGCCATGATGACTTTTCTTTTGGTTTGCAAGTGAATTAATAGAAATTTAGTCTGATGGAATGCGACCAGGGCCCATCCGACATGGGCCAATGCCAGGCTGATGCATCACAATTATGTATCTTGTTGTAGGCAAGATACTCATGGAGGCTACCCATCACTTCTATTGCCAGTAGGTCCTTGTATAGAAGGTTGCCATATTTTGACACATCAGATAATTATAGTGGACGGGCTGGTGTTCAATCTAGGTTTTTGACTCGATGACTACCGTGGTTTTCTTTTTTTCGGGTGTTTGGGGTTGGTGGCAGAATAGAATTTCCTAATAGATTTCACTTGGTCACAAGGTTTACTTAAAAGCATAATTTGTCCATTGAAGTGCATCGCACCTGAAGTTTTATGACTAAAATTTGTGTTTCCATTGACCAGGAGGGGGCGGATGGAAAAAAGCTCAATTACCCGAGATTTCCCGTTTGCAAAATCTGCCTATTCATTTCTGCAGGACAAAGTGTCTACATCCTTTTCTTTCGCTGGCTGGAACAAGGGTCGAATTGTATGCCAGAGGTCACAGCTCAAGCGGATTCTGTCAGAATCATCTTCGGATGCCTTCAAAAAGGATAAAATAGTTGATTTGAGGAATTCCCCCTTTAATCCTTCAGGGACAAGAACTTCCAAAAACGATGTAAAGAGTAGCCAGAATAAAGATGCTAATACTGAAACTAGAATCAGGAAACAAACGGAGCTTGTACCAAGCACAGTTTAGAGAGAAGTTCAAAACACACTCATCTCTTGTTTTAAGGGCTCAGAAAATCTCGGTCTCTGTTTTTATGGAGAAAAAGTGAACATTTGTGGATGAATTGGCTGGGGAATGTTTTTATGGTCTTTACTAAGTTTGCAAACCAGCTTGCTAGTGTCAGGTGTGGCACAACAGTGGAATAATAATGTTACATGTGATGCTCACCAACTTGATTGGTTGGCTGCTACTTACCAACTTGATTCGAATTCATTTTTGGTCCTTGCATTTATCATTGGGAGACTTGAGATGTTGGATAGAATTCTGGTTTTGTAGCTGAGATTATTCTTTTCATATGTAAATGTACATCATATTTTTCATGTAATCACAATCATCAGAATAGTTGAAGGGCGGCGGGTCAGTCTCAAAATGTACTGAACTATATATGCTTAGATTATGAACAGAAAGGTGAGTCTTCGAGTGTGAAAGCACAAATCAAGTATTTTCTGTACCTATTAAAAAAAAAAAAAAGAGTTTTCTGTGATCTATCAGGGTGTACAGTCCGGAGGTTGATGAACAACATGAGGGAGTTGATGCTGGAACAATGCAGATTTGAACTGTAAATATGCCATGTGTTCCTGTGGTGGGATTATTTCACATCAAACAGAGTTGATATGTGGAATACATGGTTTTTGTCCTGATACCACTAGATCTGTCTCAAACTCATATAAATGACAATGTCATGAGCTGACAAACACAAAATTGATTAAATTTACAAATATAAAGGCTCAGTCTCCAACCTCCAAATCCACCTATGGGCTTTCTTGGGGTTTATCGTGATCTTTCTTCTACGTATTCTGGAGGTTGAGCAACTTGAAAATGGGGAAAAAAGGGAGCAAAAGAGTTGAATGGACAGAAGATGCCTTGCATTTCGAGGGAGGGAGAACTTGATGAGTGGAAGGATTGTTTAACATCAAATAGAGTAGGTTTTAGAATGAAAAATGATTTTTACAAGCTTAGGACGAACAAGCCCGCACAGATGCCACCAAATTGTATGAAAAATTCAACTTATCATCCCTGTACCACACATCTACTCTTTTTTTTTTCATCTACTCTTTTTTTTTTCCCTTAACATGTGTGTAGAAGAACTCCCAAATGTTTATCTCCAACAGGTTAGAAATTGCATTGTGATGTGCTGACAAACACATAATGGCTTAAAACATGATAGACTATCTACCAAATTATTTTCCTATTCTGCCATACCCTTGACCATGTGACCTCCAACATTATGTCCATTAAAGCAAAAGGGGATCAATTAAGCAGCATGGGTGCCTTAGTACATAGGATCTAACCCCCTATAGAAAACAAAAGCAAAATATCAGGTGTTAGGTTGGTTATGGAGCACTAATATTACTCAAATTGGAATACAAAAACTATTAAAAGAAGATATTGAAGACCTAAATTACATGGAGAATCTTATCCAAAGTATATAGCTGACAATGATATCCAAACTTTCATGTTGTGAAAGTAGGATTATTCTTAAAAAATTCTTCAGTACATGTCACACTTTTGAACTCACAATGCTATTAAATTGCCAATACTTTTGTTACACAACTTGGAAAGCATCTCTCTCTCTCTCTCTGTGTGGCACGTGCCATGTGCACACATTTCATATTTCATATTTGACAGCACTGAAAGTAAAAAGTGAAGTGCCAGCCTATAACTTTCTGCCCTCTTGACTTTATGAATTGAAATCCATGTGACATGCATGCATGGCAGCTTATATTTTCTCTTTGGGTTAAAAGGGAGGTCATTTCTTAGAGACTAAGAAAACGTTTTGTTCCTGTAACAAAAGGCAAAAGCTAAGAACAAAATGATGTGAGATTGACACTTTCCAAGGAGACCTGGAGAAGGGTTATACACGCATGCAACGCGGCCATCCTAAGCAGAAATGTGATCATTAATCTTCAATGTACAAGCTTTTATAACGCGGCCTATATCCGTGGTCTTCTCCTCCAAATCAAAACAAAATCAATTAATTAGTGCATGATGCACCTTAAAACGAAAAGCCTCCTTTTTTTGTTAAAAATATATAGGTAGAGGTGGTAGATTTAATTATTATGGGTTACACCTAGGTCCTGTAATAATATACAAAATACTAAAGATAAGAGGAATGTGTTATGAAACTAAAAGAGAAATAATATTGTAAGAGAAAACGTTGTTATTCAATAAAAAATTTGAACATATACAAGTGAATGATACTTATATATATAGAAGTACAAATAGGGTTTATGTATAGTTTAAGTCATAATTGATGGCTAAGGACAGTCATAATTGATGACTAAAAATGGTTTTAATTGATAACTAAAGATGATCATACTAATCAGTTTATAACATAATGGACATTTTTAATTTTACCAATTATTTTTTAAACAATACTAGTTGTTGGGGTCAAAACGAACCGTAAGTAGAACGCCCAACGAGGGCCCATAAAAGCTTATAGTCAACGTTGTCAAGATGCCAAGGAGAAAGAGAGCGTTAGATAAGAGAGCGTTAGATAATGGCAAGGTTTGATTAAGCATAGGGTGGGAATGAGACATAAAACTAGATGATGAGACATAAAGTAAGGGGAATAGACTTAAAGAAATAAGAGGAGGCAACGGAAATAGGGATCCGCTTCCTTTGAGGTTTGGAATGACTATCAGAGAAAGAGGGAGAACCATAGAGTTTTGAGGTTAAAGAATGAAGAGCTTGTATTTGACTACGTCTATAGTTGATTTTACACCCCAAAACTTGGGGAAGTAAGCCTTATAATGTGATGTTCAAAAGATGTGATGTGGAATGAGGAAAGTTGAGAATAAATTTAGAAGAGGGGGGACGGAAGGATGCAAAGGAAGAAGAAGGGATTCAGTCCACATTCCTAACAACAAATTAGTAAACTATGTTTACTCAAAAGTTTAATACATAAAACGATATGTGCAGTAGAACAATAAATAGTTCACTTAAATACATCTACTTGCCAAAACCCTAATCTTGAAATGGATTAATTCGACCAGACTACATATTTATGGAATTACTAAATAACAAACAAAACAAGAAAATGATGGACATGCAATCGTTTTTATAACCTTTTATACAATTATGTTTTAAATCAAGGGTATTTTTGTAAAATAACTTATAAAAATAACATCAATTTATATAAATACTCTTATTTTAAAACATGATGGTATAAAAGACAATAAAACAAGTTGTACATGTATGATTGTGACACGTGTTAATCATGTTGTTTATTTTTTAACGATAAATTAACGGCATACATAATTGTGAATTCTTTTAAAATTTATGTATTAACTTTATAAAATTTAAAAAGCTGAGGTCATAAAATTCAAATACTGATTTTAAAATTAGCCATTTTTTTCTTAACCTGATGAAAAGAAGGGTGATTGTGGGCGTGAAGTATGCATAGTATGAAGATGGACAGTGAACCCCACAGAACCTTATCTTTGCCAGAGAACAGACGCACCACGAGAGGCCATTAATTCTATTTAACTGTACGGATCTTCAAAAGATTTAAATAAAAAAAAAAAGAAAAGAAAAACGTCTCCTCAGTATTCCCAATGGGCAAAACTGGAATATGACAAAGCGGACGGTCCATTCACCATACCTTTTTTTTATTATTATTATTGTACAATGTATGAATGATAATATTCTACTCTTATTTGGGGATCACTTGAATAGAATTGTGTTATATATAATTATTTTATATATTTTTATACATTTTATTGATGCGATTTATCGAAACACTCATTTTATATTAAAAAATGTGATACGACTAATTATATTAGTGAAGTATAAAAAAATAAATAAAAATAAATTTTTTTACTTTAAGATTGGATTGGCCAACAAAATATTTTTAAGAAATAAAAATTTTGCCAGACAAGTTGGTTTTGACCAGATTCATCAGACTGCATAAACAAAGGTGGTTGTTTTTAATAGGATATTTATGTCTGTGACGTGTCTCTGATCTCCCCCATGTGCACTTGTTTTCTTTTTCTGGATTTTATATTCTGAAGATAACATTAATGACCAACTGGATGCTGAGATACCCACTTTCTTTTTTAACTATTTTATTTTTAAAAGGATGATATATTAATTTTATTGAACTATTATTTTTAATTATATTTAATAAAAATTTATAATTATTGAACTATTAGTTTTAATTATTCCAAATTAACAGTTTTGCGTCTTAATATATCTTAAATAATCAAAACTATTATTTACTATCTTTTAATTCTTATATGATCTCAATTAAAAATTAAAAAAAAAAAAGTGGCAGGAGGTATCTTTTTCTGCTTTTGGTCTCTAGCAGCAGATGCCTCCTACTTTTAATGTTAAATTAGCCAATATCTGTACAACATGTGGCTGAGGTAGATATGTGTGACCACAATAGATCGTGTGAATCCAGCAGCATGTACGATTGATAAGTACATATCGACCCATACTACCTTTTTTTTTTTTTTTTTTTTCTATTCCATCTACAGTAATTGAATATCTCCTGAAAAAAAAGGTAAAATCTATTTACCGAATTGGAATTGAAATGACGTGTTAAATCTTAGAATCCTCGTGCTTTGTCCTTACTCTCTATGGGAAAATGAGAAATGCTACTCCAACCGAGGAAGAACATTGCCTCTCGTACATGCATGTTATCATGATCATTTGCACTATAACCAGTACTTGTATTATGTATTTGACTTGCAGTGGAAAACCCTAAAAATCATGACAAATTACTGGCTAATAATTATTTAGTTGCAGTACCTTTTGATAGTTATGTTTACTTGGATTTACCACGATGCATGCACCCTTTGTGCCACTAGATCATCTCCTTATATTAATAAATGAATACATGCATTTATAAATTTTAAGAGCAATCAACTCGGTTCAATTTAATTTTAAATTGAGTCTAATATCTAAACATTCAATTTTTAAAATTCATCTCAATTCAAAACCTTCTTATACGTGGGAATCATAACTTTTTTTTTAACTTTTTTTTATAAATAATATTAAACGCATCTTAATATCCAAACACATCAAAATTTATTTTAAATAGACCTTACATAACTCACTCCATTTACTCAATTCATTATAATTCATAAAGAACTTACATCAATTTAGCTCATTATCCAAACGTAATCTTAAATATTTCAACAATTATGTACACAAGACTTTTATATGATAAATGACACAGCCATTATATATATATAAATGATATTTGCATTAATACGGGACTCACATAAAAAAATTAATTTTTTTAATTATGAACTCCATTCTTTTTCAAAACGATTGCACGGTGTTTGTACACTCTACAACTGTAAGTATCATTACTTTATATNGTGTTCTTTCAACCGCTCTTCGTTCAATTTTTCTCCCATGAAAACGATTGATCTGACTTTCATGGAGTATATTGAAAGTATATATGAAGATGAAATGCACTTTCGTTGTTCTTACGTGAGACATGATGCAGTAGCATGAGATCCACCAATTTTGACATTTCGTGTCACAAATCATATTCCTCCCATTTGAATGGCAACTTGTCGCACTTTACCAATCACGTAAACCTAAGCCAATGAATCATCTTAACCCTAGGAGAAATTAATGCTCTAGCCAAAGTCCAATAATCTTATCATTATTGTAAGAAAACTACTTATTTATGATCAGTTATTTCTAATAAAAATAATTATTTTATACTAAAATAAATTTGTTTTCGTCGTAAATAGTCATTCATTACATATAATTCATCACAAATTATTTATAATATTTCATATTATAAATAATAAATAATTTCATTGATTGCGTACAAGGGTTGTAATTAAGTACTGTTCTATCATTCAATATTCCTTAGATCTTAATCGTTGTTGTTGAATTTCATGGCTGAAATTTTGATAAGAAAGATAAGTCGATATTTTAAAATTAAATGCTTACCGTTAACCCAAAAAAAAAAAAAAAATTGTGATAAATTCTAATCATGGATGTAATCTTCTACTCAAAGGGTAAGTTTGGATGAGTAAATTGTTGTGTTTGATTCATACCAAGAGTTTTCCTGAATTATCTTTTGATGGATGAAAATCCTATGGGTAGGAACTTAAAATGGGATAAAAAAAACCCTATCATAATGAGATTCAACGCCATAAAACAAATTAAAAGAACAAAAATGGTATTTATTGTCTTAACATACGTTACATAAGTAAGTCTCGTACACTTCTTTATTTAAAAAATAAAAAATAGATAAATATGAGATCTATAAGAAAAACTATTATTTTAATGAAAGAATATTTTTTTTTTAAAAATGGAATACATGAAGATTACATATTTCAGAACTGTATCTAGCATTATCAAAAAACTAATGTGATAGAATCTAAATCTCAAAATGACTGAGATTTCTCTGTTTGTAGTTAAGGTAGGAATTTTAAAAAGTATTTAAATAGCCTTAAAAACTCTTTAATAGAAAAATTAGGTTGCTTAGATTTTATATGTTAAAACACTTTTAATCTCAAATAAGCTAGAAAGTATGTTTGAGGATGATTTTTTTCCTCAAACGTGTTTTTTTTTTGATAATGCGGAACATAAATCGAATTTTAAAAATATTATCAATGGACGAAAATACTCATACAATTTTTAGATATTTATAACTTTCAAACTTTCAGGATATGATCATAATTTTTAAAAATTCAAACAATCATCAATTCTATCTCAGAAAATACTTTTTAAATTTATTTCCAAACAAACGTAACATGTTTGAAAGTGATTTAAATATAATATAATCACCAAATGTTAAATAAATTTTTAATAGTAGAACTTATTATTTAAATTATAAATTATAAGTCTTAAAATTATATGGTATATTTCTTATCGCAATCTCAAAATAGATTCATCTAAACTTCTTTTATATATATTTATATTTAGGAAAAATTATTAGGTACCTCTGAGTATGGATGACATAATAATCTCATCTTATCACAGAAGTATGTAATTAGAATTTTTATATAGTTATCAACTTTAACTAATATGTTATCTTCAAATATGGCCAAAGGGTAGATGGTAGATAGATATGTAAAAGATAGGAAGGTAAAACAAGAGAGGAAGAAGACAAATTAAAAACAGAGCCTCGTTTTAAGAAGAAAGAGTCGTGCAAACCGCGGAAACAAACCCACAAACAAAGGCCACACCTTTACGCCCCCACGCATCCACCCTGTGCCAGCCACCCCCCACAAGCTATCTATATATATATCTCTATTCATATAAAATCCATACATCCATTACAGTTATCTATTTCTCTCTCTCTTTGAATTTTTCCACTTGTACGGCTCGCGGAGATTCCACATTAATTGATCAGGAGTTCGAGGAAGAGGAGAGGCAAAAAGGGTCGGGCGGAGATGTCTCGTGAGTGCGTCGGAGACTCGGGTGGTGCCGGAGAGATCATGCTTTTCGGTGTGCGGGTGGTGGTGGACGCGATGAGGAAGAGCGTGAGTATGAATAACCTATCCCAGTACGAGCAACCTCAGGAGGAGGGCTCCAAGGTTCAGAACACTGTCAGCGTCAATAACAATAATACCAGAGAAGATGTGGCCGCAGCAGCATCCGGTTACGCCTCCGCTGACGATGCCGTTCCTAATTCTCGCTCCAGCCGTGATCGCGAGCGCAAGCGAGGTCTGATTCGGATCCCCCGATCGTCTGTCTTTAATGTTGTTTCTTGGGTTTTTCAGTGTCGAAGTCTTTGATTTATCTCTTGGAGAGGTTTGTTTTGTGGGTGATTGATTATGTATGTTGTGCAGGGGTTCCGTGGACGGAGGAGGAGCACAAGCTATTCCTGCTGGGTTTGCAGAAAGTAGGGAAAGGAGATTGGAGAGGAATATCGAGAAACTTCGTTAAGACACGCACGCCGACGCAGGTCGCGAGCCATGCTCAGAAATACTTTCTTCGCCGCAGCAACCTCAACCGTCGCCGCCGTAGAACTAGCCTCTTTGACATCACCACCGATACGGTGAAATTTTAGCTTATTGTTCTTTTTCTGTTCTCTGTGTTTGGTTGCTGAGAAAAACAAACATCTAGTTTGAAATTATGTCCGATTTTTTCTTAAGGATCTCTCTTAGAGCCGGCGAAGTTGACCTGATTTGGGGCAAATAGTTGTTTTAGGATCTTTTCGATCTGGACTTGGTTTTCTTCCCTCATAGAAAATTACGTATGGAGAGTGAAAAAAGGTCTTCTTGCTTTCGTATGGATTAAATTCATTGTTTTGCTTTTTAATTTTCATCGCGGTTGTCACTTCTATGTTATTTCTTCAGTTTTATTTTGTTGTTCGTTTTGGTTGTTGAGTGGACTTGGGAAATAACGAACGAAAAGGTAACGAAGAATTCTAGAATGTTTTTTTTTTTGGGGGTGGTCTTGGTTTCTTAGATGCAAAAGTTGACCCGTCCGGAGGAAAATAGCGGACAATCGGGACTTTTCCAGGCTGAGGTTTCGGTGCTTTTTCTTTTTAATTCGTAGAAATATTCCGTAATTATTTTGCATTTTCCTTTCATTTTCTCAACATCCAAACGAAGAACAAGCTTTTCATGACATGTTCCCAAATGCGTGTATTAGGTCACGGCAACTCCTATGGAAGCACAAGGGCATCATCAAGACTCTGCCTCACATTCTCACCCATCGTTTCCTCCTCCAGCACCAACTGAAAGTTGCAATTTTAGTGGGTTTCCAATGATGGGTGCTTTCCCGATGACTGTTGGTACGGCAGTGGTCCCAATTGAGAACCCAACCCTAAGACAGGGAAATGTGGAGATTAATGCAGCCTCATCGTTGAAGCTCGTCCGCCCAATCCCTATCCACACAGCGTCTCATGCTTCAACTATATCTGAACATAGTTCGAATTCAAAGTCGGCTGTTGATCCATCATCGCTGACGCTCAAGCTGTCTTTGCCATCTGATCAGAGGGAGTCGCCGTCAAGGCATTCGGCTTTCCAGGCAATGCCAAGCTTTGACAATGGTGATAGCATTATCACCGTTGCTTGAGGAAGATCCACGTATGGAAAATGGTTTGAGAATTAGGGCAGATCGATTAGAGGAATTATTATCTGGAAAAAAAGAAGCAGACAATGGGTTAGAGATGACAAGGTAAATTAGGTGACTGAATTTGATCCTTGTTTGTTTTGTACAGAACCAAAAAAGAACTGTCACGTCCTTTTCTGGTTGTATGCAATGTTCTTAGATTCTTGTTCTTTTGTCTGTTTTCTATTGTGGCTGATATTACTGAAAATAACAAAGGACTTGAATGTTCTTCTCTTCTGATATTTGTGAGTCTGGTTCTAGTGGTTTTAACTTTTTATGGCTTTTTTGGATTTTTAAGAAAAAAAAAATGTCGAGTTTGGATTACGGGTAGAGGGATTTTCTTCCCCTTTTGGGTGACAGGACACATTAATTTTATGAATATGGATTATTGAGTCGACACTCAATAATGGACGATGGTAGTTGTGGATTGTGCTAGTATTATTAATGCTGTGATTTGGGTTTCTATGGTTTTCAACTTTCAAGCAACACTAAATAGGTTAAACCGTTAATGTTTGATTTCTAATAATATGCTTTTGTGACCTGTAATTCAAGGGCATGTTTTCTCTCACAGAATATTTTGGATGCTTGTGAGGAGTTGAGCAAAAGAGAGGAGAAAAGAAAAGATAAATAAAGAAGGAAAACGAAAATGCTCGGCTTGCCTAGTTGAGGAAAGGGAAAATATAAAGAAATAAACGAAAATTTTGTGCAAATAATTATCATTAGTTTTTATAATTTGAAAATGGAGGAGTAGAAATAACCATGAGGCATGTCCTCCCACAGCTTAGGGTGGAGGAGTTCCAACTCCTCTTCCTCCTCCCTCTTAGAAATACAAGTTTGATGTGAAGAGAGAGAGAGAGAGAGAGAGAGGAATATCAATTTGATCGGATCTCCTACTTGTTGCAAAAATTGAAATCCTGCTACAACCTAGGTCGATTAAAAGACACATAAATTGTATGTATATATATTTATAGAATTATTCTTCTCATCAATCCATTAATCCATTTTACACCCTATATCTTACGTGGCAGTCAAATCCAATTACTGACAAAATAATCCGGCTCTTAAAAACTCACCCCAAACAAATGCCCAAACAAAGTTTTGAATACCGTATCGGATGCCGTACCAGTCAAGGCACTGGAATAAAATATTTCGATACCGGTATCGTTTTGTGTACCGTTTCAAGATAGTCGATATATTAATAAATTATATATAAATATATATAAATTATATTATAAAATAATAATCTATATATGAATAAATTATAAATAGTCTGGTCTGAATTGAGTCAAAAAATGAGCTTGTAGTTTGAAAAAAAAAAAAGTAAAGGCCGAAATACCATCCAGTACAGGCCGAAATATCTGTCGGTACGTCTGGTATATGGGGCGGTATGAAATATGGAAAACTCTATTTGCAGTCGCCTACCCTCAAGCGGCAGGTAAACGGCAGGCCCACTGATGATATGACAAAAAATAAAAACGCATAGTTTTACATTTTCCCCCGCTCCTCTATTTGTAATTCACGCCACTCCCCATTCCATTTCGACAGCGCCAAAAATCAAGCCCTAAAATTCATAGAAATCCAGATGAACAACCGTATTTTCTCTGGAAATCCAGAAAGCAAGAAAATCTTACCAATATTAGAGGAGTCGTTGAGATTGGCATTCAACAGCCAAAAGCAGAGCACAACTTGGAGCAACGAACTCCCATTAAAAATCCTAGACAGAAAAAAAGCTAAAAATATATATACCTCCCTGTAAAAGCTCCATTTTTCTCTTTATATCACTTTCTTTGGGGTACTGTAGGCATTTGGACTAGAAATGAGGTAAGAGAAGGACACAAAGCTAGAGATACAAATAAAAAAAAGCAAGAGAAAAGGAGAACGAGAGAGACAGTAGCATTCGTTTGGTTGTTTGGGCAGCAAGAAAGTGAGAGAGAGAATTGAGAAAGGAAAAATGAAACTTTGTTAGATACAGAGATGTTTGTATTCTTTCTCATACACTGTTATTCTGAGTTAGCACCTCATCATTCCCTCCCGGCAGCAAACCCACAACTCCCCTTTGTTTTCGTTTTTTTTTTCCAGCTAGTTTGACGTCATGCCACATCAGCCTACTACACAGCGTCTACATGAGACGACTGTGCGTAGAAGAACTGGTTTACACGACTGCACAACGACTCCTTCAGATGACTGCAAGTAGAGTTTTTCATGAAATATAGGTATAATACATGTACTGGACCAATGGCCAATATGGCATATACTGGCCATACCGGCCGGTACCGGTACAATATTTAAAACATTGTACCCAAGGCTAATGAGTAGTAGCATCGATTGTCGGTGATAGATTTAGTTGGTGGCCTAGTTTGGTAGTGACTATGGAGAAGTGGTCCTAAGCAATCTTGATGAGGATGTAGAAGAAAAGGAGGACGAGGAAGAAGAGAGAAGAGATAGAAAGAAATGGGTTTTGGCTGAATAGGCAAGAGTAGTTGAGAAGGGTATCCGAGGTGGATTTGGAGCAAAGGGATCTTTTGCTGAGGAGCGATCTATGGGGGACTAGGGAAAAAGGGTATGGGTAGGACGGGGATTTGACGATGAAGGAGGAGAGGAGAGGAGGGAGATAGAAAGTACAATAGTTTAGAAAGAGAGAGGTCGAAGAGAGATAGAGCTTGACGAGAGAGAGAGAGGGGGTTTGATGAGTGAGAGAGATAGAGATTGAGGAAAGAGAGGAAGATGAGAGGTAGATTTAGTGATGATGGGTTTGACATTTAAAAAAAAGAAAAAAAAAACCACATCAAGTGTCTAGGGAGGTGAATAGTGGCTGATATATAACATATCTCATATTTATATATTGGCAGATTAAGAAAAGTGATATTTTGCTCATTAGTAGTGTTCAGACAAAGTAAGTTTGCTCGTAAGTTCACCATGTTTGTACAGTTTTGATTGCCTCGTAATAATGTTTTTTGTTGCTCCAATTCCAATTCCAATCCTTGACACTCATGCTCATAACCAATTTCTACTGCTACAATTGCTCTCAGAGCAAATGAGATGATTGACCTTAATTTGTGTTCTATGCAAATATACATATAAAAGAAAATAATATACATATAGATCCCTTTTCCTCATTCCATGAAATAAGGTCGCCTTCAAAGGCCAACACTGGAAGAACCCATTTCTCCTGCTGCTTTATGATTGAAATGTGGAAGCCTAAAACATTTGTTATAAAAGAGTTGTATATTGACTCCTCTGGGCTCTTCTCTCTTGTGGGTTAATTCTAATTTCTAATGGTACAGACATCTTCCAATAATTTGTTTAAGAAAAGCGACAACTGAGAAGGAACAAGTTTCTTCTTCACTGCTTTCCCCATCGGAATTTCAAAATGCATATCTCGTATTGTTCATCATTTGTTTGTCACCTTCCCAAGGACGTTCCAGACAGCATCCTCCTCTTTCTGTCTCTCAAAAAATAAAAATTCAAAATTCAAAAGCCTTCCCAAATTGTCTCGATCTCCAACTTTAGGCGATGATGGTGGACACTAGAGTAATAGATATTTTAAAACTTCACTTGTCCAAAAAAAGAAGATACTTTAAAACTTAAGTTTAGTAGGCAGACCAACTTTCTCAAGCAAAATAAACATGATGAATGCGCCATCATCATAGGGCCAGCAGATTCATGGTAGGAAAGCCACTATAAGTCTAGCACACCAATAATACACACAAAATGGAAAGAGAAAAAAGGCACTTTCGTCATTAATGTCTCTTTCCCTGTAGCCTCACGTCCAACATTCCTTTTGACATTCCTCTTACCCTTCTCGGACCTTCACTGTTTCACATATCATAGAAAGAACCAAAGCTGTCGGGAAAAGTTCTCATCTCATGTAACATGTTTTAGCTGACATTCACATCAAAAGCAATGAAATGAAACATAACTGGACATCTACCACAAGATATTTTTAAGTGAAAGAGTGGAAGTTTATGAGTGAAAGCAAGTAGTAAGTGAAAACTTATGAGATTATTTATTGACAATTTAGAAATAATTACATGAGATATGAATGGATCTTTTTTTTTTTAAAATATAAAAACTTAGACTACAACTGAATGGCAGTCTTGCTTCAAGCCATCCCACCCACTTCAACTTAAGCAGTCTTACTTAAGCAGTCTTGCTTAAGTTTGTCCAGACGAAAGCCAAGGGTTAGGAGCCACGTAAGTATACCCTTGGAAATGTTCGCCTGCAGTTGGTGTTGAAGCAGGTGAGTCAGCTGGAGGCATTGCTGTCCAGCACCGGTCAAAATTGGCAGTACAGTTTTTCCCAATCACATCAGGCTTAAATTTGGGCTGCAGCTCTCTGGCCTCCAATTTCTTCCAGTTGATTGAACGAAACCATTTATGACTTTTAATCTCATCCCCTCCATTAGGCCCGCTGCCTAATCTTCTCAATGGTTCCTTCTGCAGTAACTGCAGAAGTAAAGAGAAAGTTAAAGAAGAGCAATGTTACGAGAGAAAAAAAGGGGAGAGGGGGGGAAGAGAGAGAGAGAGAGAGATGATAAACTTACTCCTTTGAGCAAAGAGTGAGCCTCGCTGGTGAGGTAAGGCGGAAGTTTTACCTTCTCTTTGATGATTCTCTCCTGAAGTTTCTTTCTATTTTCATGTGTATATGGTGGCTGTGGGAAGAAAAATCGGCAATTTTGGAACAAAAAAAAAAGATGGTAAACTAAGGTTGCAGCCTTCTTGATTCTTTATACAGGCATTGTACAATAAACGAATTGATCAAATTAATATTGGAACCAACAATTATAATATATTACATGATACATTCCTCACAAGATCAACCTAGATATCAAGAAAGGAACTCAGTTCAACCAGCAGTACCAGGCAGTCCCAACCGTGTGACTCAGTATCATCTGAGCGATAGCACCAGGCTGTGCAACACAGGTGACTCGGTAACATCTGAGCTATATGGAACTATGGATATTAAAATGTGAGGAACTGTGATGAACTCAGCATGACAAGCACATTATTAATGGGTCATGTGTTCAATACAACTCTCAGATACATACTAAGTGGGCAACAACAAAGAAAATGAGAAACAACTTCCCAGCATACCATTGAGTTATTCTGACCATTCCCAAAAATAATTTCCTCTTCCTCGGCCATCTCAATCTGATGAATTAAAATCCCTAAAAAGCTGCTATTGTTTTCTTAGGCACTTCATCAAGACATAATACTTAGCTAATTCAGTAAGATTTGTCCCTTATATAATTTTTTAACCCCCTTTCTTGCTGGAAGCAAAACATTGACCCTTTGACATAGGTGCACACTTATTAACAGGTTATTTTGACCACTGTGAATGGGCTAAGATTAGAATGCTCAAGGTCATAAGTAGGCAACCACTGTGGTTTCACACGCATAACTTTCACTGTGACGATTATGAATGGATTAAGAGTAGAATGCTCATAATCATAATTGGGCAACCTCTGAATGTCATCTTCGTGACAAATTGAAGTCTCTGAGGAACTAAAAATGTTGAACCAGTGGTCTTACCTGCCCAGTTAGCATCTCATACAAGAGTATCCCCACACTCCACCAATCGGCATCTTTATTGTGGCCTTTAGACAGTAAAATTTCAGGAGCCATGTATTCTGTGGTCCCACACATTGAATTTGATCTGCTCGATTCATCAATTTCCTTTGCCAGTCCAAAATCAGTCAGCATAACCTATATCACAGGCACCAACATTAGGCAAAAAACCCAAATCATTTATGCAAGAAAAGCATATTACATGACTTTAATACATATTCCAAGAACAGAAATGGGTAAATGGGCAGGGCCATTACATGCCCATCTGCGTCCATGAGAATATTTTCGGGTTTGAGATCCCGATGCACTATACCGCACTTGTGAAGATGTGAAACGGCAGATACTATCTCAGCAGTATAAACCCTTGCCTGATCCTCACTACTCAAGACACACCCGAACAAAAATCAAACAGGTGGAACATAAATTGTCACAGAAATCTGTAAGTACAAGCAGATCCGCAGAAGATACCTGAAGATCCCTTGCCGGTACAGATGAAAGAAAAGGTGCCCTCCATTTATAAAATCCAGAATCAAGTAAAGCTTACTTTTTGTCTGCAAGGAACCACAACAGAAGAATCAGGACATTATATACCAACTAAATTCACAAGAAATGGTCCCGAAGTTAGAAGAGCCAAAACAAGAATCTCCAGCCTATATTCGACTTTTTCAATGAAAGACACAACCATTCCCTAGTGAGAACAAACGAAATTAGCACATGCTAAGCCAAAATCTTCTAGATGTAAGGCTGCATGTTTTTTTTTTTTTTAATTTCCCAAAACAGACCATACAATCCATTCACAATTGATTTGGTAATCTATGACCACCAACATTCAATCTTTCCAAACTGAGTTGAACTGTTGCCATACGTAGGCCAATTTGGTTATTTCTGTAATGTGTATCATCATATACCATAATGGGTAATCTTGGTTAAATTTGAAGTTAAAGAGAATACCTGGAAGGAGTAGCGGAGCTGAACAATAAATGGGTGCACAATTTTAGTGAGAATGTCCCTCTCGGCCTTCATGTAATCGACATGGTTCTTCTTTATAATGGTATCCTTCCTCATCACTTTCATGGCGTAAATCCCATCGCAATCGGTATTAGTATCACCATCTCCTCCACCTTCACAATCATTAGGAGTATCCACTCTCACTCTCTTCCTGACTACCTGGAACACCTTTCCAAACGCACCCTGCCCCACAACTCTCAAAATGTCAAAATCACCCGGCCCAATTTTCCCGACTCTCTCGCTCTTTTCAGCATTGCAACTTTCGATCTCTATATCGGGCTCGGATTCAGATTCGGAGGCGGACTCGGCATGGAGGGGGAGAGAACGGGAGAGGGTGAAGCGTGGGGAGGGGCCCACAAAGGAGTGGGACCTGTTGTGGATGACCGGTGGGTCCCCGGAGGATGAAGTGGAGGTCGGTGAGGAAGAGGGAATTGGGTTTTGGTGCGGGCTGGAGGGGCCAAAAACTTCAGAGAAGTCGAAGTCGGACTCGGACTCTTTGGTGGAAGAGGACGATGGGATGGAGATGGTGAGTTTGCTACAGAGATTGCTGGCTAAAAGAGTCTGAAGGTTTTTCTTCTTCTTCTGAGAGTTGGAGATCATCTTCGATTACTCAGAGAGAGAGAGAGAGAGAGAGAGAGAATATTTGACGGCGTTGGCGTTTAGGATGAAAGCGAGCCAAGAAATCTTGCCTCTCCAATTTTGTTTGGTTGCTGAGAAAATGTTGGAAGCAATAAGGGCACCACTAAAATGTGTGTGATTTGATCAATTTATTGTTTCAATTTTTCTATTATTTTCTTCTTGAGTTTTCTTGGCAACCAAGTAGAGATGGGTTTCTTCCTGATTTTGATTGTTGGTTGATTTTGGAGAGGAGATGGAGATGATCGACGGAGATGGGGGAGATCGACGACGAAGATGGGCGATGGTGGAGATGCTTGGCGACGGCGGCAGGACTGAGAACAAGAAACGTGAGGGGTCTCAGGTCATGCAGTTGAATCATCTAGTGTGACGCACTCCATAGGCTTAATGTGAAATAAGTGATGTGTCAAAATTTAATTGGGGGCTGTTTATCTGTCAATAACAGACCGACCGCTCCAAAGCGTTTCTCGATCCGAACGGAGATTTTTGAAGTTGCTTGAACTAGGAAACACAACACTAAGCTTAGTTATGGTTATGAAGTTATTAGTTAGTAATTTGTTGCAACTTAGTAATATATTACTTTTTTTTATTGCTCCCTAGGACTTTGCGGATAGACCCTTGATTATACTACAAGAAATGACATGAGAACGAATATAAGTCATAGTGGTGATTCATCTACGATTACTGCCATGCATATTCTCTAGTAAAGTTCCTGAAGAATTAACGCATGAATGAAATATCGTAAAACATCACAGAAGATCAGCACATCCAAGCAAAACGGTGAGTCGCACCTCAATTCTAGAAAAATACTAAATGCGCATAAAAGTGCTTCATATTTTGTTTCAATTAAAGGAAAGAAAATAGAAAAGACTCGGAACGAGTCTCGGGCGGTCTGGACCGTAAATATTGCATAGGTTATTAGATCACTTCTTCTTTTCTCCAGCTCCACCAGACCTACAAGCAAGATTCGCCCAAAAGAAACAATAAGAGATCGTGACTTAAGATTAAACTCTAAAAACTTAGCATTTCCTTCAAGAAGCCATACAAGGGTATTATACCATAGTGCATTCTCGAAAAATAAAATAAAAATAGAGCTCAAACTCATTTTTTTCTTAATACTTGTATGAGAGATTTGTCAGGAAGATTTACCTCATCTTGCGGAGAACACCGGACATTTCCTCGCGCTTCTTCTTTGCCCTCTTGTGGGTTCCAAGCTTTCTTTTGGCGACTTTCAGTGCTCGCTTGTCCTTACCAACTTTTTAGAAGCTCAGTGATCCTCTTCTCATATGGTGCAAATCCAGCAACTTCCCTGATCAAATTCCTCACAAAGTGGACTCTTTTACTTGTTTTCTGTATGTATAGAAACAATTAAGGGAGAGAGAGAGAGAGAGAGAGAGAGAGAGAGAGAGAGAGAGTCTCAACAAATTGTGCCACGTAAAATATCCTGAAACTGAAATTTGTAATTTATAATAAGAACCTTTTGTTTTAAACCATGTGGAATTGCAAACCAAAACCCAAAGCAAAACATATTCTTAGGCACACCCTATAACTAAAAAAAAAAAAAAAAACTTACAACCCTGAGAGGCTACTTAATATCATTTTGAAAAGTACTCTTCTTGCTATAAAGCATAAAATGCTTATATCATCACAGTTTATTAGCATGACCTTTTTTGTTTGGCAGCCAGCATACGAGAACTTCATAACATGAATTGAAATATTAACACATAAAGACGAGAGCTCTAATAAATATATTCATGGTACAAAATTAACTTACTCCTTTGCGATCAGAGGGGCGAGGAGCCAAATCTTTCTTGGTGACAATATGGCCTTTATTTAAACCCACAAAAAGGCCAGTATTTGGCTGTTTAGGAGCCATTGCCTGCTTAGAAAATACAACTCGATTAATGTTCAGCTATGTAAAAGTGCACATGCACCATTGGTCTTAACATAAAACTCAGCGAGCATCATGCATACTTACATATTTGGAACTGCAGATAGTAAAATACTTCCAAAACAAAATGTAATTGAAAATCTCTAACTTACAATATTGAGTTGGATTATCAAAACAAACTTGCAATATGGATCTCAAGTACAAAACAAGCAGAAACACAGACATTGTTTGTCATGTAAAACTTTCTTGTTTTTCTATTGGGGGATTGTGAAAATACGTAGTTAAAATTGAAAATATATTTAGACGAAATCTTTGTGAGTGGTGGTTTTTAGGTTTTTGTGAAAGTTGTTTTTTTATTCCACGGAACTTAGGCATGATGAGATGAGACATAATGAAAAATAGAACAATTTTATGGTTTGAAAATATGTCTGAAGTTTTAAAAGAATCTATTACAAAATTTCTGCAAATATTTGGAAACCAAACATAACCCAAACTAAGTCAAAGATAATCTTAAACTAAACCAAAACATACAAAAATAAAAAGGGGCTTTCAGAATTATAACGCGCTTATTTTTCTTTAACACAACTGTGAGCAACAAACAAGCAGTCTCACATATTCACAAACACTTCGAATGTGCAAATAAGTCATCCTACAAGCAAATAAGATCTCACGCATTTCAAAAGAATCTCAACACATATACATACATATACATATTTATTATTTATGCAGACGCCTAGTATGAAAAACCTCAAATTTCAGATGAAGAAAAGAAAACCTAGACATCTTGAGTTTTCGTCTCGCAGATGAAAAAAAATAAAAACTATGCTAATACCTTAAAATCAAAGATCTAAACTGTTTTGTGTTTTTTAACTTCCTCAGCAGCCAAGAAGATAACCTGGTCGATTATATTTACAGACTTATGGATCAGAGAAAGTTATTTGAGAGATAGGATGGGGCTTTGTTACCTTCGGTCAGTGCTTCGACTATTCGAGGCGTGGAGAGCGGCGTTCAGAGTAAAGGGTAGCACTGTTCATCCGGGTTCCAACCCGGGAACCGAGTACACCCGGGCCACAACCCGGATCTCAAACCCGGACCGGGTTAAACCGGGTATGAACCGATCCGGAACCCGGATGTATCCGGATTTTGAGAAAACCGGATTCCGGTTCCGGATAAAACCCTTTTTTTTTTTTTTTTAATCTGTGTGCAAACTTTAAAATTTATTTTAGATAGGGCGTAGAATGCCTTAAAAATGGCAAGTAAAAGCCATGTTGTAATGTAATGGATTAATGCATTTATGTAAAATAATCATTAACGAACCCAGAAAAAAAAAATCATTTTTATATTTTTCATTTGTTAATTTTTTAATGAAGGGTATAATTCTTTCATAACTAAAAGTCATATAAACAAAGAAGATCGCTATTGCTGGATATAATTCTTTCCAAATGCACTTGGAATTCTACCGCTGAATAATATCTACATCATCTCTTTAGAATTCCTCATTATAAATATGTTATTTTTTTTTTTTATAAGTAAGAAAAATAAAGATGTTAGAATATCCAGATCATCTATTTTGAACTTGTCAAGGGACATACTTAGATTTGCAGTCAGCACATTCCCTATTCTCTTGCAATTTAAGAAGTGCTTCCAGTATCTGATAGATTTAAAGCAGGACTTCTTAAATTGGGTTACATGTAGGTTTTGATATTAAAAAGTGTTGGCATAAGTAAGTCCAGTAGAACCATTACAGTCTAAGACCAAGCTAAAAATGGCATATAAGGAACATTGATGCAAATTGAAAAATGCCTCTTGAATGGTTAAGGGTTCCAAAACTCAAGATAATGATCTCAGTTCTAGTTTAAATATTAACATGTACCCATCTCATACAAGAAGAAATCCTTTGAACTAACAGCATCTAACATACTCTCCCATTGTCATTTGTTTTTTCTCATACACCCTGTAAGGAAGGCTCCACCAACCAATGTGAGGACAGGAAACACATAAATAATACGGCATAAGACACAGAAGATCACATCACATTGACAATCCAAATAATCTTTTCATCTATAAACCTAATAATATTTTTTAGTTTTATTACATTGTTTGAGCATGTACACATGGCCAGAGCATTTGCTAACTCAATAAGCTTCTCTTCACAAATTTCTAAAACAAAAAATGCAGAAATCAAAATTAATCTCTTTACAAATCATAAACAAGAACACCGCCACACCTTCCCTGAGGATCAACCTTTACCAACGGATAGTGTAAGCTAAATCTTTTTTCTGGGTTATCTAAATGCCTTAATGCCTTTTTGTTTGCCACGCATACCTTTTTCTTCTAATAATGGAAGTAGGTCAAGGTGGTTAATTAAGTACAAGGTGAATAGACAAGTTATAAATAATTCCAAAACAACAAATGGAAGCATAAAAAATGGTCTATTACGAACTCTTGAAAACACTTAACATTTACAAATTATATGAGAAAAACAATTATGAAACAATGAAAAATAAAATAAAACAAGAGAAGGTTATTACACAGTCATCCATACAAGGAGTAACTGTTGTCGATTTAAGAACAGAAAATGAAAGGTAAACTACGTAAGGGTTAGGTTTATGGCAGACGCAGATATAATGTAAAATTTGACACTAAAAAAAAATTTCCCAGCAACCACCATAACAACTATACCCTTTAAAAAAAAAAAAATCAAAACCAGCAGAATTACACTTATTTAAACAGGTCATTGTCCCTTTCATTTTCTGTTCTTAAACAACAATGGTGAAAAATTATAGTTCTTGGCATCATTGAACTCACCTCTATTTCTAGAAAACCCAAACAGTGGAAAAAAAAAAAAGCAATATATAACCCAAACAAGCAGAATCGCATATTCTAGATTCCTAAAGACAGAATAAAGTATGAAGTATCAAACGGGTAAATTGAACCGAAACTAAGTTCATGTAATAACCCAAACATCCATCAAATATCAATATGAAGCATCGACCCAGCTACCAGTAGTGGATATATCAAAAGACAGAATGAAAAGCAAGACCCAAAGAGAAAGAGAAGGAGAAAATCTGACTTCGATTGGCGCACAAGGCTGAAGACGACGGAGTGGAACTTCGATCGGCAGAGGAGGCTATGGTTTCGGACCTTCGGTGTGGGTGAGAGCGTGTGAGAGAGCGAGAGGGGAGAACGAGTGCAAGCCGCGGCGTTAGAAATTAGGTTTAACGTTTTCAGAGTTTTGAAGAAACAAGGGTACCGCGTTTTAAACCCGGGTCTGAGTTTAAAACCCGGTACCCGGACCAAGTTCACCTGGGCTTAGACATCCGGGTTTCGACCCGGATCAAATCCGGGCCGAAAACCATAACCGAAAACCCGGTTATCCGGGTTCCGGTCCGGACCGGGTAAAACCCGGTCCAGATGAACAGTCCTACTTCCTTGGGAAAGTTATTTGATTGGTGGGGAGCGGCTCACCTCCTCGGAGGAAAAATCATACGAAGGGGAAGGATGGGTTTTTTGGGGTTTTTCAATGCAGGATTTTTGGACAGATTCGAAGGGAAAGGGTGCAAAGCGGTTAAATGTGCTATTAGAAGAATTAATCAGGTGCTTTCCATTCTACCCTCTCTAGACTCTTCTATTATAACCTCAATTTCATATTTATATCCCCCTTCTTTCAATCTCTAAATATTAATGGATCATTCTATGGAAAAGCCACCTGCCCAAGATATAGCATAAAACAAAAATTCTGAAATCTAAAAGCGTTCCCTTCTCTCTTATCCTCAACTAAAATTTTTTCTTGTTAATTTTGTGTATCCTTTTATACATTTCTTGTTAATATGAAAACAAGCATTCATGACGCAATTATAAAACCAAATAGGCTGGTTATATCAAAAAACATTTATGACCCTAAAATAGAAGTTGATGTTATTATAGTACAATTAAACCATTTAAGACATTATTTGTTTCTGCAAAATCAAACCATCTGTAACAGTAAATCATGAACATATGCACGTCAATCCAAAATAATGCAATGAAATTATGCTATAAAGGCCAATAGATTCGAAGATTTACATCATAGTAAAAGGATGAAACACTCCTGAAATTGTCCTTTTTCTCCTTTTTTTTCAACCCATTTCAGTAAAATACAATTCTTTACCAAATAAATTTACCACCGCCCCCCCCCCCCCCCCCNCCCCCCCCAAAAAGAAAAAAAGAAGCCAAGACAAGTGAAACCACTCGATGATCCCCACGTCAATAGAGATACAAGATCGCTCCTCCCACCCAATAGGAAGGGGCAAGGATTCTCCTCTAAAATTGGAGAATGAAAATTAAAACACGAGGGGAAAAAAAAAATAAATAAAGAATATTACCCCCAATACACAGCCAAAGTAACTAATGTCTAACAGAGGCCTAAGCAAAATGGCCTTTTCATGTCACTCGCTAATATCCTATGATACGGGGGTCAGATTCAACTCAAGTGGCCTCAGGGCACCTTGAACAATCTCCTGAACAGTTCGGTTACGCCGGCAAACATCTGACATCTCTTCAATTGGAAGAGTCAGGTTATTAACATCAAATCCAGAAGCTGCATCAGATAATGCTTTCAGAAATCTCGACCGCTCGACCTCCGTGACAGCCGTCAATGGAATTAGAGAAACACTCTCCTTAGCCCACTCTACCGCACGTGCCCCGTATGCACGAGTTAACGCCAGTAGCGTGTAAGTTACCTGGGGTAAAGCAGGCTCCATAAATTCCAAAAACTTAAGAAAAATGAATATGGCTAATCATGTGTGCGCAAAAATAGTAAAAGGTTAAACAGTTCTATAATAAAAATTGGGGCTACCGGCTCTATTCGAGAACTAGGAAGGGCCCCTGTTAAAGAGGCAATCAAAATTCTAGTGATGCTAGCCCCACGAGGAATAATCACAGAATCCCTGACAGGTAAGTATTGCTCTCCCTTGCTAGAGTTTGTAAGATCAAAGATATCGGATAAGAAGGTCAATATGGAATTAGAGGCCTCTCTGCAAGATGGAGAAAAAAACACATCAAATATCTTAATCACTAATATAATTCGGGGGAGAGAGAGAGAGAGAGAGAGAGAGAGAGAGAGGGGGGGTGGTATACCTATGCTGTACTGTGATCCCAATCGTAGAACAATCTATCAATGGTTGAAATATTTCAGATGGCATAAATAGCTGTGGACAATAACGAATGCACCTCGATGCCAACAAAAAGCAATCATCTGCTATATCTGGTCTTGCAGTAAATTCCTGCAGAAAAGTTTGAAATAGGCTGAAGTATTTATCAACGTAAAGGCAGATCTCAAGAGCAGAAACAACAATTGCCCCAGAATCAATACCTGAATATTTGTGAGAAGACTTGTTGTATGAAGGAAGAGTGATTCAATCAAATTTTTTAAATAGCTTGCACAAGATGAGTCCGAACCAAATATCTGAAACCAAGATGCACACACCACTCAGATATTAAGTAATAAAAAGAATTAAGTACTAGCTTTTATGAACATAATTCACACCTTTATTACTTCACTAGAGAGATAAAGAAAGCAGGGCTGATGATGCTGTTGATATAGGCCTTGAATCTCTTCTAGCATAGCTCCAATTGTGATTCCCATGAACCTTCCAGACGTTCTCACCTAAGAAAAATTAAGTTCTTTATACAACCACTAATAGTAATGTTACAATTCCATTCTCAGATCATACATTATACTAAAAATAACAATATACTAGGCACAAAAATCAAATGATCCGAACAATGTTGTCATGGGAAACCACTCATTAATAAAAATATAGGGGAAGAAGAAAGTGAAAACACACTTCAATGCAAACAAAACAGAGACAATTAAAAAGTGATACAAGAATAAATTGACACTAACAAGGCTAACTCATCATTATAGAGAACCAAGATCAACATAAATTCCTTTTCAAAACTCAATTTTGTAAGTGTTGTAGGAATAACAATAGCTCACAAACAAATCACTCAATAAATGCACATCAAAAAATAAAACTAGTTATTGAGCAGCATCAACGGGGAACAGAACTTTGGTCTACAACATCAGTTATTTGCAATGAGCATAACCACAAGTCAAAGTGGGAAGTGATCTACATGGTTAAAGTGGTAGAATCCTAGAACAATATTTTTTGATGATGTGGAATCTCAACTGGGCATGGCCTTTCAGACCCACTTTTGAGTTGTGAACCCCAGATTCAGGATCCCATTCCACCATAACTGTGTATTAGTTAATCTAGGTGCACTTCTAGCATGGAATCGAAAGTGGGATGTCTGAATCTACAGCTCACCCCAAGTCCACCCTTTGACCTCCAGGTTGCACCCTGATAAGTAGGCCACTAGAATAATATGGTACACACCACTAGGTTCTCAGCACCATTATGCTAGGACATACTTTATTTTAGATTTTAAATGTTACCAGTATAACAGGAGGATTTCACAATAGATTTATAATTTCATCAAGCACACCTAAGAAATAACATGGTTCAGAAAACTTACAGCATATTTGCAAGCTCGGCAAAGAGACTCCATTGTTCTCATGTCCCACGCACGACTAAACCAGAATGATTTAGAACATTGATCAGAGAAGAATGGGAAATCCAGGTACATTAACATGGCAGCTCATCCTAGCTAAGAAACAATTTACAGTTACTTACAGATCAAAGATGGCTTTGAAGATTGGCCAAAGCCTTTGAATCGCATCGGCTACTGCTTCAGGGTGATTTACGTATCTGAAATGGGTTTCAAACTTGGTTTTAGAAGCATGTTGACAAAATCTTAAAAGGTTAATAGAAATAAAGAAAATACCAAAGGGAAATTGATAACACCTAAAGATGTATGCAAATCGATCGATATGAACAGTTAACTCGCGAGCAGGTTTCTTGTTTAATATCTCTGGACCTTGACTTACAGATTCCTGGTTGTTCACATTATAAAATTAGATAAATCGTCCACATAATAAGTTTATGCGAATAAAACCACTTGGAAAAATAAAAAACCAACCTGTAAAGGAGCAACAACTGGCAAGCATAATGCCTCCAGGGCCCTCTTAGCATTGTCAGGAGGAAGTTCTGTAATGACCATGCTGCAAAAGATGTTAAGAAAGTTCAGAATAACTTCTCAATGGAGAATCTATTCCACCATGCAATGTTGTTTTGTCAGAAGGAAGCAAAAATATACCTCAATGCTTCAACCAGATGCAATGAATCCTCAGCAGAGACTTTAAAACTACCTTCTCCGGTAACTGCCCTGTGATATATGTGGAAGAGACCATCTAAACATCCACAAAGCCTTCTCCGGCAATCTACAGTTAATATAGATCTATTTAATCCATACTTAATAAATATGATTTTTTTTTTATAAGAGATAATGAATATGATACAATATTCTAATGTGCAAGACATCAACCACAGGAGTGGGGTGAGAGAACTGATTAGTATCTTACAATATCAGAGCTGTATATTCAAAGGGGAAAGTAAAACCACAAGAAGCATATTTGAATAAAAATAATAATATCAAGCAATCCCACGAAGTAAATATAAAATTAAAAGTATAGCCAATGGCCCTTGGACCAAGTAGCATCAGCTCCCACCATTACTAACGGGTGGAAGAAGGTTATGGGTTCAATTCTTTGTGTTTCATGAGCTGTTTATCATCTATGAGAGAGAGAGAGAGAGAGAGAGAGAGAGAGAAAATACTAAATAAATAAATGAAAGGAGAAACCAACATAGACCACAGGGTCTCAATTTTTCAACTTTTTAGTGCTGATTGGATGATAACCTAAATGATCGAGTTGTTGGCAGGTTGGAGTAGTCAGGTATGGGTCATTGCTGCATATGGAGGATGGTTCCCTCATGTCTAAACCGGTGCTTGTGGAGAAACTTTAAAAATTGTGATAAAATAGTGGAGAAGCTTAAGTCCCTAGTGCTAAAACTTCATGTTTGGATGTCAGCTCAGAGTAACACTGGCTGCCCAAATTAATTAATTTTGTCTTTTTTGTTTTCTGTCTCCCCAATATCTGATGTTCTCTCTTGTATGCACCTCGTTTACTTGGGTTGAGCCTCTATGTGCTCTTAAAAATATTGACTTATTTAGTCCTCATTTCAATCCGAGTAAGTCCTTGAACGACTCCTAAAATAAAATAGGAACATAAGTTATAAATCCAAACAATTATTCTTTTGTTACTATTTACAATTGAGGCCAAAACTGAAGATCCTAGGAACTAAGATTCATTATAACTAAAGATCCAAAGATTAAATTCATCTAAAACTTTGCAAGGATTTGCATGTGCTGAATAAATGTATCTAGAGCAATACTCCTTTACCATTATGTGAATAACAAGCCAATCGTTTATGACTGTACAATTAACCCCTAGGGGTTGGCTCAAGTGATAAAAGGTCTTGGTCTTGGCGGTATGCTCCCTCCAAGGTCTAAGGTTCGAATCCTTTAAGTGCAAACAATTTCTAGGAGCCATTGGACTGAGGGATTTTCCCCTTGAATTACCTGAGGTGCACTTGAGGAAAACTCCTTGCCGAGGGCCTGTGCACCCCTGGGATTAGTTGAGATGCTATTCTAGGAAACCCAGTGCCAATAAAAAAAAAAAAAAAAGAAGAATCTAAAATCACTAAACACCATTACCGTCATGCAAGCAAACTTATTTGACAATGCTTGTCCGCTTGTAAAAGGAAAAACACAAATCAGGTAAGCTTTGCAGTTCACAACACATATTCCTCACCATCACAGATGTGTTTAAATGCCAAAGCCGCAGCTGCTGCAGAATCTTCAGATGTGCCCATACCACTCATGAGGATATCGATCAATGAAGGCAGTATGGATAGTCCATTTGATGCAGAATCAAGCCACTTTGAGTATGCTCCAATTGTCAGGCAAACTGGAGGTATTTTTCATATGCATATGACAAACATCAATTTTAAACAAAGAATCTAAATATCATATACTGTGAAGAAAACAAAAAGAAACTCCCATTTGATATGTGAATGCAAAGGCATCCCTCTGAGCAGCGAGGTGATGCAATGTTTTGGACTAAAATATTTTTCTACCTTTGTAGAGATGGTTTACCATCTCCAACGGTGGTAAGACATGACCCTCATTGGGGAGAAGGCGCAGGGAAGAACAATCTTTCAGCTATAATATAAATATTACCCACCTGAAGTAGTTGGGTTTGTTGAGGAATTGGAATTCCTCAGTTTTTGCAAGGAACAGCAAACAACATTCAAACATACACATCACTATGAACGTTCCAACCAACTTCTAGTCTTGTTAAATAAATTTCAAACATCATTTTTTAACAAAAAAGTATTTTGCTCCAGTGAAATGATTTTGCTCAATGGTACAATAATATTACCTGTCTGAAGTAGTTGGGGTTGTTGAGGAAGTTTGGGAAGGAAACTCATAACCTGCATGCGGCAAACACACAACAAAAACTTAAACTCTTAAGTTCTTTACGGCTTATTATTGTCAACAACAGACATTACTACGAAAATCCCAAAGCACTTCTTCCACTAACTAATTATTTTTCTGTGAATTACACCACTTAGGAACAATAACTTTGCAGGATAAGAATACCATATATATCTACAGCCATTTTCTCACCAATAGAAACAGCCTTTTTTACTACATCACACGCAAAAGGTAAGAAGGATAGAGATCCAAAAAATATATATCGATACCCTACCATCATGTTTTTTGTTCACAAGTCATTTTTGTTAATCTTCAAAAGGGGCTCTACCCAATTACACATAACGTATACAAGAGGAGCATGACAAGGGATTTGAAGGAACGCAGAAAAACATAAGACTCTAAATAAGAACTAATATGACTAGAACAATTATGAGCCGACATCCTGACATAAAGTGCTTTTGGCATTGTGGAGCTAAGCTCATCCAATGTCTTCTCACAATCTTCAGTGCATTTTGTTCCTTTCACGCATACCACATTATGTGTAAAGGAGCCATCCTCTGAACTTCTATGCTCAACAAGTCAATGACTCTCCTACCTACCCTTTTGGGGTATCACCCACTCCACCCTAAAAAGATAGAAGATGGCCTAGCCACTTCATAGTACAACAAAAGATGATATGTTGTTTCGCAGAGCTTTTTGCACACCAATCCATGACCACGCACAACACAAATCCGTTCCCATGGAAGATCATTTGGAAGACAAAGGCACCTCTAAAGGCAGCATTTTTTGTATGGACAGCTTTTTGGGGAAGTTCCTCACTCTCTCACTCTAGAAAATTTGAGGAATGTCAAATCATAGTCATGGATTGGGGTTGTATGTGCAAGAAGAGTGGAGAGTCCATTGACCATCTACTTTTTCATTGTGAGATTGCCATGACTTTGTGGAATGAAGTCTTTGCTCAGTTGGGACTAGCTTGGGTGATGCCGAGAAGGGTAAACGACCTCCTAGCTTCTTGGAAAGGCATTCAAGGCAACTTTCAAATTGCATCAATATGGAAGATGGTCCCAATATGCCTATGGTGGTCTATTTGGAGGGAGAGGAATGAAAGAAGTTTTGAAGATCATGAGCAGTAAATGGATGAGCTTAAAAACTTAATTTTCAATACTTTACTACATCGGTCGATTGTTATTGATTTTCATGGGATGACCTTCCATGAATTCCTGTATCACTAAACTAGCACGCTTACGTGTTGCTCTTTTATATGTCCCATATACTTGGGCTCTTGCCTATTCTTTTGATCAATATAAATTTGTTTACCTATCAAAAATAGAAATTAAGATGCTCCTCCTTGCGTTATCCATGTTTAGGTCCTTTGGAGCCTCCCTAATACAGCTGTCCACATAGAGAATGCCGCCTGTGATGGAACTTTGTACCACCAAAGACCCTTCCATGAAAAACAAGTGCGCACGGGTCGTACATAGGGGTTTCTTTTCTTTTCTTTCTGCGTAGAAGTTTTATCTAGCTAAAGTGCCAAAACATAAATGTACCATATCCCTAACCCCATGCTTCATTTCCCCCACCAGTTTTTTTTTTTTTTTTTAATTAAAAGATAGAAGAAAAAAAATTGTTGGATAATGAAGGATGGGACAAGCAATAAAGAAAACTCCATCCAGTTTCCTGTCCATATTATTTTTGGGCAAATGATATTTGGTTCTCCCAGAGGAAGAACTTCAATTCACACCCCTCCCTGGAAAACCTGTATATTTTTTTCCCGCCTTTTGAGCCTCCTTATCCCTAACAAATGCTGACTTGAGAACAAAGTAGAAAGTATTGAGGAATCTGAATGACATTTTACCTGAGGCATAACTTCAGCTTCAACAACTGAGACATAATTTGATATAGCCCGAATGCAAAACAAAGCAGCCTCCGCTGGGCGCCACTCATCGTTTTCACCATTTCCACAGCCAGCTACAGCCTTCAATCATACAAAAGATAGTAAATATACCATAGCAAAAGAAATCTCACGACAAGATTTTGAAACAACAAAAAGTACAATATACTTAAAACATTGTCAAATTTTAACCTACAAAACACAGATCCACAAGCCACCATATTTTAGGGAAAACTAAGGAAAAAGAGAAGGCATTAACAAAAAATATCTTTTTCCAACAACTTCCAAAGATGCTGCATGAAGGACAAATGATCACAAATTCTTGAATTTCCTTTTTTCTTTTAATTGGACTGGGTGTCCAAGACAAAGTCCTAACAAATCCCAAACGTGTACATGCCCACAACAAGGAGTTTCCTGCAAGTGCATCTCGAGTAATAGGAAATTCCCCCAGCCCGATTGCCCCAAAGGTGTGAATGTGGAGTTTCAAACCCAGGAAGTCCGGTTTATACAGCTCGCCCACTACCCACCTCTTGAGGTTTTTTAGGATTCTTAGGCCTGGTTTGATTTCACAAACCATCTTAACTGATCTCATCATTACAATTTTCCCAAATCCCCATACAAAATAAAATAAACAATTCAACTTTTTCAAATCTCAAAACAAAAATAATATTAAAAAAATATATTCTAACAATATTTTCTTTAACTTTCAACTTTAATCTCAACTCATCTCATCTCATCTGTAAAAACAAACGAGACCTTATTCTTTTTTCTCCATCCCAAATCAAGAACATGGGTGCCCAATAAGCTTGATCCATAGCCTGACTTAGAAAAAATCAAAGGTGATTCATTCAAAAGGAGTGAATAAGAAAGAGTGGTGATGCATTGTTGATCCAATTCAACCTTAACCCCTTTATATAATTCTTTATCCTACATATTTAGTCAATAGTGTGAAATTACCACTTGTCCCAAAAGTTTTAGCTGATAGGAAAATGTAGAGTTTATTATTTATTTTATATCTTAACACTTCCTCTCACGTGTGGGCTAGACTCTCCCTCAATGGGTGGCCCGACACCTGCAATATTTAATTAAATGAGGTAAAATGTAAAGTCAAGGTTCGAACTCATGACCTCAACTCTGATACCATGTGAAATTACCACTTGTCTCAAAAACTTAAACTTATGGGAAGAAGTAAATTTTATTATTTATTTTATATCTTAACAAATAGCATTTGAGGCTTTCAGCATACAGGGAACCTATGGAAACAGCAATTCTCAGAGTCACATACCATATAAGGTTCATAAATTAAGACTTTTCAAATCAGTTGCAAAGTCTACACAATTAAGATCTTCTTATGTGTTTCTAAAACAATGGAGAATACTATTCCGGCAATAGGCAAAAGTAAACCGACCTCAACAAGCTTCTTGTACAGGATTTGCAGAGTTGCATCACCACCCAAAACTGATGCTGCATCAATCAAGACATCCGCAACAGCTACCAACATCACAGATTTGGTTAGCATTATGCAAGAAGAGATTAATTATCACTTGGCTGAAGGCACAAACATGAAGAGAAAAAGGAACACAACATCTAATGGAAGGTTCAACTCTCCAGACAAAGGAAATTGATAGAAAATAAAAATACAAACAAGTCTGTAAAATATCATTGAAGAGATAAAGCTCTGTTCAATTAACCGCCAATCAACTAGGATCTTTGTGCACTTAGTATAAAGATACACAATATGTAATTCCAATCAACTAGGATCTCTTTGAATTACATGTTTCATTATGAGCTAAAAATAAAGAGCATTAATTCTGTGCCTATAGTCTGTCATTCTCTGTCCACCACTTGTCTTAATAGTATAACCTCTTCATTGGTTCAGCAACCACAATATTCTGCTTTACATTCTGGAAGAGTCTCCCAAGAGAGTGTAAAATGATCGGCTAGAAATTGCCCTTAACAAAAATTTTGCATACTATCATAAGATGACAAAATAATAAATCTTTTAAATCACGTGTAATATATGAACTTCTCTAATTAGTAAAGGACAATTAAAAAAAAAAAAAAAAAGAATAACATAAAGGTGATCATTACCATATCTAGTATGTTTAAATTCTTTGCGGTCCTCATGAGAGAGGTCAAGATAATCTTGGGGGTATTGAACTCGAAAGCTAACCTGTGGAGAAAAACCATAGCTCTCTAAAGATCTTGTTAGGGGGAAAATACACACACTCATAAGAGTTGTCTCTGTAACACTTTTCTTTTATCGATAAATAAGAATTTTCTTGAAGGGAACTAGGCATAGCCCAAGTACATTGGACATATACAAGAGTAACACCTAGGCATGATTGGCTAGTGATACAAGGAATCTGTAACAGTAATAAGTCCAGTTGAGAGACATTTTGCCAATTCTCCTACACTTTCACAAAAACATGTGGAGAGAAAAGGGTGTCTCAAATTAATACTCAACTGTTCATAAGGAACCATTTCTTGGCAAAAGTAAAAGTGGAAGAAGTTCCAAATGGCAAAATCCAAAGAAATGCATGTTCTACTCCATGCCAAAGACAGGAGGCATCTAATCATGCTAGACAAGAAGATTGCTAATAATTTCATTCCCAAATTATTAGGATAATAATACCACCTTCGCAATGCAATAGGAAAGCTGAGAAATAAGAATAGTTGTATAATCATATACACAAAGTTACCATACTAATTTTTGGGTGTACGAGAATGTGCCATTAGTCAGTGCCAATAGGAATTGATATTATTCTTTTATTACTGTAAAAATCAAATTGAAGTAGGAAGGTCCCTGTACACAGGTGCTAAACATGTACGACCCCACCCAAAGAGAGGAAATCACAGCCTAGATGAAGATAGTCAACGACTCCATAAAAGGAAATGAAGGACCAATACCAAGACAACAGATGTTATATGTACATAGCTCAGCATATGCTACAAGAGTTTTGATTTTTGACTTCCTAATCCAAAGACTCACCAGGGATACAAGTGACTCATACGATGGACCAAAAGCATCCTGCCTCCGTTTTCTTTCAGCTTCAATGGATGCTTCATTACCAAGTGGTAAATAAGAATCCCTGACGGATTGCAATTGCTAGATTCAATATTTTGATTTATGCATGACTCAGTAACATGAGTAGATTATAGAAAAATTACCTTTTGGTCAAGACCACCTGAAGACTGTGCCAAAAGTTAAATGTCATGGCAGCAATATTGTCTTCTGGGTGTGAAGCAACTTCTAATAATGCATTTACTATCAACATTGATTCATCAGAACCTAAAGAAAAGAAATAATCAACCCGAAAGGAGATTTATCAGATTGAGGCAACTCATAAAATCAAGAGACTTTGCAGTACTCCAAAGTACTTTGCCACGTTATAGGTAAAAAGCATTCAAGAGTTTCTAAGATAAGGCTTTCAATCAATTTGAGATACGTATACCAGTGGCAATCAGTTCAACATATGAGTCACCCATGTCAGAAAATAATCGAGCAATGGCCTTCACATCCTCTTCATCCTAAAAGCAACATTAGAAAGAAATAATATTACATACCCATAACGCATTAACTTCACCAATTTGCAATTAAATTCCAATGAAAATCCGAATATATTTGCTTCAAACCTTGTTTTTTATAAAAGCAAGAACAGCCTTGAACAAGTCAAATATACTTGGAAAGAGAACAGGACAACAAATCATTTATTCTGTCTTATTTTTGTTAAGCAAAGACTTATTAAAAATCATTTTGTTAAGCAGAGAAGGTTGCCTAATATCATTCACTAGTATCATTCCAATAACTTCCATGAAAATTGTGCTAAATTCCACTCAGATTTAGCAAAATCCCTGGCACAAAGTAGAACTGGAGTATATCTTGAACAATTCAAGCTGTTAATCAAGATCCGATTTTGGAGGAGAATACTGTGGATAAAAATTAAGGAATAAGTCAAACATATCAAATTTTCCACATTAATAAGAAACACACTCAAACGGGTGTATGCATTGTGGAGCTGACGTTTCAACCCAAGATTTGTAACTCGGTCAACAAAGGCAAAGAATTGATGCCTTTGGACAGAATAACCACTAATTTAGCAGGAAACCCATTATTTTGTGAAGTAATGCTAGATTCAGGCCTAGGGCTTACACACTCTAGGCATGTACAAATCATTTTCCTATTTTATGATATTCAACAGTACTGTCTAACACATGGACATTAGGCTATTATAAAGACCTAGACAAAGCAAAAATTCAAAACCCCATAAATGTAATACCTTTGAGGAATCTTTAAGATGTGCCTTTAAACTCATAACTTGAGGTACAATTACTTGGATCAGAGGCATCTGTACAGAAACATCACTAGAGCTTCCTGCCGCTGTGTAGTGTATTAATTCAGAAATGACTGCAAAAAAGAAAGGGTATAAATAAAAACGCAAAATCATCTGATTCTATAAAGATTAATTATGCTACTTAAATACAAAACAAGAAAATAACTTTTCCAATACAATTCCCCACGAAATATAGCTTTTATCAACTATAATACCATTTACAGCTGCCTCTGAAAGAAACTCAGAATTCAAGCTTGAAAGAGCAGTGAGCACCAAGGGATGAGAAGCAAGCACAGATCCAGGGATCCTGAAATAACACAAGATTCACTTGTCCTGTTATCCACATGCTCAGAAAAGTTCACTTTATGCTGCATAAGAATCGCACACCAAGGAAATTTCTACTTGCCAAGTGGAGGTATATTTAATCTAGTAAGATTCACGATGTATGATATCATCATCCACAAATGCAAGTATGCAACTTGTATAAATACATACAACAATGTATTAATAGGACTCCAACCAACAAAGGCTTTGACCCAACTATTTCAAGAAGGCTAAAAAATTTATGTTTTAGCATTCCATGCTTACCAATTTTCTATAAATGCATGTTTGGGGTTGTGGTGAAAATATTGCTTTTAACTTAAGGCTTAGAGCTTAACGCTTAATATGTAAAGCTCTCTACTATTAAAAAACTATTAATTGTTTGGGATCCGTATGTCTAAAGCACTTTTAAACATATTAGATTTGTTTGGAAACAAATTAAAAAATCACTTTTTGAGATAGAAATTATATAAAAGGGCATATACTTGATAAAAATCAAATATTACAATAAAATAATAACAAAAATAGTGCAATAGATTTTTCAGTAATTATAATGAAAAAGAAAATCTCTTCAACGATGCATAAGTGATAGGAAAAGAATGAAAAATATTGATAGGAAAAGTCTTGAATAGATTATACAAGAATAATGAAAAATATAGCTGGGAAAAGTTGTCATTGTGTTAAAATGATGAGTCATTTTGTAATGTACAAAGCATGGTAAAATATGGACTACTTTTTCTGAAGTGTTTTTGAAAAAAAGCATCACTTTGATGCTTTTGTTGAAACGTAGTTTTCTACTTTTTCTTGGTTTAGAAGTATTTTGATATAAAACTACCAAACGAATAAATTTTGTCATTTAAGCACTTTAGATCGTATACCGCACTTTTTAGATCTCTCACCGCAATCCCAAACAGGCCCTAAGTAATGCAAACTTTATCAAAAGCACAGAAGGGCACAATACAAAGTATACAAAATGATATGCCCAACCAGCAAGAAGAAGAAAGACAACAATATTCCTTAACTTCTAATAAGCTGGATAATCGGGAGCGGTTGTGAGCAATCTTCCAAGCATAGAGATTGTTGAAATTTATGTTCTGATATCATCCTCCCCCAGTCTTCAAAAGTTTGGGCATTGTGTTTGCCAAATTCATTTCATTAAGCACAAAAGTACCATCCTCCTAACATCTAAATTTTTATGACTACCACGAGGATTGAGCGAACATGCCAACAACTACATTACCTCAAGGACATAACCCACTAAAACCCAAAAGTGCTAAATATCGCTGCCTATAAGCTTCTAGATAATTGACAATGTAGTAGTAGATGATCAATGTTTCCCCATTTTTCTTGCCTATACAAAAACATTCCAATACCACACTATGCCTCTCACATATTAATCATCGTTAAAATCTTACCTAAGGTAACCCACCCGTGGGTAGCCAAGTGGTAAGGGCGAACTTGTGTGCATGAGCTCCATGTCACAAGTTCAATTCCCCCTGGGATCAAACTAGGATTTAAAGGCCATAGCGGTGGGTTGTTGTGCTATGTCTCCCCAGGGGTTTAGGTTCCATGGGTGAGTCCTAAGGACTCAGCCGTGGGGTAGTTCCCCCGGCATCAAAAAAATAAATAAATAAAAAATCTTTTTTTTTATATTGTCCTAAGGTAGCCACCCAAACAAAGAAGGCTATTCTTTATGGCAACTTTTTTTCCCAAAGTCCTCACAAGTTTACCCTTAGCCTCAAAAGCCCTCACATCAAGTCTCAAATAGGTAAACGCCTCAAAATGCTATGGCGATGTTTGGTTACCATCAACTTTAAACATTGATCAAAAATATTTTTCAACTTCAAACCAAACATCTTTTTATTATTTAAACTTCTTGTCCAATTAGTTTTAACGAGTCCAGTGAAAAGTCAAAAACACAAAATCAAAACAACTTTTTACAAAAACCAAAACAAAATATCCCAAACATATCATAGGCTATAATTAGAAATCAGCTTCCTAAACATATTATATGCTACGGTGGTTGAACTCCTAGCTAGTTGGAAGAATTGGGACGGAATTCCACAAATCACATGTGTGGAAGATGTTTCCTATATGTATTCTTTGGTGCCTATGGAAGGAACAAAACGATTGGACTTTTGAAGATTAAAAGCAAACATTGGAGGAGATTAGATTGTTATTTGTTAAAACTTTGTTCCTATAGGTGGGTGTTGTAGATTGTAAAGGATTAGATTTTCATGATTTTCTTGTTTCTATCTCTCCCTCTTAACTAGGTGTAAAACTCTTGCATACCCCTTGTGTACTTGGGCTGTGCCTATTCTTATTAATATATCTTTTTTTTAAACCTATCAAAAAAGAAATCAGCTTCATAAATGGAGAGTAGATAATGTATGTTTGCAAGAAACAAAGTTGGAATTTATCCCCCTTCGCATTATTAGGAGTTTGTGGGGTTGTAATCAAGTGGGGTGGCATTACTTACCATCCAATGGAGCATCAAGAGGCATCTTAGTGATGTGGGACAAAAGGGTGGTGGAAAAGATAGAGGATTGTTAGGGGGACTTTATGGTGGCTTGCTCGTTTAAGAATGTTGTAGGTGGATACCAATGGGCTTTGCAAGAGTTTATGGTCCTAATCTAGACCACGCACGAAGTTTATAATGGGATGAGCTAGTTGGACTAAGCAGCATATGGGACTTATTGGTGTATTGGTGACAATTTCAACGTCACTCGATTCTCAAGTGAAAGATCGGGTGGCTCTAGCTTTTATCCAGCCATGGTAGCTTCTCCAACTTCATCTTTGAACAAGATTTACTGAACATTCCTCTTGCAGGTGGCTCCTTCACTTGGTCAAGCAACTGAGAACATCCCTCTTGGTCAAGGATCGATAGATTTCTAATATCATCATAATGGGAAGCACACTATCCAAACCTTATTCAAAAGAAGTCCCCAAGTTGTGTTCTGATCACTTTCCTAACCTCGTCGATTGTGGAGGCTTTCATGGTGGTCTTCTTACCAATTTCATGGAAACTCAAGCTATATCTTAGCTTGCAAATTAAAATCCCTAAAGAAAGATTTGAATGTGTGGAATGAGAAAGGCTTAGTGATGTGGAGGGCCAAAAAAAATACTCTCTTGGAGGAATTCAAAGGATTGGAGGTCGTGGAAGAGGAGAATGAATCATTTGAAGCGAAGAGGGTCCGTAAAATCCAAGTGGCTGCGGACATTGAAAGGATTTCTTTATGGAAGAAATATCTTGGAGACAAAAATTGCGAGCATTATGGTTAAAGCAAGGAGATAGATGCACCAAGTTCTTCCACCGGGTGGCCAACTCACATAAGAGGAACAATACAATAGAGATCATAGATCACATTTTCAGTTACTATGAAAATGTACTCTCAGAACAATTTTCTTGGAGACCACGATTAGATGGGCTTGCTTTTGACGTTCTTGATGATTAGGAGATAGAATAGCTCGAAAGGTTGTTTGAGGAGTTAGAGGTCAGGCAAGTATTAAAACACATGACAGGTGACAAGGTTTGAAAAACGCCTAAATGCAACTTTTATACAGCTCATACCAAAAAAGCATGGTGTTGTAGAGGTAAAAGATTATCATCCCACTTGGTGAGCGGGTTGTACAAAATTCTCTCCAAAGTATTGGCGAACAGATTGAGCAAGGTGTTGGAGAAATTAATATTGAAGCTTTAAAATGCCTTTGTCAAAGGTATGCAAATCCTCAACTTGGTGCTTATTGCCAACGAATGTTTGGATGGTAGACTCAAGTCGAGAAAGTCGGGGCCTTTGTGCAAGCTAGATATGGAAAAAGCCAATGATGATGTCAACTAGAGATTCTTAGGCCCAGTTTGGATCCTCAACTCATCTCATCTAATCATTACAACTTTCCCAAATTCCAACACAAAATATAATAAATAATTCAAAATTTTCAAATCCCACAATAATAATAATATTAAAAAATAATATTTTAACAATATTTTATTCAACTTTCATCTCAACTCAATTCAACTCAGCTCAACATCCGAACATAGCCTTACTCTACATGCTAGAGAGATGTGGCTTTGGTAGGAAATGGCGTACTGGGATTCATCATTGTATCCCTACAACTTGTTTCTTTATATTGGCAAATGGCATGCCAAAAGGCTTGCTTAAAAGCTCACGATGATTGAGACAAGATAATTGGTGATCCTCTATCTCCGCTACTCTTTGTTTTTGTGATGGAAGCTTTTAGCAAGATGATTTCAGGTGTCGTGGAGGGTGGGCTCATATATGGATTATTAGTGGGGGAGACAATCACTGGCTCACTCAACATATCTCATCTATTATTCGCCGATAATACCTTAATCTTTTGTGGGGCCAGCCATGAACAACTTTGAGCTTTGATGGCTCTCTGATTATGATTTGAAGCTATATCTAGGTTGAAGGTGAGCTTGGCCAAATCAAAAGTAGCGTCAAAGTATAGCTTCTATTTTGGGATGCAAGATATTGCAGTTGCCAATGAAATATCTGAGCCTCCCATTAGGTGCTACATTCAAGTCGAAATTTATTTGGAATGTTGTTCTAGAAAAATCAGAGATGAAATTAACTAGTTGGAAGAGGATGTATTTATCCAAAGGTGGTAGGGTTGCCCTAATCAAAAGTACTATTTCCAATTTGCAAACTTACTTCCTCTCATTATTTCCGCTCCTTGCCAAGGTGGCTCATCGCATGGAGAAACTCCAACGTGATTTCTTATAAGGGCGCCGGGGGATAAATAACGAATTTAAATTTCACTTATCAAAAAAATTTCACTTGGTGAAATAGGCCACAATATGCTCTCCCATTAAAGGAGGGGGAATTGGGTATTAGGAACTTGAAATCTTTCAACAAAGCTTTGCTTGGCAAATGATTATGGAGATATCACTATGAACAAGGGCCTTGTGGAGAACCGTCATCGAATTGAAACATGGAGAACCATGAGGAGGATGTTGTTCTAATGAGATGAGTGAGCCTTATGGAGTGGGGCTGTGGAAGCATATAAGAGGCTGGGATATATATGCAAGAAATATCCCCTTCATTGTGGGTAATCAATCCAAGGTCAAGTTTTGTCATGATGTAGGGTGCGGCGATAGGCCACTCAAGGAAACTTATCCACAAGTTTATGGTCTAGCAAGAATGAAAGAAGCATCAATTGCGGACCTACTTATCATCTCCAATGGTATTCCCCAATGGAATGTTATATTCCTTAGAGAAGCACAAGATTGAGATATTGATGTCTTTTCGGCATTCTTTGACATTGGGCATTCCACCCATTTGTCAGGGGGAGAGGAAGACAAGATTTTGTGGTGCCTCTTTAAGAAAAGGATATTCAAAGTCCGCTCTTTCTACAAAGCCATGACCACGCGCAACACAAATCCTTTCCCATGGAAGAGTATTTGGAAGACAAAGACACCCCTAAAGGCAGCATTTTTTGTATGGATGGCTTCTTTGGGGAAGATCCTCACTTTAGACGACTTGAGGAAACATCAAATCATTGTCATAGATTGGTATTGTATGTGCAAGAAGAGCTGAGAGTCTGTTGACCATCTGCTACTTCATTGTGAGATTGCCATGACTTGTGGAATGAAGTCTTTGCTTGGTTGCGACTAGAGTGGGTGATACCAAGAAGGGTAAGCAATCTCCTCGCTTCTTGGAGAGGCATTCAAGGCAACTCTCAAATTGCATTTATGGAAGATGGTCTCAATATGCCTATGGTGGTGCATTTGGAGGGAGAGGAATGAAAGAAACTTTGAAGATCAAGAGCAATCAATGGATAAGCTTAGAAACTTATTTTTTAATACTTTACTCCATTGGTCAATTGTAATTGATTTTCATGGCATGACTTTTCATGAATTCCTTGTATTACTAAATTGGCACACTTAGGTGTTGCTCTTGTATATGTCCCGTATAATTGGGCTCGTGTACTCTTCTGGTCAATAAAAATTTGTTTACCAATAAAATAAAATAAACTCTTCCCATCCACTTTCACAAATCCCAATTACAAACATATTTCAAAAAAATATTCAGATTTTCCTATCTACCCTTACAAAACCTAATAAAAACATATCTCAAAAACTCTCAAAATTCCATAAACCAAGCATGGCCATGCCTCTATGTTTTACTCTATCCCATAATAAACAACCATAGTCCACCTCTAGATACCATCACCTTTCCTTATAATGTAATGATCAAGCCATCCTACAAAGCCAATATTAGAAGATCCAAAGGATAAGGAAACTTCCAATCAAATTCAAAGGAATCTAACCAATTAAACAAAACAGTTTTCCTGATAATACAATCAAGTAAACCATGCTTTCCCAGGTGGAGGATCCTGATTTTGTAACGACTGCATTACTCAAGTAATTGCAAACTCTAACTCTATTCTCTTATGGTTAGTGTCTCCAACCATGCACCACTTGTAATGAACAATGCCATAACAAAATAATTCATCCTAAAATCTCCTTTAGATTAGAGGGGTATAAGCTACTCACCACTATTTATGAGACTACAGGACTTGTACAAAGTACTCCCCTCTCTATCTAGGAAACAAAGTTTCTGAGGGACTATTAAAATACACGCATGTAAAAAACTCAAAAAAAAAAAGGGGGGGGGAAATGCATACCCATGCTTCAGTCGAAGCCAAGACGCAAATGCCTCAAGAACCTGACAAGTCAATAAGGTTGAAATGACCCAAAACCACTTAGTAAACAAGAAAAGGTGGGTTACCCATTATGTCCCAAACAGAAACATAGACTCAAATTAATAAGTTCCCAAAAAGAACAAAAGCTCCCACCTGCTCCTTAAGTTCATTAATACTCAGACAAGCTGTCAAAATACTTAAAGCTACCTCCATTTGAGAAATGAGCTCTTTTTCAAATTGGCGACGTCTTTCTGGACGAGCTGCTATCTTGTAGTTATATACTTCCTGATTGCAAGAACAAAACAGGTAGAGAATCCATAGAGGCACCAAAGTTACTACCTTTCTAAAGGTATATATAATATGACTATCTATCCCAGGAAAAGGTAAAGTGTGCGTATTATTATATTTCCTCCAAAGACCACCGCATGAAACATTCCCTTGTTTTCTCCAGACTATCAATCCCTATTTAAGGGCATTGGAAAGACAATAAAGGCCACAAAATAAAGGCATTCCTGCATTTTAATTTTAGATAGGAATTCCAATCTAAGAGGATTAGAAATATGACTTGTACAGCAAAGACTAGAATGGTGTTATAAAGGGGAAACAACACTCTTTCATAAAGACAGATGCAAACATTCATGCTATCGACCAGTCAAGACTAGTTGGCATCAAAGGAATCTGAATTCAAACCACCTTTTCTTCTTGGTAAATCTGAACCACAATAGATGCATCAAAGGGTAGCCCAAGTACACAGGGTATGTGCATGAAATATATAAATCACAACCTTTAATTAAGTGATAAGGATATGACCGCTTATTTATGGTCAATTAAAATATTGCGTTTGACCAGAGCAGTTAATCCCACTTCTCAGGTATCATTTCTTTTACTCCACTTTCTACTCGGTCAAGGGCATCGCTCAGATCTTCCATGAACAGAATTCTCATTATTTAATTTTTATGCAGATAACTTTCTTTCTTTTTTCTTCCTAAAAGATTCTGAATAGATCAACAATATATATTCTCAAAATCCATACTTCATATATACCTCAGGCAAAACTGTAAGTAGCTCCAAGAATCCAGGTATGTATTCTGGATGAGACTTCATCTCATCTCTAAGCCAATTCACGATACCACCATCTCCCCAATCTTCTGCAGGAACATATACAGCCAAGGCAGCCACAGCAATGCTAATCTACGAAGCAAGCCAATTGAGCATAATATTCTCTTGATTTCATAAAATTACAGGATGAATGTAGAGGAAATTTTCTAATAGTACCTGGGTTCTAACTTTAGGAGGCCCTTTGTGAAACTTTTTCAGTAATGTCTGCATTGAAACATCCATGCAATAAAATCTCATATATATGATAAGAACTTTTAAATCACTATCTCTACACGTGTGTAAATGATTGTTTAAATTCAGATAAAAAATAAAATCATTTCTTCGTAGACTATATCCTGCAAGGGGTGAAAACCTTCAGAAGATACAGAACAGATATTTACTCACATTTAAGGAATCCCTTAAGGGACGAAAAGCTTCAGAAGGAAGTTCTTCAAAATCTCGTTGTACCTGGATCAGACACAAAGGGCATGACAACACAATAAGAAGTCCATTCCCCAGCAACCATCATATCTAAACAAGGTTTTCATTTGTTTCATATTTCATATATCTGTAGCAGAAGTGTGTAAGCTTACCTTGCTCCTAAGGGTTTGAGAACAGAAGATTAAAGTTTCAAGATTGCTAGTGGCATCATGAAGCAAATTATCAGCAACCTAAAAAAGGAAAAAAGTTAACTAAAACAGAACACATTATGGCCGTATGGCCTTTTCCAAGAAGTCATAGAACAAGAAAGAACAATATAACAAATGCTAATCAAAATGGAACAAGATGTAAAAGCATCCAATACAAATGGAATCACCACACAAAGCACAAGTAAAGAAATATACAGCCAGAACTTTGAACATGAAGACTAGTACCAATCAGATAACATGAAATTCCCAATACAAGTTACGAAAGAGGACGGAAACCAAAGATTTTTAAAAGTTCAACCAAAGATTTATTATATATATACTTAGGTGTATTCTCTTGTATACTTCCTATATACTTGGGCTATGCCTATTTACTTCAAATAAAATCTCTTATTACCTACTAAAAAAAAAAAAGATTTATTATACATATACATATGACTAATGCAAATTTATTAAAAGCGCAGAATGGCGCAATCCAGGTATACAAAAAGTAACACCCAGCTAGCTAGAAGAAAACAAAAAGCATTTTCGTCCAGAAAACTGGAGAATTGGAAGTTATTGTGAGCATCCATCCGAACATAGAGAGTCAAAAATATGAGAGCTTTTACTTCTGTCACTGTCCACTCTCAGTCTTCAAAAGCTCGAGCATTGCATTCTTGTCAAATCCATCACTTCAAGCATAGGGTAACCATCCTCTAAAAATCCTGGAGTTTTATGACCTCCGTAAAGATTTTGCGAGCATGCCAACAACTCCACCATTCATTAAGGCATTAGCCACTCAAACCCCTGAAGTCATGAATATTACCACCCCACTGATAAACCCTTAAGCAACTCACAATCTAGCAAAAGGTGATTAAAGTTTTCCCACTCTATTGGCACATAGAACAACACCAATCCATTACTATAACATGCCTCTTTCTCAGATTATCTATCATTAAGATATTTCCTAAGGCTAACAACCAAATAGCGTGTAGAAAAAACAAAGTGTGTGTGTGCATATATATATCTCCCGATGTTGGGATGATAAAAATTGCATCCTATTGGGGTATACTATTAGAAATCAGAAAGTGCTGTGCAATTCAGCCTCCTTGCATTGGGATAATCGAAAAAGAAAAAACAGGAAGGTAATCTTCTAGGTGTTGGTCACCTATCACCCACCTCATATCTAGTAAAACAAGAGGAGTCCCACACTCACTTCTAATATTGTTCAACTTTTTCATCTAATCATTACAACTTTCTCAAACTTCCAAACAAAACACAAAAAACAATTCAACCTTTTCAAACCCCAAAACAAAAATAATATTAAAAAATTATATTCTTACAATATTTTAACTTTCTAATATTTTTGTTCAATTTTTTCTCTCTCCTTTCCCAAAACCCAGTTAAGGTTCGGTTTGGTAACAAAAAATTTTCATCTCAAACTCAAAATTCTCATCCCATCATTACAACTTTCCCAAATCCCCATACAAAATATAATAAATAATTCAATTTTTTCTTAACTTTTTCAAATCTCAAAACAATAATAATATTTTAATATTTCATCTTAAACTCAAAATTTTCATCCCACTTACCAAGCAGAACCTAAAACATCTTAACTCATACCATTTCACTACTATTCAAAGATTTCTCATTTCATCTCGACATCTAAACGAGGCCTAAGTAGTTCCCAAAAATGAGTTAAGCATAACCCTAGCCAGCATACTAGGTGAGCCTGATCCCTCAGGCTCAAGCCCAAGCTGAAATAGTTAAAGCTTGGCTCTTTTGCAATCATACACCAAAACATATAAAACAAACAAATCAATTCAAAATTAATGCCAAAACGCATAGAACAGAACATATTTCTCCGATAAGTTAAATAGTTTTTCTAATGAACAATAAGTTATATACTTTTCTTTAATTTTTTTTATTGGCACCGGGTGTCCAAGAACACCGTCCTGACTAATTCTGGGGGTGCACAGGCCCTCAGCAAGAAGTAGTTTTCTTTAATGAACAATAAGTTTTATAGTTTATTAAAAAACTAAAAATACTCTTCCCCAAAATACCAACACCCAATGTACAAGAATAGAATTCATGTGACTGAACATTAATGTTGATTACTACATCTTAAAACATACAGTAAATGAATTAGAAACAAAAGACTTTCAAGTTAGTACACAAATTACTGAGATGAAAATCACACTGTTCTAGGCTCAGAAGAGGGAAATCGTTGAAGGCCTTTAGTGAGAAGTATAAAATGAGAAATCAAAAACTTTAGTACATTATCTTTCCCTTTTTCTCTCAGCAGCCAAGCATAGTACGACTGAAGGATCAGAAGAAATCGTTAAAGATTTCCTATAGTTAGAAGTATAAGTATAAATGAGAATTCAAAAACTTTATTACATTATCTTTCCCTTTTTTCTCTCAGCGGCCAAGTATAGTACGACTGAATTCGAGTGCAGGCCTTCGCGTAGTTGCCAGATACTTATATTATTCAAACTTGTCAATTTACTTTCGTTTCTTCACATTTTCTAAGCGACCAAATAGACCATTCGTGGCTTTCATGACCCCAAAAAAAAACAGTGAACCGCTACTCAGATTTCAAAACCGAGCCCTAAATGAAACACATTCGAAAAACGCACGTGCAACAGGTTTTCAAAAGCAATCCAAACATCAACTTGTGAACTTCTCAAATCCAGCTCCATCAGTAAAACAGCAAAACAGAACCAAGCATATCATAAAAACCTCCTAAATCCATCACAGATAAATCAAACATAAAAAAATAAAAAGAAAAGTACTCTTTTTGACACAAATCGAATCCCCAAGCTTCCAATAACAAGCGAAACCCTTCGACTCCAAGAAGCAAAAAGTGGATAGTGAAGGACCTGCCAGGCGTCGAGGGTGCGCTGAAAATCTTGGAGCCAGCGATCTGCTTGCAGACGAACCGTATCGTCCGGGTGATGGTAGAGAGCGTTTAGGGCTTCTTTCACCGTGTTCTGGAGCTCCATGCTCGGCTCACGAACCAGAATTCTGAGAGTAGAAAGCTTACTCTTCTTCGATTTGCGTCAGCGTAATGTTATGACGATCTCTCTGCCTGATATTATTTTCTCTTGTTTTTAAGTCTCTTTCTTTTTTTTTTTTCAATTTCTGGATAAAGGGGAGTTCTTTTGGCGCCCCGGAGGAGAGAGAGAAATGGCGTTTGGGGGGTGACGACCATGAAGATCGGTAGTGTTTCGGAAGGAATTGAATTTCTATCCGCCGTCCGATCTGTGTTTGTCCGACTCTCTGGTCAATAACAATCCCTGAAATGTACACGTGTACAATTGTTATATTTTTATAGTAGGAAAACACAAGTCTTACAGAGGATGAGATCTTTTCTTTTTTTTTTTCTTTTTTTCTTAGTGATTAAGTAACAGTTTTAAAATGAATTTGTGATTTTTTCTATTTTTAAAAAATGTCTAAATAGTTAAAAAAATGATGAAAGAAGAAGTATAAAAAAAAAATGTTTTGCCTGATATGTAGAAAATTTCAGTAGAAATTCTCTGTGGGCGTAGCAACGTCCTTTATAGAATAGTTTTATTTATCATTTTCACATCACACAGTACATCTATTTTATTTTATTTTTTTATTTTTTCTATAATAAAAATGTGTTGTATAGATAATAAGAAGAACGACTCAATTAGTTTAAGAAGAATAAAATTAAAAATAAAAAAAGTAATTTTAAAATATGTAGAGTATATGATGTGGAATAATGAGTAACATTTTTATTTTTATATATAGTGTAAATTTGAAAAAAATTTCTTTTTTCTATTAAATACAAATTTAAATATTGTAACCTTCACTTTATTTACTTCGTCTAAAATAATACAATAAACAACAATCTGGAAGAGGAAGAGAAATCTTGAAATGAAACTGATAGATATATAATTCTTTTTATAATAATTTATAAACTTATGTTTCAAATTATTTGTGTGTATCATTATTAATCTTAGAAACCATTTGTTTGAAGAAGGGTTTCATCATTCAATGGAAGACTGCCAAGTGCCATGTCAACCTCCCATTGCTGCAGAAAAAAATATAATTACACTGAATTATGCCCCCAACCTTCTTGAGCTATATTCTTCCCCAGCTCAATCTCTATCATGAGTCATTCCTGCAGACAAATTCGACTCGTATTGCCCACTTGCTTGAACATAAAAATATTTTGGACCATAAATTCTACCGGGGTTTCTAATTTAAGGGTGTACAATCGGGTAGATATTTTTCAGGTCCACTTCCAAATACAAAAATCTGAATGAATTCATACAGTTATCTACCTAGATTAGACCCGACCAGCTAAGATAAAACCAAATCCGGTATGGATCCGGTTACATAACTAGATCCGTAAGTAGGTCTTATCTAAAAAAACATTAAAAACAACTCAATTTTTTCAAATATTAAAATAAAAATAATATATAAAAATTATATTTTAATAATATTTTGTCTTTATAATATTTTTAACTCAAAACTCCATAAAAATATATTAACTCAAATCATTTATTACTATTCACAAATTATTTTAGTACTTTGAATAAATTATTTCATCTCATTTTACTATCTAAATTAAATAATCTCATCTCAACATCCAAAACCACGACTTAAGAGAAAGGTTTTGCTAAAATCTTAACATTAATCATGCATGCACGTAGTACTTTTCTGTTTTTCCTGTTATTTTTTTAAAGCCACCTTAGATTTAACCTATTTGTTACGCAAATATGTTGTCTTCAGGAGGTGCATTTTTACAAACTTCTTGAGTACTTATTCTGACACATCAAAGTCATATATGTACCAACATTAATAAACATACATGCATGAGTGATTGTCTCATGCAAAACTATTAGAAATTTTTGGCATATTTTTCCTTAGTTTTGTGATAAATTAATGCTTGGAGTAGTATTTCCCACCAGAGTTAATCTTAATTTATGATTCCTAATATGCGTGTTCTTAATTTATCACTAACTAAGTAATTACTAAGTAAACTAAAACAATCAGTTTGGATAAATTTATATTAGAGACAGATAGTATTGAGTGTTATATCTTGATATTGTTGTAATGTATTATTATTTATTTTATTACTTGTAAATTAATGTTTTGCATTATGATGTAAACAACAATGTAATATGTAGTATGCATGCATTGTGTGTGTCGATGTATTATTATTTATTTTGTATAAAAAAATAAAAAACATAAAAGGCCTATAAAAAAAGTCTATTGAATTGTTAAAAAGATTTTTTTTTAAAATACCTTTTAAAAAATAAGTAAAATATTTTTAAAAAAAATGGGTATTAATCATAGTATCCAAATTTTTTAAAAAGAATTTTTTAAAAAAAAAAAAGTCTATAAAAACATTTTTTAAAGTTTTAAAAAGTATTTTTAACAAAAAAAAAAAACAATAAACCTATAACTGAGTTTACATCTGATTATTGCCCGGGTTTTTTTCAGGCTTATTCGAGTGGATAACCACTCAATTTTAAAAACGGATATGGATCCGGATTCGGTTTCATACTCCTAGTTTCTATCGACAGTACAACTTTTTTCCAAATAATTTTTAAACCCCCTTAAACTACGGGTGCTACCTGCTTGGTACTAAGCAGGGGGACCCTTCCCCGTACCCCACTCTGCACCATGTGGGGGAAGGGTTTCAAACCTGCCCCCACATCCCCCCTTCTTGCCCTCGCTGCCCTGGCGCTGCAGGGCGAGATCAAAAACCCCATCTACCCCACTCCCCACCTAGGTCAACTTATTGGGTCTAAAAATTATTTTTTGGTCTAAAAATATTTTTTAGACCTAAATTTTAATATAATTTAAATTATAAATACAAAAATAATTTAAACTCATTATAGTTATATTTTGGGTTGCCTTGGCCTCCTAAGCTAACCTTTATATAGGAGGCAATACAATAGTCATATTTAAGCAATGACTATATGTTTTATAGAGTTTTAATATATGATGGAGCAAAACGGGGGGTGGGGCGGGGCCCCACTAGGATTGGTTTGCCCCTCGCCCCTGCTAGGCATTCTCTCTGCGAGGCGGATTCAAGGCGGACCGGGGTGGGGTAGCGGGGTGCAGGCCCCCTGTTGCCCACCCCTTACCTTAAACATTTTTTTAAAAGAAATTATAAATTCATTAAAAGAAAACTCTTCCTTAACTATTAAGTAAAAAAATATTCGGTACAAATCCTTAGTAGGATTTGTTAGTGGGAATTTCATTTCTCAAATATGTTAGCATTGTTTCAAACTTGAACTCAAACTCAACAAGCAAAATCTATTCTTCAATAATCAGATTTTGAATCTATCATGCAAACTCCACAACCCAAATCTCATTTGATCAGCTAGAAATTACAACCTCATGTATTCAAACAATGTTATTTGAAACTATAAATCAACTTGATGCAAAATAGCATAACCTATGTTTGAAAGGAACCACAAACAACTCCAAAAAATGGAGCTCCATCTTTACCAAAATTTTAACATCTAAAGACCATTAAAAAATTTGCTTTAAAATTCAACACAAAGTAATCTTAGGAGCAACAAGATGCATTGGTGTAGAAACTTGGCATGTTGAAAAGAAAATAAACCTATGGTTCTAAAAAGTCGTCAATGTAAACCCATGAGTAGATGTCTTTAATTGAAATGAATCAACTTGGTGTAAAGTAGAGCTTGAGATTGAGATTGAGATAACAGAGAATGGGTAAGGGAGTGAGAGTAAAGGATTTCTTAAATACTTTCACACATTCATAGTGTGGCCCGTGTATCATTTGTAATATTCAAATACAATATAGTTGTTACACTTGTTACATCAAGTGTCATTAAGATCAACACTATCTATTCACATCTCTATCTTTTGTCATTAAATAAGAAATACATTCAATTTGAATTTCAAGTGCATTGTCCTTGACTTTGTTTTTGGTGATTCTGTTGGACTTGGCCTTCAGAGGATTAACTTGAATTTGAATATCAGTTGCATTATCTTCGGTCCTAGAGTTGCTTGACTTTTTTTTATTCAGTTTTACATTGGTTTAACTTTGTTCTAATACACCTCTGCAAGATCAATAGAACTTTGACTTTGTTTTTGTAAAAATGAAAATCGAGCTAAAGGTAGTGTGTAACAGCCCGCTAAAATTATCAGTTTTGGATTATTTCCCGACAGCAATCACATCTCTCTTGTCTTTACCCTCATCTGGAATCACGCGTATAGTTTATCTTTTCCGTAAATCACGTATTTTGTTCTTCACCGACAGCTGTAAAATCATGAGTCTTCCAAGACCACGCCTAGCCTTTCTCAAGCCCAAACTACCACTTTATGTGGTGGACAGCCACCGTACGCCGCCACGTACGTTCCTCCGACGCATGTTCGTGACGAACAACGAGCGACGCACGGGTTATCCCGTCGATGGTATAACCTTCTATCTCTAGTTATTTTACGTTTAAAATAGTTGGTTGGTTTGTGGATTGTGTAGTTGTATTTGTGGAATTCGTTGCGTAGTTGTGAAGCGAAGTGTGGTTGTGAAGTGTTGCGTTTGATTGTGTATTTTGTGGACTGTGCTGTGAAGTATAGGCGTGAGATGGATGCCGTAGATGTGATACGGCGGGTTGTGTGAAGAGAATACGCGTGTAGCGTATTCTGTGTAATGCAGCGACGCGCCGCGCGACGTGCACTGTAGTGATGTGTGTCGTAGAAGGAAGGGAGTACGCATGTAGTGTACTCCGTGTTGTATGGCGATGCATCGTGTGATGTGCATCGTGTTGATGAGAGTTGTAGCGAAGGAAGTACGCGTAGCGCGTACTCCGTGTCGCGTAGCGATGCACCGTGAGACGTGTATCGCAGTGATGGGTATTGTAGTGTGGATGGAAGAGAGTTCACGTGAGTGTACTCTGTATTAAGTCGTGATACATCGGATGGCGTGTCACGAAGGGTTGAATGGCGTAGCAGAGAAGTGTGGAGCGTATGGTGTAATGTTGGGAAACTGTATGACAGTGTCCCGAAGCAGTGATGATATGGATTATAGTCCGGGATGACTGGTGTCATCTTGTGGTTGACTATGGCTAAGAGTATATGGATTGAGAAATGAGTTGTTTGTTTGGTTGTTATTGATAATTTTAATGAACTTGTTTTAGTGCAAAGGCTTTCTGAAGTCAATTTATCTCTTCCGAGTATAGTGAAACCTCAAGTTGGCCGTGGTGTTGCAAGTGCTTACAATATGGCAATTGAGTTCAGAAGTGAAAATCTTAAGGACTCGAGTGTTCCTCTTCCAGCTGTTGTGCAGTTCCTCGTGTCTCGCGCTCTATTCTCATAGAACGCGACGATCGAGGTAAGTTAGCCTCTAACTTACTATCAGTTTATTGTGTATGTGTGATGGGTAAGAGAACTACAATTTATGTATGTATGTTATCGTATATGCCATGTCATGCTATGTCATTACATGTTTATCTGTTACGTATGATTTAATCTCTCATGAATAATTATCTGTTAAATAATCTTTTCTGCCATACAATGATGTATGTTATAAGTATGCCATGTTAAGTATGCCATATGATACATGTATGCCATGAAATGTTTATGATTAAATCATATTATGCCATTTACAAGTATACGCCATGTTAGAAAAGTATATGATATTAAATAATATCACATGCATTAAGAAAGATAAGACATGTTATGTTATAATAATGCGTGGGGCCACAACAACTGTGGAGTACGTATTATATTTATGTTATTTATAATGCGTGGGGCCACAACAACTGTGGAGTACGTATTATATTTTATGTTATTTATAATGCGTGGGGCCACAACAACTGTGGAGTACGTATTATATTTTATGTTACTTATAATGCGTGGGGCCACAACAACTGTGGAGTACGTATTATATTTATGTTACTTATAATGCGTGGGGCCACAACAACTGTGGAGTACGTATTATATTTATGTTATGTTATTTATAATGCGTGGGGCCACAACAACTGTGGAGTACGTATTATATTTTATGTTATTTATAATGCGTGGGGCCACAACAACTGTGGAGTACGTATTATATTTTATGTTATTTATAATGCGTGGGGCCACAACAACTGTGGAGTACGTATTATATTTTATGTTATTTATAATGCGTGGGGCCACAACAACTGTGGAGTACGTATTATATTTAATGTTATGTTACTTATAATGCGTGGGGCCACAACAACTGTGGAGTACGTATTATATTTATGTTACTTATAATGCGTGGGGCCACAACAACTGTGGAGTACGTATTATATTTTATGTTACATGAAGTATGGGGCCACAACAACTGTGGAGCATACACTACATGAGACACAGCAATTGTGACATGTAGAATACGTGGGGCCACAACAACTGTGGAGTACGTATTATATTTTATGTTATGTGAATTCATGGGGCCACAACAACTGTGGAGCATGAAGTATGGGGCCACAACAACTGTGGAGCATACACTACATGAGACACAGCAATTGTGACATGTAGAATACGTGGGGCCACAACAACTGTGGAGTACGTATTATGTTTTATGTTACTTGAATACGTGGGGCCACAACAACTGTGGAGTACGTATTAATGCACGTTATTAATCAAGACAATTAAATAAGATTCCAAGTTTATGTTAAGTCAAGTTTCAGATCAAGTTCATGTTATGTTATGCTCACGTACATGTTATGTTCATGTTCATGTTATGTTCCAAGTTCATGTTCACATCATGTTATGTTCACGTTTATGATACGTTCAAGCTCACGTTCATGTTATGTTATGTTCATGTCCATGTTATGTTTCACGTTCATGTTATGTTGATTGTTCATGTTATGTTTTAAGCTTAAGTTCATGCCATGTTAAGTCAAGTTCAGTTCACGCTTAAGTTCTGGTTAAGTCATGCTATATGTCAAGTTATACTATGTTTATGTATGACTATAATTATGCATTTATGCTTTTACTGCCATGCATGCATTTTTAACCTGTGTGTGAGTTTTATGTTAACTTACTGAGATTTGTAATCAAATCTCACTGTGGTAGTCCCAACTACCATTCCCCCGAATGGTAGATCTTGTTACAGGACCCAAAGGAGAATTGGAATCTGACCAACTGAATACGGTCGACTAGGCCACGGTGCGATGTTGATGATGGTATAGTATTTAACTTAGGTTAATACTTGTACTTTTGGAGTTGTATCTCAAGTATTCTTTTGATCACAACCATTTTAGACTAGTGTGGTGATCACGGCTTTTTAGTATGCCTTTATGTATGAATTATGTTTCAAGTATTTGGGATATATTTAGTTTGGTGCATAGTATTGCTAAAGAAAAAGATTATCCGCTGCGAATATTGCATAATGCTAGATGCATGTTAGAAACATTGCATCTTATATGTCATGAACGGGGGCAGGTAACCTTGTGTTGCATGTCCCGACGCTTCAAATGTCCGTTCAATCCCAAGCGGAATTTGGGGGCGTCACATAGTGGTTGGTGAGGACGTCCAAAACTTGATCATTGGATGAATTAAATTGAACTACAAGGTCTTGGGAGGCCATATGATCTCATATGAAGGGGTAGTGAATGAATATGTTTAGTACGATAGTGAAATAGTGGATTAGCAGTGAGATCGATCGCACTAATATGGTCGCACCACAGAGTTGGCAACTGTGAGGGTGACACCTAGCTCACGGAGGAGAGAACGAACCCAAATCAGTTTTGCAATGGTATTCACAATGGGCTTGTACTCAACCTCTGTACTTGAGTGGGACACATTCTTTTGCTTGCAAGAGCTCCAAGATATGAATTTGACTTGAGGAAGAGGCAATATCATGTGGTGGACCAGTAGTCATTTGAACAACCAACCCAATCGGAGGCAAAAAAATCTACAAAAGTGTTAAAATTATATTGTTGTAGTAGCAACCCAAGATGGACAGCTACCGAAGATATAGAATAATTCATTTAATGGTAATTTAGTTATTGGTGGTTAGTTAATGCATGAACTAGCAAACTTTTTCGACTGCAAAAACAATATCAGGACGAGTAAAGCTAATATTGAAGAGATCCAACTATGCTTCGATGGAGAGTAGCATCTGATATTGGATCACCATTGTGCTGAGAGAGTGCATCTATAAAAGCCATTGAAGACAAGCTACCTTTTGCATGTAACATGCTTGCTTTATGTAGAAGTTTAATATTGTATCTTTGCCATGTCAAAAATAGTCCATAAGTGGTGTAATGAGTCTCAACTCCAAGAAGGTAATGTAATGGCCCAAGTCCTCAAGGGCAAGTGTATGTTGAAGAGTTTTAATGAGTTCACAAATGAGTGTAGAATTCAAGCATATTATGAACATGTCATCTACATAGATGAGCACGTACGCTAGTGTAACCCCATGTTTGTAGATAAATAATGAGGTATTGGATTTGGATCCAATAAAGCCCAAATCAATAAGAGTGGAGCTTAGTCTTGAAAACCAGGCCCAGTGAGCTTGTTTTAAGCCATAAAGAGCCTTCCAGAATAAAGAGACATAATTCGAAAATGATGAATGAGAGAAGCTCAAAGGTTGATCCTCTCCATTGACATCATGTATAGGGGTGTAATCGGTCCGGTTCGGTCTGGATTTGGACAAAATCTAGAATAGAATCGGTAGGCACCGGTTTTACATTTTTCAAACCCGATTATGCACCGGTTTCTCTCCTAAACCGGTACTCCGGTTTTATCGATTTCTGGTCCGGTTTGGTCAAATTTTTCAGTTATAATAAAATACAAATTTGTCATAAAAATAATCTATTTAAAAAAAAGTTTGATTTAAAAAATATATATATTTTATTAAAAATCTATTACTATTTACAAAAATCTGTTTTACAAAAAAAAAAATCTGATATGTAAAAAAATTCTACTGTAAAAAATCTACTTTATAAAGAAAAAATCTGTTATTTAAAAAAATTATGCTATAAAAAATCTGTTATCTAAATAAAATTCTGCTATATAAAAAACTGCTATAAAACAAAAACTAAAATAAGAAATCTAGTGTAAAAAAAATCTTCTATAAGCCTTTAAATAAAATTGCTACAAAAAAATAAAATCTACAATAAAAATAAAATTATGCTATGAAATAAAATAAGTCCAAATGTCTAAATTACAAGTCTAAAAGTCCAACAAATTACAATTCCAAATTCCAAAAGTCTAAATTACAAGTCCAAAAGTCTTAACAAATTACAAATCCAAATACCAAAAATCTAAAGTACAAATAAAAAAGTCTAACAAATTACAAGTCAAAAAGTCCAACAAATTACAAGTCCAAATTAAAATTCCAAATTACAAATCTAAATTAGAAGTTCAAATTACAAGAACATCCAATAAAAAACTTTACAACTAGAACAAATAACTAATAGTTATGTACCAAGCCACTAATTTCAATAGTCCATTCAACAAACCTTGCAACTGTACGAAAATAAATCAAACAGTTAATTTCAATAAAAAGTAAGTAATTACATTAAATGAAAAAAAAAACTTTAGGAAAGATTTTATACAAGTTGTTATACCTTAAATTTAATTATCTCCGACCAAAGAAGTAGGTCTTGAAGAATTCCCTAAGTTTTTCATGAGCTCTACACAAAAGGGAAAAAATAAAGTATAATAATTAAAACAAATTACTAATATAATATACATTTTAAAGACACTTAAAGAAAATGTGAATGATGCTACATACCTGTATCAAATTTTTCAAACTCATCAATATCATCTATTAAAGTGCGAATGTTAAACGGGGTAGAAAAGTGAAGCCAATTTTGTGTACAAATAAGGGCTTCAACCATAAATGGAGATAGGCTACTACGGAAATGATCAAGTACTTGAGCTACTGTGCTAAAAGCCGACTCAGAGGCCACTGTAGATATCGGAACTATAAGAACATCCTGCACAACTCTTGAAAGCATGGGGTATCTAATGATGTTAACCTTCTATCAATTCAACAAATCAAATTTTGCATTATCTTCTTCACATTTTTCAACAAAATACATCTCCAATTCATATTTAGTCTCTAAAGAGTTCTCCAACTCCAAACGCTTTTTAATTTTTGCACGGATATATGATCCCATTGATCCGAAATCACCTTGACCTACCCCAGGATTTGAACTTGTAGTACTAGCCTATCCCTCACTTGATTGGCTCATAGTTTGATCTTGTGCCCCAACATCACTTCCGTCATTTGCACAAAAACTATCGTATAAACAAGTCAAAGCATCTTTAACCCGATCCAACAATATAAGAACTTTCGAAGTATTATTCTCATAGAATCCTTCAAAAAGAATATCTAGACAGCGCATTTTATATTGAGGATCAAGAACCAATGCAATATACAACAAAAGATTCATTTTTTCAATATTTCCCAATACTTTTCAAATTTAGATTTCATACTAAATGACATTGTCCTCAAATTATGAGACCCTTCAGCACACTCCAAATTAATTGCAGCATGAATTGTCACTAACTCAAATACAAAACAACTGCAAGTGACGTAATTGGCCCTCGAGAAATGCAAGGTTGCATCGTAAAAAAGTTTTAGAAATTTTATAAATAACCTACTATTATCTCAATCATCAAAGGTTGGAGGCTCTAACTTGGATACCCCTCCTTTACCCAACTCACTAACACCATCATCATCCTCACTATCATCCTCCCCAACGCTCTTAACATATCCTGAATCTTCGTCCTCTAGCTGTTGAAATGCTTTTTGAAACTTTTCAGCCATATCCAACATCATATAAGTGAAGTTTCAATGAGTTGGTACATCTAAGCATACACTACTTTTACAATTAATATTCTTACCATCATAACATTGCATAAATGTGTTCAACGTTTGTGGAGATGATTTCACATGCTTCACAGACCCTTGAATTTGTGCAATTGATTGATCATATTCTTTCAACCCATCCCAAAAAATTAAGTTCAAGATATGAGCACAACATCTCATATGCAAGAATTCATGTTCCAAAAATGTATCCTTTCTATTCCTTGTCTTTCTCTTGATATACGAAACAATCTCATTATTTAAACTTGCATTATCAAGTGTAATTGTAAATATTTTGGACCTCTCCCATTCAAGTAAACACATTTCAATTTTTTCCCTAGTGTCTCACCCTTATGGTTTTCCACCTTACAAAAAGTGAGAATTCTTTTGTTTATTTTTCAATCTTTATCAATAAAATGTGCGGTAAGACATATGTAGTTAAAATTTTACACGGATGTCCACGAACCCATGGTTAGACAAATGCGCTGCCCTTTAAGAGCACTTTTGAACTTGTATTTCTCTCTCAAATTAAGTTTAAAAATATATTTTGCAATCGTAATACGTGATGGAATCACATTCCATCTAGATTGCACAACAAACATAAATTTCTTAAACCCCTCCCCTTCCACAAATTTAAAAGGAAGCTCATCAATAACCAACATTTCTGCTAAGGCTGCTCTACAAGCCTCAACACTAAAAGTAATATATATAAGTCTTCCACTGCTTTCCCCAGACTGGAAACCTAATACAAATTGGTTTCTATCCACTTTCCTAAGTGGACACTTCTTACATGTTTTTTCCAAGTGCTGTAACATTGATTTTGTGCTATTTATATTATGATCACAAGCATAAGTAGTCCTGCAAAAATTACATGTAGCTCTAGGTCTTGAATTATCTGTAGTTTTAATCTTTTTAAAATAGTCTCAAACTACAGATCTTTTCCTACCACTTCCAAGACCAGTAGATGGCTTAATTACATTAGATTAGGGAGAAAGCGGATCATCAATCGCTGTTGATTCCATGGTCTTTTGATTATTTTCCATTGAAGATCTCACATCGCTGGGTGTTTCGCCTGGTGTTTCATTTGATTGATTCATCTATAGTAACAACAATAAAATTAATAAAAGCATCAATAACTATATAATAATATTTATTTGATTTATTTCTGTTAATTGTAATTAAGTAGTAGTGGGTGTCTTCATTATCCTTAAGTCAATTTGTTATTGTTAGTTAATTAGTGGGTTGTTGAGTAATGTAAATGGTAGTGGGTCTGGACGTGCTCTTGTAAATTACAATGAGTATTGTTTTATTGTATTTAAATTCTTGTGAATCAGTGATTAATGAAATGGATAACGAAAATTCTCACTACTAATGATTTAACAACCGTGATAACACAATCACAAAAATCTTAAATTTCAGATTCAATAACCCTAACAACACAAATACTTATACTATCTACCAGATTCACAAAACCCCAATTATTCATCAAGTTTCAAAGTAATTTCAAATAACTTAAATAAGTGAAATGAAAAAAAAAATAATTGAGACAAATTACCTTGGGTTTGTGCGTGAAACGGTGGAAGAAGAAAAGAAGAAGAAGAAAAGGCACAGTAAACAGACTCACAAAGCAAGGAGCAAGAAGAAGAAGAGAAGGGGAGAAGAATGAGTGCTAATTCGTTGAAACCTAAAGTGGTCTGGGAGTCTGGACTCTGGACTGCGCAGCAGGAGAACTGAGCGAGCAAAGGAAATGAAGAAAGTAAAAAATAAAAAGTAAAAGCTAAAGCCCTAATAAGAAAGTCCAAAACACACCGTATTATTATTATTATTATATTATAGACTTGCACGCAGCACATATAATACTTAATAGAGTATTAGTTTTAAAGAATATATATATATTAGTATTACTGTATTAATATATATAATAGACTAATAGATTATATAGTTATACATAATACATTAAATAATATATTATATAATAGACTATTAGTATTAATACTATAAGTCTATATTAGACTATTAGTATTAGTGTATATATATATATTAGTATTAGTTATAGCTATATAATATATTAGACTATATAATAGTATTAATATTAGACTATTAATATAGTTATATATTAGTATTAGTTATGGTGATTTAGTATAACTATATTAGTATTATAAATAGACTTCAAGTATATTACCGATAGTAATATTGTATTAGACTATTAGTATCATTATAAATATTAGTATTGATTATAGTGATTAGAATAACTATATATTAGTATTTATTAATTATTATAGTGAGTTTAGTTTATTATAACAATATTATTGATAGACTATATTGATAGTATTAGTATAGTAATTTAGTATTAGTATTACTATATCATTATTTTATATGTGATTATTTAGTATAATGATTTATCTACTAATTTATACATAGACTTAAAGTATAATGCTAATAGTAATATAGTATTAGATTATTAGTATTTAGTATTAGGTCATAAAATTTAAATTGTATTGATATATATAATAGACTAATAGACTATATAGTTATACATAATAAATTAAAGAATATAATAAACTATTAGTATTAATACTATAAGTCTATATTAGACTATTAGTATTAGTCTATATATATTAGTATTAGTTATGGTGATTTAGTATAACTATATTAGTATAAGTATAACTATATATTAGTATACTAATATATTAGTATAGCAATTAGTATAGCTATATATTAATATTAGTTATAGTGATTTAGTATAACTATATTAATGTAAGTATAACTATAGTCTATATTAGAATATTAGTATTAGTATATATGTGATTATTTTATATGTAATTATTTAGTATGGTGATCTATATACTAATTTATAAATAGACTTAAAGTATATTACAAATAGTAATATTGTATTAGACTATTAGTATCATTATAAATATTAGTAATAATTATAGTGATTATAATAACTATATATTAGTATTTGTTAATATTTAATTGTTATAGTGAGTTTAGTTTATTAAAACCATATTATTGATAGACTATAGTGATTATTTTATATGTGATTATTTAGTATAGTGATTTACATATTATATAGATGTTAGTATTAATTATAGTTATTAGAATAACTATATATTAATTATAGTGATTAGAATAACCATATTTTTTAGAATTGTCTATTTCTGCATTCTGTAACTGCCTCATGCTTACACACTAGTATAAGTTTGTTGCTTCTGGAGTTGTTGATAACCCAATCAATTATCTCCATTATTTTTAAGATGATTATTATGTTTCTCTTCTGTCTACTCCCTGTGTACGTAAGCTATGTCTATTTCATTCACTTCAAAAAAATTTACCTCTTATAAAAATAAAAAAAAGATGATTAGGATGTTTCAACTGAGGATAAAAAATAAAAGGCATGGACGAGATTAGTTAAGTGTAGTGGAATAAATGCCAAATGTTACAAGAGTCTATTAGAGGATTTTATTCAAGAAACTAGTCATTTTCTTTTTTAGTAATATTTTGGGATATTGATGTTGTTATTGAGATTTTGTGGTGTTCTTGTTAATTATATTGGAATAGTTCATTGATGTTCTTGTAGAGATGCACATATATTTGGTTTGACCAAATGAGTTTGATGTGTTAGAGCACTAGTAGTGGGCTCAACAAAGTTAAATTTTAGCAAAAAAATAACTAAAGTGCAACAATAGGATTAACAAATGAACAATAAATTTAACTATCAACTATATGGCTGATCAAATTTATTGAGTGGAAGGGACTGGCCAAATATTGTTTTTAGATTAAAAAATTTACTCCCCGCTGCCATATAAAAGGTCTCGTGGTCGAATCCTTGGAACACTTTTAGGCAAATGTAGGATTCCAGAGCATATTTGGCGTGTTGTGTTGCAACAACTGAGCAAGCTCCGATGGTGGCAGTGGTGGATGTAAGATCGTCGGTGGCATTGGTAGCGACTTCGATAGAACGCACGGCTTGAGCAATATCCCAGTGGGCAGAGCGCATGAGGAAGAGGAGGAGCATCGTGAAGGACTTGGATGCGTCTTTCACCTGCTTCATTGTGGTCTCGAAAACTTCTGGTACTAGCCCTGCCATGATTGGGACCAGTAAAATTATGGGTATATCAGAGTTAACATTCTCTAGGTGATTCATCCCACTCGTTTGAATTTCTAAAGACCATAACTAGAAGAAATTAAATAACTTGGATGAAAGTTTTTATCCTAAGCAATAACTTGTCTTTGAATGTCTACAAAGCGGTGTTTCGAAGTGAAATCGGTACCCATTTATGAAATAGTGAAAGATTTAAAATAATCATATTCAAATTACAATTAGAATTAAGATAACAAAAAGTTCAAAATAAATATTTTAATAGAATATTAAAAAATTTGTTGAACCTTTTATCTAGCGTTGTAAAAAGTAGTTAATTAAATTTTAATTAAAGTTTATTGAAAACATTGCTAATGATCTTATAGAGCCTTTGGAGTTTATACCTTTGTTAAATTGGAATGTGATTTCAAGTGACAGAAATGACCTCTCCGACCCTCCTGGTACATGCTGTTACAGTCAGAATTGTCACAATTGTTAGGGGCACTTGTTAATGCAGCTCTCAAACCAGACATGCTCAGTTCACAAAAACAGTGCTCACTTTTCGTTGGACTCCTGTACCATAACGGCAGCAGCAGACACGACGAGAGATTAGAAAGAGGGGCAACCAATTACCAAAGCAGACCACGGGAACAGAAACGTGAATTCAAGCCATGGCTTCCCTTTTAGAACCCGAAACCCAATCTCCTAACATTTACATATCTGAGGAATGGTCCCACGCCGCAGACTCCATCGCGTACGATGCGGTCACTTCGCTGCCTCCCATTGCTCTCATCTGCGGTGCCAAAAACTGTGGCAAAACCACCTTCTCCCGCTACCTCCTTAACATCCTTCTGCAGAGGTCGTTGCTCTCTCTCTCTTTCTCTCTCTCTCTCTCTCAATTAGTTTTCTAAATAAGTATTGGTCTTATTTGCGTTTTCAGCGTTGGTTGTGAAATCTGTTTCTTTGGATCTGTATGGAATCTGTGTGGGTGAACTTATAACTTATTTGTTGGTAATAAGACATTTTTGCTATCATACTTGTGTTTTCACTTAAAAATCTCCATGGCCGGACTGTTAGTTGCTCAATGGATGTAAAGATGAACTGAGATTGTGATATTCCTGTGTTTATAGATTGATTTAATATCTGGTTCAAATAAATTGATCTTAATTTGTTGATTTCTGTAATTTAAATTTGATTTGTGTTTTGAAATCCCCTGCATCTGCTAAATGACAAGTCTGTTATGATACTTAGGATTAAAGGTTCCACCAATTTAGTATGCAATGGTCTAAGGGCTTTTGGGTCAATGATTAGGCCTTTTGCAATTGGTATTAGAGCAGGGATCATGTCACGTGTTTGAGTTATGGAAGGGGCAACTATTATGATCCTAGGGTTAAATATTTAATGAAATTAGCATCCAACAGTCACAGGGCTTTTAAATCCGTGGTTATGCCTTTAATAATTTGGTAGTTTAACTAAGTTCATTACTAGTTTGCATAATTGGTTTTGGTGAATATTTTTTGTTGTAAGATTTCCTCACATTTGTTTGAATGATCCTTGTTAGTGGATCTATGCGGATAAGTTGAATATACTTCAACTTGATTTTTATACAGAAAAGTTTAATCGTTGTCTGCAAAGCTTGCATTGATTTTGAAATCTATTCAGATTGCATCCGAAGTACTGAACCGGGTCTATATTATTCATCATTTGTTTAGATTTCTTGTTTTTTGTTCCATTTTCTCTGTGCAAAGGGAGGGGTTTGGGAGATGGTTTTCCTAGTTAATTCTTTTTCATCTACTCTATGCAAGTCAAGTGGATCTATGAAAATAAGTGGAATATACTTCAACTTCATTTTAATATAAAAGGTGTAATTGTTGACCGCAGAGCTTGCATTGATTTTGGAATCTACTCTGATTGCCATATCTGAAGTACTGAATTGGGGGTCTGAGTCTATATTATTCATCATTGGCTTAGACTTTTTTTCTTCTGTAGAAAGGACCCCGTTTGGGGAATGGTTTTCCTATTTACTTCTGCTTTCTTCCACTTGATCATTCCGACCTTTCAATTCATAGATGTAGATATCTTTATCTTCTTATCTGTAGTTTTTTCTTTTAAATTTATTTTATTTCTGTTTGCAGGTATAAAAAAGTAGCTTATTTGGATACAGATGTTGGTCAGCCTGAGTTTACACCTCCTGGTTTTGTATCCCTCACTGTAGTTGACAAACTAACTTCAGGTAATTGTTTACAGTTTTATCTTTCTTAACAATCTTGTGAACTCATTGTATTTCTTAAACATCACAAGATCGTTTTTTGTTAGTCGTTTAATTACTCATCTAGATTTCTCTTTCGTTTTGTTAGATTTGACAATCCCATGTTTGAAGACACCCGAGAGGTATGAGCCGTAGATCCTTTTCATGCTAGTTATTAACTTTGTTTTTCAAAAGAATAGAGTTCACCAGTTTTTATTCAAGTTCTCCTTTGAGTATGAGTTATTAGATCAAATAAGACTGACTGGATACTTTGGTCTGTAATGAGGAGCTATGTTGATTCTGCTGGTTATCTTTGGGACTCTAGAAGTTTAACAATGTAGTGGTGGATTTTTTGTGGTCTGTCAATAGGCCTGTCTGGCCATAACCCTTGATTAATCCAGTGTCATTACTATTATTATAATTATGATTACATCTAACAGAAGTGATTTTTTGTTAGAGTTACAATTACATTTGTTATCTGTTACATGTGTTATAGCTGCTTTTTTATTGTTTATATGTAGAAAAATGTTGCTTTTGTTGTTGATGGACTTTTAACGATCTAATTGAGTGATAAACTGTGCAAAAATGTAAAAAGTTTCCAAAGAAATGTAAAAATTGGACTTAGTAACACCCCTTCCAGTAAGTCAGTATTGTTACGTGCATTCATAACTTCATCCCTGGTAAAGATATTCAACATAATTAAAGTACCTGATTCATTGAATCATAAACTAGCTAGGAAAAAATTCCTGATTCTGGCAGCGTAGGGTGGCAGAGAGTGGCGGCACAATGGCAGTAGCAGCCTTGAGAAGTCTTTAACAATTTGATGATGAAACTTAGTGGAGTGTAGAGAGGGCTGCACAAGTGTGTGTGTATGGGGCAGCCTCTGGTTTGCTAATAGGCTTAGGACGCTTCTGGACCTAAGGGGCGAGGTATGGGCATAGGGGCTGCTGTTATAATCCTGGAAGTCTCTTATTACAAATTTTGATTGAGTAAATATTGGGTTTGTAAGCTCGCGGCAGACCCCCAATGCTAGAAATTTCCATGTGAGTTGTATACGGAAGGATCTCTTATACTTGCTATAATGGGTTGGGATTGATTGCTGGAGATTTCAATGCTGGCAGAACAGCTATTTCAAGAGTCAACTTCCTTCCTAAGTAGTCCTAAAATCTTGTCAGCCTCTTCCTTAATTTATTCCTATGCTGATAAAAATAAAGTCTGGCCTAATGCATTCAGGAAAATCGGATCCTACTTCCCAACTGATTTTGGAAACTCCCTAGGTCTTATTTCGAGCAATAAATCACACAATACATTCCTTTTTAAGGAAGGAAAGTCTGAGAGCTTAGGATTGCTAGCAGTCTTGTAAATATGTGCAAAATCTGATATTTTGAGTGGGGGAAATCATTCCATGTGTTAAATATTCTAAATTAAATTGGGCCCAAGCTGGCGCCACAAGCTGTCCAGTGGGTTGGACAGCAAACTCAGCTCACTAATACAAGACACTCAATATTATGCATAATTAAAATCCCAAACATCTATAAAATCAAACAATAGCAATAAAAAAAAAAAAAAATCATGGAAATTTAATCAAATACAATAAATCTGTCCCTTCTTCTATCTCTTGCTCCTGCATAAAGGGGCAGTTTTTCATGTACATACTGGGCTAGGCCTGTTCTTTGTTTTATATAATTTTGATTACTTACCAAAAAAAAAAAATAAAATCTGTCCCCGTGGGCCATAGTTGAAGGTCAGCCCAAACTTTGAATCCAATGCCTGTGGGTGACAGCGATTGGCACAATTGGTACAGAGCTGGTAATCTTCTTGGTTTTCAGAATTTCAGATAGGACCTTGCTATTTTATGAATGTGTATCGAACATTTCTTGTTACCCAATACTTGGAATCTATTTGTTAAAAAGCATATGCTTATAGAGTTTAGTGTACTAATATTAATAAACTGTTTTTGTACTTCTATGTGTGTTCTTCCACGTCTCTCTCTCTCTCTCTCTCTCTCTCTCTCTCTCTCTCTCTCTCTCTTTCTCTCTCTCTCTCTCTCTCTCTTCTTTCTTTCTTTCTTTCTTTTTGATTGATGAATTACTCATGCATGTAGAGTTTTGAACCTATAATTTCACCCTTCATCTTGTTCTTACATGGAAAGAAAGTGCCATTTGAGCTCATGCTTGTAAGCTTTCTTCTACCTCTTATCTTTTTTATTGGTAAATTACACATTCACCTACCTAATTTTAAAAAAAAAAAAAAAATTATTCACTCACCATGAGTTTTGAACCAATAATATCACCCTACATCTTGTTCTTACACGGAAAGGAAGCGCCATTTGAGCTAACATTCATAAGCTTTTGTTCCACCTCTCTCTTTAAGTCTTGCCTTCGTTGTAAGTAGGCAGTCTTCTTGTCTGTGCTAATTCTATTGAGTAAATATATGAATTACTCAGTATTTTTATTTCCTCTCAGATGCTTCTTCTTTGGTGATGTCTCTTCGAAAAGGGATCCAACAGCATACTTGAAAGCTATATTTACCCTGTATGATTACTATCGACAGGATCACTGCTTGTTTAACAAGAATGAAAACCCTGCTAAGACTGAATTGCCTCTTGTTATAAATACTCCTGGCTGGGTGAAAGGTAGCTTATTTGAATGGTTCATTACTTCCATCTTGATATGTAATGTGAAAAGATGCTCAGAATTCTTGTATTACTTCTTTATTGTGTACTGTTTCTTTTCTTGAATCTTATTTGGCTCATTATAGTGACCGCACTATTTTCTCCTCATTCTGCTTGTGGCAGGTGTTGGTTATGACATACTGGTGGATATGTTGAAATGCATTACTCCCACCCATGTGGTTAAAATAAACATATCTGCTGCGAGTAAGAATCTACCAGCTGGGAGGTTCTGGTTAGATGAGGACTATGATGGGATGGCTAGTCTAATTGAGATCAATTCAGCTCGTCAGGATTCTTATAGCCGATCGTAAGTTCTTAGCTGCCTCCTAGTTTATATTGAAACTATTAGATTGTAAGTGTAGTTTACCCCGAACAAAATTTACCGATAAAAAAAAAAAGGTTTACTCCGTACAAAATTATAAAATCATGAATCTTTTTCGTTAGCAAATGTTTATTGTTGGGCACATGTCAGCTTTTGTTCTTCATATATGAGAACCATTGGAACTATAACCTTCTTGCCCTTATCTGGATTTTAATTCGATGTTTACTGAAGCCTATCGGTGATGAAGGTGAGTTATATAATCACATTAGTTGAGTTGCGAGTTCCAGATTACTTTAATGCGTTTTAAAAAGAATTTGGAGTTTGTTTGTTTCTTCTTTTTTTTGTTTTTTGTTTTGTTTTGTTTTGTTTTTTTGTTTTTTTTTTTTCCCTGCATGAAGGTTTATATATGGTGGGTTTTGTGTTGGGTTTTATATATGAGGAATTCTTTTTAGTTAACCCTAACTTGCATTGATTCTTATCCCAAACAATGTAATCCAGTTTTGCCATTGAAATACAAGTGATTATATTTGTTGCTAGAAGATGTGGGTTTCTGTTGGTGTTGCAGCCTTTCTTATTTACATATTACCTCCACGTCATTTTCCAGGGTGTTAGTGCAAAAGGATGCACAGCTATTGCGTGATTTACGTATAATGGCATATTTCAGGCAATGCTTTCCAAGTGACCTGGATATCACCACAATCAAAGAACTTGCACATGCACTGGCCTGTCACCCTCCTTATGAAGTTCCAGTGTCAAGCATCAAGATCAGACATCTCCATTGCCGGGTTCGTTGAATGTTTTTTTTTATGAATAAGAAAATTTTATTAAGACAAGTAACAATGCAAAACACAAGTATACAAAAATCAAACCTAATTACAAGTCAGGAACAAGAAAATTATGAACACTATTTCCACTAAACACAATAGCCAAAGCCCACTGAAATAAGGTATTAAAGAAAAAACGTTTAAGTTGAAGGTTAGTTGAATGTGTTAATTGAATTGCTGCAGTTACTTTGGAAATTTATATTTCGGCAAATCTTGCATAACCACCATTTCGATTGTTACATTCCCTTCCCATTCAGTGCAGGATTGTCTTGAATATATTAAAGCAGATTCCTGAGAAGATTAGTTGACTTCATTTATCTTTATATTAAACACTTCTTTTAACTTTCTTTTGATCCATGTTCGGGGAATGTATTTGTTTATTTGTTATGTTATTTCAAATTCTTTGAACTTTTTCCAATTTCTGATTCTAGGTCCCAAGCTATGAGATATTTTACAGTTTGAATGCTGCCATTGTTGGCTTGGCGATTAGCTCTGAAGACTCTGAAAGTTTACCTTTGTGTGTTGGTCTTGGTAGGTTACTTGTATTTTATTGTGTTGCCTAGCTCAATTGGTTATCATTTATGATCTCTCATCTTTATAGCTCTGGTCAGTTTTGGGGATTACTCATGATTGTAGATATGGTAATATGCTAGACTGACTGTGGAGCTAGAGCGTTAATTTTGAGTAGAAAATAAATTGGAATCATTTTCATGTTAGATGGCTGCCTTTTTGTGGTCAAATTGTAGTACTGAAGTGCATTCAATATTTTTTTTCCTTTGCATGATGGTATGCAAGTTCTTGTTAGTAATAAATCATGCAATATCATAAAGAGATATTTTTAATTTCCACAAGAACTTTTATAACTATATCCCATTGCAGAAGTTTCCTGCAAAGCATTACATACAGCTTCATTCTGATTGTATTTGTAGTCAGAATGAAATGTTTCACTGTTTGTTTAAGATAGCGGTTTTTTTACTCCCATTGCGTTTAATTTTCTCTTGGAGATGCTTCCACAAACCATTTCACATTCATTATCATATTTCCTTTTAGGATGACATATAGACAACCACATGAACCTAATTCCTCTTTGAACAGGGATAGTGAGAGGCATTGACACTTTTAAAGGTTTGCTATACGTTATCACTCCTGTTCCTCATACCAGCCTGGAGAAGGTCGATCTTTTTCTTCAGGGATTTATCCAAATTCCTACTTGCTTGTTGCAGGTAATAGATCATCCTCCTCTGTGATATATTCCTGGAAAAAGAAATTATGTCTTTTATAATAATCCTTGTATTCTCACTTGTGTGTACCATCTATTGGTTGATTTCTGTTGGGATGCATTTGTGAGGGAAGTCTGGATAGTTTTTTAGATCCTTTGGTTCAATTTCCATGCCAATACTTTTTTTTGATAAGTAATTTCCATGCCAATACCACTACTTATAAAAAGGAAATTCCACTTCAATATTGGCTTGTAGGAACAAGAGATGCTTATTAATTTTTAGTGAACTGGTTTGATGAATTTGCTGTTGCATAAATAAATCTGTGTCATGAGGAATGCATATGAGGATGAGAAAATTAGGTGACTGTCACATAGTGGTTCATGTGAAGGTAATTTAGGAAGCGTATATTGCTGAATTACTCAGCGGCATTGCTTTAGGATGTGTGCATGCGCGCTTAACTGTACCTTAAATCTTAAGTTGTTTGGTTGGCTACATGATACTTTTTGCCATTTCAATTTTCTTTTTCTTATTTGCTTGACTTGCACTCAGTTCTTCAAAATCCAGAACAATGTGTCGTATTACTTTCTATGCCATAGATGGGTATCTGTGCCTCCTGCTCCTCATAAGATTGGATAAAATAGTGATGACTAATGTGTTTTCATATACAAATTTAAGACCTATTCATTCACATTTCATACAACAGCTTCTCCATTTATTCATTTTATTTTTTCCATGACAAAGCAGATCCTCAAATGTTTGGTTGCTACTGTAGTTTTTTCTATTTATTTATTTATTTATTTTTATTTTTTTCTTCCCGGATAGGTAAGCTGAATGTGTTTTTTAAACAATTGGATTCTTTTCAGGTCCAGGGATGCGTATCACCATACATGTCTGCACATGTTTTCTCTTCAAGCTAGCTCTTACATGATGGATGACACCAAAGTATATTCTTCTAGGATCTTCTATAGAAAAATACAGCGAAGTTGTTTCCCAAGCTCGTAAGAGAAGTTCCATTTTTAATGGCAGGAGAAGCCATTTAATAGACATCCAAGGCTCTGTTACTCATTTATTTGAACTAACTGCTAATGTGGAGGTCATTCATATCTCTTATGATCAAATATATTTTAACGGAATTGCATTACATCGAGAATATGTTTGCAGCTTTCCTGTTTATGTAGTAGTATTCGAATAATCAAATTGGGTTATAAAGAAGGTTAACGAACTTACATTAGCTAGTGGATTATGGTTTTGGAGGATGAATTGTTGACATTATATACGGCGATAGAAGAAAATTGTTGTTGGCATTATTTTGGAGTAGAAGATGTCGGTACTTGTGGCTGAACAATGTTTGGATTAGAGGCCAAGTTCTGGATCAAAAAAGTAAATGTGGGATTAGCGGCGAGCATGCTTTTTTTGTCACAAGAAAAATCTCTTCTTTTAAGTTGTGCACGGTTTGACATTTGAGTAACGTTTTTGTACTCCAAATTATGGATATATGATGATTCTTAGCCTCGTTTGTTTTTGCAAATAAAATGAGATGAGTTTGGATAAAAGTTGAAAGTCAGAATAAAATATTATTAGAATATATATTTTTAATATTATTTTTGTTTTGAGATTTGAAAAAGTAGAATTGTTTATTTTATTGTGTGAGAATTTGAATAAGTTGCAATGATTAGATGAGATGTGATAAAATGAAATGAAAATAATTGTGAAAACAAACAAGGACATATTATTAAAAATTAGTATTTATATTATTAAAAGTTAATATTTAATGGCATGTCATTCTTTAATAAGATATAAATACTGTATTATCCATACTTTCAGACTACTTAATAATTATCATTATCGTTAATATATAATTTGATTAGATGAGATGAAAAGATTGTAATAAGAAGAGATGAAAATAATTGTGAAAACAAACAAGGACATATTATTAAAAATTAGTATTTATATTATTAAAAATTAATATTTAATGGCATGTCGTTCTTTGATAAGATATAAATACTATATAATCCATACTTCCAGACTACTTAATAATTATCATTATCGTTAATATATAATTTGATTATTATTTAACCCTCCCAAAAAAAAAAAAAAAAAAATAGCATAAACCATGGGATTGTAGAGTTAATGTATTTATCCCTATAAAATTTTACCTAAATAAACAAAGGAGACCATTTGCATCAGAATCATGGTTTGAAAAAAGTGGTATGTCAACAGATTCTTTGATTTCCGAGACATTCTTTCAACAATTAAACTCTCTCTCCAAGATGAGTTCTCCCTTCCTCCCTAGTGAGTCTAACCCTACTTAACCTAGTTCCATTCCCAGTTTCATCAACCAAACCAGAACCACCTCAACCACACCCAATATTAGCTGTCCTTCACCATCTCCAATTAATTTAGCTTTAACCACATCACTTCTGCACATCTTCCCACAAACTCTCCTTGACCACCAATCCACAATTCAGATATGGAAAAAACAAATTCTTACACTTCCTGCACACCACTCAACTACCCCCGAGCACCCCCTGATAAACTTGAGAAAAGTTCAACTGCCCATAACACAGTCTGAAATGGAAAGAGTCCTCAAACCCTCAGAGTCCCTAAAATGGATTGACCTGGATCTTCAGCCAGAAACCGAAACTGTGGCTTATCTTTCAGAGCATGTTCTCATTGTACGTATTATCTCCTCCAAGCCACTAAACAAGCACATTTTGCATGCTACAATACAGGCAGCATGGAGCTTTGTGATCGGGCTCTCCATTGAAGATCTCTACACTAATATATTTCTTTTCACTTTCCCAACACAGCATGAAAAAATTAGAGTCTTAGAGCAGAGACCACGGAATATCAGAGGTTTCCATATGCTAATTAGAGACTGGCCCATTGACTTGAGTTTGCAAGAAATAGATCTTAAGATGTCAATCTTCTGGATGTAGATACACGGGTTGCCTCTGGAATACATGACAACATCAAATGCGGAAAGAATATCAAGGAAGCTAGGGAACTTTATTCAAGTGGAGCAAGCCACGAACATGAGGATGAGGATAAGTTGAAACTGAGGCGAATAATTTCAGCCCATGGATGGGAGCTGAGAACATGGCTATAAGGAGACTATAAGAAAAAGAAACTTAGAAAATTGCAAACACTATCCTGCTATTGAAGAACAGAAAGTGAGTAAGGAAATATCAGAAAGACCTTTTTCTACTCTTCTCATTGAATTGTTTTCTTAGTAATATTTCTTATACATTCGAGCTTGATATTTATACTGAAGTGATAGAGACACTTGATAACACAAGCTGTACAAGAGCTACAAAAGAAAATAAAACAAAAGAAAACAAAGTTATGTGCTGTATATGAAAACAGAAAAAAAATTGTGCCTTTGCATGTTGCAGCTTTAGTCCACTACACGAATTGCTCCTTCCTTTTTCTTTGACCCATCATGGCACTCACCTTTCACTTCTTTTTGTCTATCCACCTTCTTTCCTTTTTCTTTTTGACCCATCATGGCACTCACCTTTCACTTTTTTTTGTCTATCTTGCCTCTTTCCTTTTTCTTCTGACCCATCATGGCACTCACCTTTCACTTCTTTTCGTATTTTCAACAGCCCCCCGTAAGGTGGAGAGTAGATGTTTTCTGCTCCCATCTTGTGCAAGTGTGTGTAGAAGCTGTTAGATCCCAGTGCCTTAGTCAATATGTCTGCAACTTGTGATCCACTACTTACATGCTCAGTAATGACACTTCCTTCCTGAATTTTATCACGGATCAAATGGTAATCGAGCTCTATATGTTTAGTACGTTCATGGAATACTGGATTTGCTACAATGTGTAATGTAGCCTTGTTGTCACAGCGTAACACAGCTGCCTGAGGATGATCTACCATTAAGTCTTGAAGTAAAAACCTTAGCCAAGTTAATTCACAACAAGCACTTGCCATGGCCCTGTATTCAGCTTCAGCTGAGGACCTAGAGATAGTGTTTTGCTTTTTAGATTTCCAAGACACTAAGGAAGGACCAAGAAAGGCACAGTACCCTGTCACAGACCTTCGTGTATCTGGGCATGCTCCCCAATCTGAATCACAGTACACCTCAAGTTGTAGATTTGATTGTGAAGAGTAAAACAAACCTTGTCCTGGAGCTCTCTTTATGTACCTTAGCACCTTATGAGCTGCATTTAAATGTGGGACTCTAGGAGCTTGCATGAATTGACTAAGCAATTGGACTGAATATGCTAAATCTGGTCTGGTGATGGTGAGGTAAAGAAGCCTCCCAGTGAGTCTTCTGTAGATAGAAGGATCCTTAAGTAGGACACCTTGATCCTTAGGCAATTTGCTGTTTTGATCCAGAGGTATCTTAGTAGGTGCAGCTCCAATGGTTCCTGAGTCAGACAATATGTCCAATGCATATTTTCTTTGACATACATAAATCCCTTTTTCTGATCGTGCCACTTCCAACCCAAGAAAGTACTTTAGAACACCTAAATCCTTTATTTTAAATCTGTCATGTAGGGAAGATTTGAGAGAATGAGTAATGTCCATGTCATTACCTGCTATAATAAGATCATCCACATAGACAAGCACAGCTGTAAAGGATTCTCCCACTGACCTTGTAAACAAACTATAATCTGCTTTTGACTGCTTGAAACCCTTCTGAACAATGAAATCTGAGAGTTTGGCATACCATTGCCTCGATGCCTGTTTCAATCCATACAAACTCTTATGAAGTTTGCAAACTTTTGCACAATTACTATCAGCATATCCTGGTGGAAGCTTCATATAAACTTCCTCCTCCAAATCACCATGGAGGAATGCATTGTTCACATCTAATTGATGTAAATTCCACCCTCTAACTGCTGCTACAGCAAGTAGTGTTCTCACTGTCACTAGCTTTGCTACAGGAGAGAAAGTCTCATGGTAATCCAACCCCTCCTGTTGTGTGTATCCCTTTGCCACTAGCCGAGCCTTATACCTCTCAACACTTCCATCTGCATTGTACTTGATCTTATACACCCATTTGCACCCTATAGCTTCCTTTCCATGAGGCAAATCAACTATAGTCCAAGTGTCATTCATCTCTAAGGCCTCAATCTCAGCTTGCATTGCCTTGCACCAACCAGAGGTTTTGACAGCTTGTGCATATGTGTTAGGTTCTATTTGCTTTGTGATTGAAGCAACAAAAGCTTTGTGTGTGTTGGACAGTTTATGATAAGAGAGATTAGCATCAAGAGGAGAGGCATTACCTGAAAGTCTTGATCCTTTCTTCTTGTCTAACTTCTGTGAATGAGGGAGTGAGGATACTTGTTGACAAATGAAGTCCACCAAGTAAGGTGGTGCACGTCTTTCTCTAGTGGACCTTCTAGGCATATGAGGATTGGTGGGATTGGCATGTGTATGTTCTTCAAGAGGTTCTGGTGGATTTTCTGTGTTTGAGGTGTTTGCTACATTCTCCATATCGACATCTGGTTCAGGTTCAAGGTGAGGCAACTCAGAAGTGTGGTCAAGAGCAGTATCTAGTGGTTGGGAAAAGGATAATGTGGTTGGACTTGGTAGGTTATGGGGAGTGGTTGTAGTCTTAGTTTTGTATGGAAAAATCTTCTCGTGGAAGACTACATTTCTAGAGATGAAGATTCTTTTTGTCTCTAGATCCAAAAGCTTATAGCCTTTAACCCCAAAAGGGTAACCTAAGAACACACACTTCCTAGCTCTAGGATCAAACTTGTGCCTGTTATTTATCATAGTAGAGGCAAAAACCAAACACCTGAATACCCTAAGATGAGAGTAAATAGGTTTGGTCCCAAAGAGGAGCTCAAAAGGGGTCTTGTTTTTAAGTAATGGTGAGGGGGTTCTGTTTATGAGATATACTGCAGTGAGGATGCAGTCATTCCAATATCTCATTGGAATTTCACTTTGAAACTTTAGGGCTCTTGCTACATTCAAGATGTGTTGGTGTTTCCTTTCTACAACAGCATTTTGCTGGGGTGTTTCAACACAAGTTTTCTGATGGATTATGCCTCTTTTTGAATAAAAGTCTTTCAAGTCAAATTCACCTCCATTATCACTTCTAATTACTTTGATTTTGGAGTCAAATTGGGTTTCAATCATTGCATAAAATTGTTGTAAAGCCCCAGTTGCATCAGATTTCAGCTTTAACATATACACCCAAGTACATCGACTGAAATCATCAACTATACTCAAAAAATATCTTGATCCATCATGACTAATTTCATTACAAGGCCCCCAAAGATCACAGTGAACTAAATCAAAACATTTTTCTGATTTATGATGGCTAGTAGGAAAAGGTAGTTTGTGTAATTTTGCTAAAGGGCAAACTGAGCAGGGTATGGAAGAAACATCAAAATCAGAAATGTCATTTTTGCTAATCAAGTTCATCCTAGAATCTGAGAGATGCCCAAGTCTATAGTGCCATAGACTAAAATCTTCATGATTGTTGATGACAGAAGCAGAAATGGCAGTGTTGGTGGTTAGAGAGGATAGGACTTCAACTAAAGCTGTAGGGGAGACTTCATTCCTCAGTAGGTGATACAAGCCATTCCTCACTTCACCCATTCTAGTCGTTTTCCAAGTTAAAAGGTCTTGAATAAAACAGTTTTCAGGTAGAAAAATAAGGCAACATCTTGAATTTTGACTAAGTTTCCTTGCAGATATAAGGTTAAAAGAAAATGATAGAACACAAAGCACATCATGCAAGGTCAAGTGTTTTGACATCTTCACTGTTCCAACATGGGAAACATTGACAGTTTCACCATTTGGAAGAGCTACAGAATATTTGGCAACACTTTTGATGGTGGTGAAAAGGGATGTTGAACAGACCATGTGGTCTGTTGCCCCCGTGTCTATTATCCAAGGTGCATCAAAGGTGTTGTGTGAGTTTATGCTACAAGCTGAGAGACAAAGTGAGATACCAGATATTTTTGACATGTCAGATTCAGAATGACTGAGGGAATGCACTTGATTAAGTGAAGCTGTGTGAGAATGACTGGGTTGTGATTTGAGCAAGGCAATCAGGTGTGAATATTGCTCTTGAGTGAGTGTTGCTTGGTTGTTGTCGATTTGCTCATGTCCAGGTGGCATAAGGGTAGTGACTTGATTGGCAAAAACTGGTCTGCCCTTCCCATGGAGCTTGTGGCCTGGTGGATAACCATGAAGTTTGAAGCATTTTTCTGCAACATGGCCAGGCATTCTGCAATGGCTGCACACTGGTTTCTCAGGGTTAGCCTTAAAACACCTTTCTAAGGAATGTCCAGGCATTTTACAAAAAGTGCAATAATACTTTCTCTGAGATGTGATATTTTGCCTTCCTACATCTCTAGCAGTTGCTATCATAGCCATGGAGTCACCAACTGAAGTGTCTACAGAAATCTGTCGCCTCTTTTCTTCTTGTTGTATTATGGAGTACACTTCATTTAGACTAGGGAAAGGCTTGATCAGAAGGATCTGAGCCTTAAGGGCTTTGTATGTGTCATTTAAACCCATAAGAAACCTCATTACCCAGTCTCTTTCTTGGTTATCCACTATGGTTTTCAAACCCCCACATGTGCAGTTAGGAATAGACTCATAGTTCATCAATTCATCTAGCAGAGTTTTTAACTTAGAGTAATACATACTTACAGTGTCTTGGTTCTGCATTATTGTAGCAATACCTTGCTTTACTTCATAAATCCTTGGAGCATTTTGCTGTGCAAGTCGTTGCTCAAGTTCCTTCCACAATTGGTGAGCAGTCTCAGCATAAAGGGTGTTGCTCTTAATGTCAACAGACATGGTGTTTTGCAGCCAGGTGATGACTATGTCATTGCATCGAAGCCAATGATCCATCAATGGACTATCAGCCTCAGATGGTTTACAAATGCTTCCATCAACAAACCCAAGTTTGTTTTTGATGCGAAGAGCTCTTTTCATTGAACGTGCCCAAGAATGATATTTGCTTGAATCAAGCATTTGAGTGACAAGAAGGGCTCCAGAACTGTCATTGGAACCAATAAAATAGGGGCTGTTTGGTTGGGATGGATCAGAAATATTTGAGTTTGGATTTGCATTTTGATTGGCATTGGGGTTGATGGAATCAACCATAGCTCTGATACCATATAAGAAAAAGAAACTTAGAAAATTGCAAACACTATCCTGCTATTGAAGAACAGAAAGTGAGTAAGGAAATATCAGAAAGACCTTTTTCTACTCTTCTCATTGAATTGTTTTCTTAGTGATATTTCTTATACATTCGAGCTTGATATTTATACTGAAGTGATAGAGACACTTGATAACACAAGCTGTACAAGAGCTACAAAAGAAAATAAAACAAAAGAAAACAAAGTTATGTGCTGTATATGAAAATAGAAAAAAAATTGCTGCCTTTGCATGTTGCAGCTTTAGTCCACTACACGAATTGCTCCTTCCTTTTTCTTTGACCCATCATGGCACTCACCTTTCACTTCTTTTTGTCTATCTTGCCTCTTTCCTTTTTCTTCTGACCCATCATGGCACTCACCTTTCACTTCTTTTTGTATTTTCAACAGAGACTAGAGCAAACCGAGAGCCATCATCAGGTAGCTAGTATGGGTCAACTGGAAATGTGAGCACCAGTAATTAGAAATGACGCTTCGAAGACAAGGCAATTCTTCCCTTAAAATTTGAAAGGGAAAGAAAAAATGGAGGAGATGTAACAGATCAGTAGCTTGATGGTGCAAGAAAAACCTAGCTTTTGTGCACACACGTGGTAGCTTGTGAACTCATGGTGAACAACTCAGCATGCATGCAATGGAAGATTAACTGTTGAGGAGCACACGTGGAAGCATGCGAACTCATCAACATGTAGAAGACATTTCATTAAATGAGAATAGCCCAGCTTGCAAATCGACGGCATGGAAAATCTCCTTGCAAAGCAGCAGCAACAGAGTGTGTCCCCCTCTCACATTGATCAAGAACACCCACTCCACTTATCACAATCATCTTGACCAGCGAGTAAGTGATATGTATCCTTCTCTTTATCACAACCCACAACTATTAAATCCCATCACGTCATCTATTACTTTTGGCAAGCAAACCAAACCCACGGAACAACATGCAACCATAGAGGAACCAAATTCCATTTTTAAGAGCATTATAGCATAGTTTGAGCAGCTCAAAAGCCTAACCGATTTCACACTAAAGGCCTATGCAATTTCCTTGTTGGTGAGTCCATTAGGAAAATCTTGTATTGCAATAAAACCAATTCAATTTCACCCAACACCAAGCCTGGCCCAATCTTGCAACTCAATCAAGATGAACCTTAATTCTTCAATGCATGATTTAGCCCATTCAAATTGGCCCAATAACCAAGGACAACTGAATGAGAATCAGTCTACTAACCCAGCCCAGCCCAATCACTTATTCAACTCAGCCCAACCAAACTATGACTCTGGAAATTCCAGATTCCCTATTCCCACCAACAATGACTAGATGGAGAATAACCTAGCTCATCAAAATCCTGATCTAACCCAGCTCATTTGTAAATCAAACCCCGCAAAAATGACCAAGGTCCAGCCTATACACCCAGTAGTCCAATACCACAACCCAGCTCACTCGAAAATCAAACACCATTCTCAATCCTCTTCCTCTTCCCAAACAGCATCACAAAAGCTGAAGTTTTCAACCCAAAATCACACCAACTAGTTGGAACTTGGTTTAAAGAAAAGGTAGACTAATGAAGGGCAGGGAGAGACGGCCTCACTTGGAGAGGAATCACAAATCGCAAGTAGTAAACACAATAAGCCAGAGTACGGTAATTTCACAACTTCAGACACTGAGGAAAGGGAGGAGATCTCGATTGCAAAATTTTTTCAGCGTGCTAAAGGGAAAAAACGTAGCATCTCAGAAAGGCAATAAAAAAAAAAAATCCATATTTTCCCCATACCAAAAGGAGTCACGACACTTGGGTAATATGTCTCAGACTCATCCTTTAAAGTTTATTTCATTGGTTTCTAAAGCAGACATGGCAGGGCCTATATTGCCATCATATGAAAAATAAGACTCATGTGTTGGAATTGCAGGGGCTTGCTCGTCCCCATGCAATTAGAAGCTTGAGGGCTTTAACTGCAATTAAGTCTCTAAAACCTGATGACGTCTTTCTATTGAGACAATTTTGAATGACGTAAATACTAGTAATATTGTGAATAGATTAGACTTGAACTTGTATGTAAATATACCACCAGACAGTAGATGGGGTGAACTTTTGTTTATGTGGAAAAATGGTATGGATGTAGAACTTATCTGTATGAATAGTAATGTAATGACCATGCTTGTGTACTCGAATCCTGTTCATTATCTGTAGCTTTTAAATCTTGTTTATTGGCTTGCATAACATAGATAAAAATAAAATTTTTGGGATAATATAGAGAGGATTACTAATAGCTTTAATAGTACTATCCTTAGCATTGGCGATTTTAATGATGTCCTCAAACAAATTGAAAAATTATGAGGTTGACCTTTTGCATGCTCCTCAAAATCAAATGGTCTTAGAGCTTACATGGAAACAAATGGGAGATATTGGTTTCCACGAACCAAAATTCACTTGGACTAACAACAGGTAGGGAAATAGGAATATCAGAGAAAGGCTTGATAGAGGAATTGCTAACTCTTCTTGGATAAACCTTTTCCCAAACGCCACCCTCCAATACTTACCCATCAGCTCTTCGGACCATTCACCCATAATTCCGGACACCATTGGAAGTAATTATCATAGGATTCTTTTTAAATTTGAAGAATTTTGGATAAGAGACTCGACTTGTCAAATGGTGGTTCAAAAAACTTGGAGGTTTTAAATTTCGTTTTATATCAGCCGGTCGAAATTTTTCATTCCGGTACACTCTACCATCTCATTCTGTTTTGCTTCAAATTCCAATCATTCCGGTCTTGTTTCGGTCATTGCGATCAAATTTTGGCTATTTTGACCGGAATTAGGTGTTTCAGCCTCCATTCCATTTCAGACTGTTTTTGTAATTTTCTTGTACTTAGATGATATTTTTGTAAATTTTAAATCTAAATGGTATTTGATTAATTCTAGAATATAAAATGTATTTATATAATTTTAATTTTTTTGAAACTCTAAATATGTCCCCTCATTCTCTCTTTTCTTTTCTTTTTTTTAATATCATTATTTTTAATAATTTATCTATTCTTTTATTTTTTTTTCTTTATTTTTGTGTCTCAACTCAAGTTTGTGATTTTTTTAACATATATTCATTTATTAAATATTTAATTCTTCATATATACACACATATACACGATACATACTTACATATATATATATATGTATTTATTATATTAGTTGTAAGTTTATATATACATATAAATATTTATATATAATATATAATTAATTCCGAAATGATACCGGTATCGAAATATTTTATTCCAGCGCCTTAACCGAAACATTATTCAAAACTTTGCTTAGAATACCTCTCATGTAGGAAACCTTGGTTTTATTCTTTCCAAAAAATTGAAAGAGGTAAAAAAAGCTTTAAAATGGTAGAACAAAAATCACTTTGGAAACATTTAGAATTCTGAAAACAAATTGAAGCAAGCTTTTTCCCACATCCAAAGCAACAACCTCACTATCGAAACCAGGAACTCTGAAGCTGAAATCAAGGAACTCATTGATAAGCAGGTTAAAAGGGAATAAATCCTTTGGAAGCAAAAGTCAAGGGTTCAATGGTTGACAACAACTGACCTCAACACAAAATTCTCTCACTTGTCAACAACTATCAGGAGGAGAGCTAATACCATTGAAAGCTTAAAGCTGAATCACAATCACTGGACAACTGATTGTAATGAGATTTAGAGCATATTTCTGAAACATTTCAAAAACATATATAGTTCGCTCAATCCCAATCTAAACATTGATTTAGACGAACTATTTCTAAAAAAGATCTCGAATTTGGATAACAACTTTCTTTCCGAGATCTTGACTGAGGAGGAAATTATTAGTGCAATAAAACAAATTCTTCAACGAAAGCCCTTGGTCCTGATGATTTCATTGGCCTGTTTTACAAGCAATATTGGGATATTATAAATATTGATTTCATTGCGGCTATAAAAAATTTCTTCATTCATGGGAAACTGCTAAAGGAACTGAATCACACCCATATAGCCCTCATCTAAAAAACAAACTGCCTAAACACAGTGCATCAATACAGACCAATTAGCCTATCAAATATTTGCTACAAAGTCATAGCAAAAATCCTAGCAAATAGGCTTAAAAAATTCTCCCAAAAATTATCTCCCCACACCAAACAGCTTTTATTCCTAGCAGAGTTATTCAAGAAAACACTATTCTTGCCCAAGAAGTTTTCCACCATCTCAAAAAGAAAAGAGGAAAAAATGAGCTTTTGGCAGTCAAGATAGACATGGAAATGCTTTTGATATGATGGAGTGGAATTTCATTCTGAACATCATGACAACGTTAGGATTTCGTAAAAATTGGATCAAGGAAAGCATCACCAGGGTTTCTTACATAGTGATAATCAATGGGAACCCTTGTGGTTTCTTCCATCATTCTCGGGGACTAAGGTAAGGAGATCCTATCTCCTCATTTTTGTTCATCTTCGGCACAAAAGTTTTGACGAGACTCTTCACTAGAGAGGAGAATCTGGGACTTCTCGAAGGAATAAAAATTAGCAGAAATAGTCCATCCATTTCACATTTGTTGTTTGCTGACGATCTTATAATCTTTGGGAAAGCTTCTTAGCATAATGTTCAAATGTTCAAAAATTACTTAGAAAAATACTCTTCCTGGTCCGGCCAAAAAATTGATCTCAACAAATCATCCATACAATTCAGCAGGAATACCCTCCCTCAAAAGAAAAGAGAGGTGAGGGATCTCTTTGGTTATAAAAATGCCTCTTCAAAAATAAAGTACCTGGGACTTTCCCTCTCTTTCAAAGCTTAAAAAAAAAAAATCACTTTGAAGATCTGCAAGAAAGAATTTTTTAAAAACTAGCAGGATAGAAGGCAAATGTGCTTTCTCATGCTAGCAAAACTACTTTAATTTGTTCAGCTGCCAATTCCATTCCATCTTACTTAATGTCTACTCTTTTGATCCCAAAATCAATCATTAAAAAAATTGATCAAGCCTTTTCAAAATTTTGGTGGGGATCCCCAAATGAAAAATCTAAAAACTTCACGCCCAAATCTTGGAAATTGATTTGTAAACCCAAAAAAATTGGAGCCCTTGGTCTTAGACTGACCTTGACTTCAACAAAGCCCTTCTATGTAAATTCGGTTGGAACATGATAAATGAGAATAACGCCACTTGGAAATCTGTTATGTCTGGAAAATACTTAGGAAAGTCAAACTTTTTCGACACCCTTCCAAAAGTTTTTGATTCTTGGATCTGGCAATGCATTCTAAATCAAAGAGATTTTTTGAAACGGAGTATTTCCTTTCAAATTAACAATGGCACAAATACAAAGGTATGGACTGATCCTTAGATTCCAGCTCAACTGAACTTCCAGCCAATTCCAAAAAACAGCTCCATCGATATAGATAAGACCCTTGTTTTCTCTGAGCTCACCATGGAATAACCTAGCAGATGAAACATTTTTTTACTACAAGCTCTTGTCCATCTTGATACTGTGACTGAAATCCTGAAAATTCCATTAGCCCAAATTGATTTTCATTGACAGAAGGATAAACTTCAATGGATGCACCATGCTTGAGGCAACTTCTCTGTTAAATCTCCCTATGCTGCCATTACCAGAACTCAAATCCTCCCTAGTTCTAGTCTTAACATTTGGAAAAAAAACTTTGAAAAATCAAAATTCAAGACAGACTAAAGTTGCTTTGCTGAAAAACTCTCAACAATATAATTCTCGCAAAATCCTTGATGAAAAGATTTGCTCCTCTAACAGAGGAAGAAATTCATTGCTCCATTTGCAATAGTGAAGAAGAGACCCAAACTCATCTATTTTTAACTTGCCCTTTCACCAGAATCTTATGGAGGCACTCACCTTGACCTTTGGATATCTCTTATTTCGGGAATCATGAAATCAGTAAATGTATTGAATACATAATTTCCTCTCACAAAGAAGCTGAACATTTTGCCTAGAGAGGAACAAGACTTTCAAATATTTGCCATCAATGCTATGGACAGTTTCTAGTTTTTAAGAAATCAAATTGTTCATGAGTCTTTAATTCCAAATATTGATAATTTTATTTCTAGCACATTGAGGACTTATAAGGAGCACTGTAACGCGTGGGGCCATAAACAAGTAAATGAAAACTATAACTGGAGAGCTACACCTAAAGGGCATTACACTTTATTCTTTGATGTAGCTGTTAGGAAAACAGGTAGTACAACAGTGACAGTATGTAGATTGGAAGATGGCTTCCCAACCTTCGTCATCCCAAAACATATTGAAAGCTAGAACCCAAATCAAGGAGAAGTCATTGCTATGTACATTAGACTTGCAGAAGCTTAGCTAAATCAAATCAAGAAAATAGTCATTGCAAGTGACTCATTAGTGGTTTTGCAAGCGGCAAATGATCATAACAAAGTCTTAGACTGGACTATTTAGCCTATAGTATGCGATATTAGATGTTTATTGAACTCATTTGAAAGTTGGCAAACAAGAAAGTTATATCGAGATCTGAATTGATGCACGCATAGAAAGCCTCCATGAATTTAAATGGAAGCATACCTCTTTCTTTCATTCCACCATGCCTCTTGGATTTCCACAGTGGAAAGGACTCTCCCTTTAGCATGTAACAGCCAGTTGTCGGCTAGTCTGTTTTAGTTGTAAGACAGTAGTTATCGTATGAATGAATTAAGGAAAATTCTTATTGCAGTCTGGTTTAAGAGGCTTGCAATACAAACATAATGAAACGGAACGTTTCATTTTAATGAAACACTGTGTTTCATTTAACGGAGACCAGCAAAGGAAAGCAGTCCCTTTTTTCACCCCAGAGACCCAAATCCTTTGAAGCTGTTTTACACTGAAACCCAGCAGACCCAATCTAGTCCGATACCCAGCAGCTTCGGCACTGTCACGGCTCCCCATTGCTGTCGGCAGAGCTGAGTCGTCATCACTCAGAGAGCAACAAAAAAAACTTCTTTGTTATAACGTATTCTGATTTCGCCTAGTCCATCTTATTTTTCTTTTCCCTTCATGTTTTGTGCTGGAAAATTGGTTGATTCTGGTAATTGGTGTTTAATAATGGAAAATCATAGAATATGTAGATGAAATAATGTACTTATTGTCACATTGTAAATTTGTGTTAAGATCTTTATTTGTAATTAAAAATTTTCTGGTTTTGATTGTGTGCACTCTAAATGTTTGTTAAAATGCCTCTTTAGTCATTAACAAAGAAATTTTAGCAAATTGTAAGTAATATGAACTTCAAAACTCTTACTCTATGTTATTATCTAAAACTCTTACTCTTACTCTATGTTGTAAGTAATTTTAGTACAAGATCAAACTGATGGCTCATCCAAGGTACATTGAAACATTGTAAGTAATTTTACTCTACTTTCACTGCACTCCCACCAAGTAAGTACTATTATTCAGACTCGGAACATGCTACTACAATATATATATATAGTAGTGGGTCATAAAAATTCCAACCAGGGAAGTTACTCATATTTTGCACTAATTTATAACCAATATCTGGGCATATCTTTTTTTCATTTTTAAATCTGTTTTTTTAATACCTACTATATATGGTTGAAGTTGAGAGCTTAGAAGCCAGACAACCAACGACCTTATTGGCATACACGCTTAGATTAACTACATCTTATTACTAAACACATCCATGCACAAACACCATATATATAAGGGATTTAACTACATCTTATTGCTACCAATTCATCTCATGTGGCATCATCTTCTTTCCGACACACTTCTCAACTTGCTTCAGTCTCTTAAATTGGCACATGTGATGGTCAGATTATGCTTTCACTGCACTCCCACCAACTTTCACTTTTTTTTTTCTTCTGTGTAAATTCGGTTGAAAATGATTTTATATAATAATATTTTACATAACTAACTGCTGTAGGCATATAGCAGGGCAGCATAACACAGTTTCAAAAACAACTTTTGTTCTTGATACGCAATGTTTTCTTCATCGCATTCTTCGAATCATACTCCAAAATGTTTATGCGGAGAGATGGCACGCCTAAAATTATCGAAAATCCCAAAAAATCCAATGTGACTTTTTTATTCTTGTCCAAATTACAATAGAGAGGTAAACATTAATTAATATTATTTGTGCAAACATTGTTGTATTAATTATAAATTTTCACACTAATTAGATGTTTGCTGCAGGGAAGGCCATACTGCGAGTACTTTTTATGGGCAGATATTGAAGTAGAAAATGAAGAAAAAGTTATCTGCGAAAGAGAATGTTGCTTCCAAAAGAGAGAGGAAGAACTCCAAAAGAAAGAGGAAAAACTCCAAAAGAAAGAAGAAGAACTTAAAAAGTGAAAAGAAGAACTCCAAAAGTGGGAGAACATCCAAAATGATCGAGATGAGCTTCATGGTATAATGAAAGATATTAATCATACACGCATACGACCTTGCATGTATTGGGGACTTGCAATTCTAATATTTTGTTGTTGGATAGGATCAAGAACAGTTACAAATTAAGTATCTTTGTATCAAACTGTGTAATGTTGTTACGTAGGTTGTAATGGATAGGTTTACAACCTTTATCAATATTGTAATATTCAAACCCATCAGTTCTGTATGAAACTTTTTGAACCTGTGATATCCTATCAGTTATTATAAGTGTTGTTATGTTTGTAGACAATTTGGATTGTTATGTTTTCAATACTAAAAGTGAGGAAATTATCTCATGTTAAAACTTTTCTCTACCAATCTCATGATATTGACGGACCTATAATAATTTGAGAATGCTTGAAACATATCTCAATACACAGAGTTTAAAATGGTTGCAATATCCAAGCTTCTTCAATACACCAACGTCACAACAATAAACCAAGTTTACAAGAATACAAAATAGAGTTCTACAATTGAACTCTAAAACATAGTCCACATGAACAGTCTACAACATCTTCAGATCTCATTAATAGCTTTTGGCGTAGTAGTCTTACATGTCTTTCATCAATCATCGAAAGGGCCATGAGATGCGATCTTCGCCTGCAAGTAGTTTAAAATATGGAGCAATAAAAAAATATGCAAAACTTGGACAAAAGGGATGAGGGATTTAACATTTACCTGAGAAATAACGCTTTGTTGTGTAGCAAGTATTTGCGAAACACCTTGTGGTGTGCCATGCAATATTACCTCATCTGTGGGGTTTAATACATCTTCCGTATGTGATGTTGCCTACAATTAAATACATAAACAAATTATATAAGTCATTGTAACTGCGAATGAGAGCATATCTACGTTTAATGTCCTTCCTCCACCTCTCCATAATGTACTTTTCTGGAAACTTTTGGACATCTCTTGCGGCAAAAATTGAAAGAATGTGCCTACATATAATTCCTCTCATCTCAAATAGTCCACACATGCACTTTGCCTCACACTCATCTTCATTGAAGTACACCTGCAAAGTTGACTTCTTGATGCCAGCTTCAACTTCTCTTTGGTCATTAACTTAATAAGTGGTAATTGCCCCTTCTGTTTTTATGATAACACAGGGAGAGTAGATAATCTCCATTACTTCTAACTGCACTTCCTTAAATTTGGAATTTGTGTACACTGCTTGGAATTTTTTCTCCATGGATAAATGAGATATACAAGGGACTGTACAATTAAATGAGTGGAAATCCGCTGCCATCTCATTCTCTACTTTCTTCCTCAGTGCATTGTCGAATTGATCTACGAATTCTTTCAATGTAGTCCTTGAATATACATATCCATCAAAAAAGGCATTCATGCTCTTACTCCTTTGAGTTGTGCTCATCCCAGCCCAAAATGCATTTTTCAGGTATACCGGAACCCAATACGTGAGCTCACTATAGAGACTCTGAAGCCATGCATTTTCATGCAATTTGTAAGTGTCAATAAACACCTCCCAAGACTTCTCAAACTCGTCAGAAGTCTGAGAATCATACACACATCGCTGCAATGCACTTTTCAAACCACAATTAAATTCAGCATGTGAGCCCAACTTCTCTGGCAGTTTTCTCATTATGTGCCACAAACAGTATCTATACCGAATATTTGGAAAAACTATTGCAATAGCATTTTTCATGGCCCTGTCGTGATCAGTGATGACAGCTTTTGGCGCTCTCCCATCCATACACTTCAACCAAGTGTCAAATAACCAAACAAATGTTTCAGTATTTTCACTTGATATCAAGCCTACTCCCAAAAGTATTGACTGTCTATGGTGGTTCACACCCACAAACGGGGCAAATGGCATGCCACATCTATTTGTTAGATATGTTGTATTAAATATCACAACATCTCCAAAGTACTCATATGCCACTCTGCTGCGTGCATCGGCTCAAAAGACATTTTTTAATCGACCATTATCATCCAAATCCATCGATGAGTAGAACCCATCATTCTTATACTGCATCATCTCAAAATAACCACAAAGTGCTTCAGCACCTCCTTTGCCAAGTCTAAGGTGTCGAGCCTTATCAATATAATTCCTTGCATCTTTTTCAATAAATGGAAGTTTCTTAAAGCCACCAGCCTCGACAACCAATGCGTTAAAACTTTTGGCCATACCAATGCCTGCTTTGCCGTTAATATCTAACTGTCTCTTCACGGAATCATCAATTGTGCGATTACATCTAAAAAATCTTGCCTCCTGTGGGTTTAACCCATGGTTGTGCACATTATAGACAGTAGTTATGCATAAAACACCATCAACCAAACTTACATTAATTCTCGCCTTGCAATCAATTTTTGTTGTCGGGTGTGGTTTAGAAAGGTTGGTAATACATTTCCTTGCCTTAACACCACGAGCACAACCAACTGTTACATATCGAACAGCCCCATCTTCTTCCCATTTACTTCTTTGGGTCATTATACCGAATCCAGTCTGTCTCCCATATTGCTTGTAGTAGTAAATGAGGTCTTTCTCAATTTTAAAAAACATCCCTAGCATTGGCTCTAAAACTCCATCATCATCAGTTCTTGGCGTTGGCTCTGAAACCCCATCATCATCATTTCCCGACGTTGGTTCTAAAACCCCATCATCATTATTTTCCGGTGTTGGCTCTAAAACCACTTCATCATCATCATTCTCCAGCACTACTTCTTCATCATTTCTGACATTTGGGGTCTCCATATTATTACTGTTTTCATAAAAAAACAGCGGTTGCCTAGTAGATGTGCATTCTTCCCCTTTCTCCATCAACAACAATCTTGACATATTTAAGCACAACACAACATGAAGAAAATACAAAAAATTAAATAAAGGCAATATGAGAACACGCCTTTATATGAGAACACAATATAAAGAAAAGATATATAAAAGCATGATGGAGTAGATATATTGATATATTTCTTCAAGTTTGTTGGTTCTAATGATGCTTGAGTAGATAAGTATGATTTGATGTGACACAACATAAAATTTCTTCATATAGTATTATATAACATGATTTACCTATCCATGTCAACCAATATCATATCCATATAATATACATACAGTCTTTACATTTCCATATAATATATATTCTTAATATTTATTTAGTCAAGGCTACCTTTCAGTTAATTCTATGTTAATTTTCAGATTCTGTTTTGGCTTGTTAGTTGTTAGTTTTCACTTTCAGTTATGTGTTTTAGCTTTCAGTTTATGTTTTAGCTTGTTAGTTGTTAGTTTCCAGTCATATGTTTTAATTTTAACTACATATAAATTATAATTGTTGATTGGCTATACAGTTTAGTAGTTTACCATTCCAATGTTGGTTTTGCCTTCTTTTTTTTTTTATTGGCAAATGTTTAAACTGCTTATTCCTTATCTAAGTTATCTTTGACAAACACAAATGACCAAAAAAGGTTTTTGTTTCTATGTTCATCTTCCTATGTCATCTAAATGCAGTATAGACGATAAGCATAAGCTATGTCATGAATTAAGACAAAAGTTATTAATAAATCATCAAAAGTTATTAAGACAATAGAATTTAAGAGTTATGAAGCTACGTCATTACCTGGAACTCTAATTCTTAATTTTTGTTTACAATTAATCATCAAAAAATGCTAAATTTATAAAAAGCAAGTCGGTAACCCATAACTCCGAGTAACCCAAGAAATGATAGGCAACCTTTTTGCCGAATATTTGAATACGCCCAACTCGTTAAGAAGCACAGCGATGATTGTTGAAAAGCAAAGGTAAAGACCAATAAAATTAGGAAATGGGTACAGTTGAGTTATAGACTCTTCAAACAAGCAGCAAAATTTAGAGCAGCAAACACACAGGAAAATCAAGGCACAAGCAGCAATATTCAGAGCAGCAAAAATCACATGAAAATTATCAAAACAAAAAAAAAGTTGATACTAGAAAATTCCAACCAAGACCCAGGAAAATTTACCAAGAAGGAAGTCTTCGGCAGCTTCGTTGTGTCCGTCGATGGTGGAGGGGACGTCGATGGTAGAGGGGATTGGGGGGGAACGCACGACAAGGAGGGAAAAAGTAAATTTCAACGTCATTTGAAATGTGTGGGATGATTTAGGTTGTAGAATGAGGGTAATTTAGTCCATTCATATTTGAAAGTAGGGACAATTTCATAATTTTAATCATATGACTGCAATATAGTCCACTTAATCGGCCTGTATATAGAACTACTGATGAATTAATCTTGTTGAGGGAAAAAAAAACAAAGCACTCAAACGCCCACTTTTGGGAAAGATGTCCGTCCGTTATCGGCTGTTGGTTATTTGGTTGGATAGTGTTTGATAGACCGTTATTTCAGCTACATAGTCTACCCAACAACCTCAATTTCCACAAGAATTGTCTATATTTGGCCTAATAAAGCAAACCACCAAAAATTCCCCCATTTTACTTTTTACCGCTCTCTTCTCTACCCTCAGAAAAGAATGATCATGATCTGGGTGAGCTAGTTCATCGCACCACGGTCATGATCTTCCATTGCACCAGCCTCTGAGCACTCTGATTTAGTTCTTTTTTTTTCCCAATATTTTCTGATTTTGTTCCCACTTAAATTAGTCATAACTAGCATTAGTATTGTCTTTTTCACTTTTGTTTCTGGATCGAAAAAATGGCAAAACAATCATTTACATGTTTTGTTGAACAAGAATTGGGAAAGTTCCCCCACTTCTTGATCTTCGCCGTTCTTGAATGGGTGTTGATAATTCTGCTATTCATTGATGGGTTTATTGCATTTGTAGCCAATGAATTCGCCAAATTTTTCGAACTTAAAGTCCCTTGCTTGCTTTGCACTAGAATCGATCATGTACTGTTCAACAAAGACCCCGATTTCTACTACAATGATTCAATATGTGAAGTTCACAAGAAGGGTATTTCATCTTTGGCATATTGCCACAACCATAAGAAATTGTCCGACATAAGAAGGATGTGTGAAGGGTGCCTTCTTTCATTTGCAACCGAGAAAGAATTTGACTGCATTACGTACAAGTCTCTTGTAGGGATTTTGCACAAGGATCTTGAGTGTTTTGTTAAAGATGATCTAAGTTTGGCTATAGGCAAGAAGGATGATATTGTTCAGGTTGAGAAGATCATCAGTAGCATTCATTGTTGTTCGTGTTGTGGAGAGCCTTTGAAGGCGAATTCATCATATTCAAAGGGAAAAGGCGCCGGTGCGTATTTACTAACTCCTGCTCCTTCACCTCGAACACCATTAGCGGCATTGCCAAAAGAGGAGACTCGCAATATGGATTTTAAATTTGTTCCTGACCTTGACTCACTTCTGGAGGATGACGATGGCTTGACTGCATTCAATCTCGATACTCAATGTGAGTTTAGGATCCAAATCTCTCTCTCTCTCTCTCTCTCTCTCTCCATAATTCTTGTATCTATAATCCAGAGCTCTATTAAATCCTAAAGAAATTTAGTTCACAAACTCTTGAGTTAGGACTTTTAGCCCATGTAGGCTAGTTATAGTTCAATCATTTATGAACTATGTATTGATATTGAAAATATTCGCCATTATAATTTTATTTACTCTAGACAATTCTTGACTGATAATACATGTGTTTTTCTACTGTCTCTATTGATTTTTCATTGCTGAGATCCTTGTATTTCTAATCTGCCATCCATACTTTACATGTATAATAAATTCTAGCTAGAGAAGAAGTAAAAGCTGCAACAGTTGCAATATTGACAGAAGCTGAGGATTTGATTGATGAAGCCTCTAAGAGCCCTAACTTTGGTAGAGGGAACAGGTTCTTTGGAATCCCATTGTCAGATTCAGCCACTAACAGTCCTAGGTTGGGTACTAGGATTACAAGGAAATCGCCACTTGGAAAAACAACATTTACTGCAGAGTCAATTGAAGAAAATCAACCAAATGAAGCCGTTAGTGCTAATTCCGTCCTGCATAAATTGAAGAGACAGGTTCACTTGGATCGAAAGTCGCTTATTGCTTTGTACATGGAATTGGATGAAGAAAGAAGTGCTTCAGCTGTTGCAGCTAACAATGCAATGGCCATGATCACTCGGTTACAAGCAGAAAAGGCAGCTGTTCAGATGGATGCCTTACAGTATCAGAGAATGATGGAGGAGCAGGCAGAGTATGACCAAGAAGCCCTAGAAGAAGCGATTGATTTGCTTGCCAAGAGAGAGGAAGAAATTAAGGTTTTAGAGAATGAACTTGAAGCATATAGAGAAAAGTATGGAAGCACAAGGGAAGATGGTTTCAAGAGAGGTGAGATTGAGGGTGATGAGAATTACAGAGACAATAGCTCACAATCTTACTCATCTTACAATGCAAAATTTGAAAGTGGCAGTTGTAATGTTAATGTCAATGAAGGGGAGATAAATGGAGAAGATGCACACAATAATTCTCAACCCTTTTCAACACAAGAAGCAAATAGAGGGGGTATCCTAAGCGAATCATTGAAACATGTTAAAGGTGAGGAAACACATACTCTTGGATGGTTTAAACCAAAAACAAGAGCAGTCACTTTCTATTAGAAAATGGGGTTCATTCCTCATTGCCTAGCCCTGAAAATGTTTGACAAAAAAATGATGAGATGGGTAAATATTCATGCAGATTCATGTGGGCATACAAAATAGCATGTTTCAAACATATAGATGATTAGATAGGTAAAAGAGATATTGAAAATCTAAGTACTTTTTGAGCTTGTCTTACGATTCTTTGAATATCTGATATCACCATCAAAGTACCAACTAATCTCTCTGATGTAGCAGGAAAGCAAAGGAAAACTCTCCTAACGAGAGAGTTGTCTCATCTTAGTAAGAGGGTGAAGGCCCTTGAAGCAGACAATGGATTCCTCGATCATGCTGCTCAGACGCTTGAGAAACATAGTGAAGGAACTAAACTTTTGATAGAGATATCTCGAAATCTGAGGAAGCTTCGGCAACTTGTAACAATGCCTCTTGAAGAGAATGATGCATGATTCTTATCCTAACATTTTTTTACGGTAAATGTAATTTGGGTCTAATTAATTGTGCTCAATTGTTACGATATGTTTAGTTAGCTATGGTTAAGATTCTCTAAACATCTTAATTTCTGCAAAGTATAATAGTGAATGTAGTTGAAGGGAAGTTTAGAAACTGTGCTAATATTTGTTCTATTTGCCCAAATGCATGCTTACCGAAGCAAAACAGGATTACATCTTTTTTTTTTTTAAGTGCTCAACTGCAATTGATCAAAACAAAAATTCTATGTGTAGTCACTTTTGCGTACTGTTTTGCACACTCCACTGATGGATTGATTGTGTATTAAAAAAATTGATGCAGTCAATTACATTAATGGAGTGCTCAGGGAGTACGCAAAAATAATTGTACATAGCATTACCTTATTGCAATGTCTACATCAACTTTTATCTATGAAAGCAACCTTTCGATCAACTTCAAGTAACACCTCGTTTGGTTATACGATTCAGATAATATGTTTTGTTGAAAGTTGAATTGTTTATTATATTTTGTGTGAGAATTTAAAAAAATTATAATGATTATATGAAATGAGTTTGTTTAAATGACAGCGAATGGAAATAGTCATTTAAAGGTGATATCGGACACTTCGAGAAATTGATTGATCAAATAAATTCAAATAAGTTGGTTGTTCTTCAATTTGACTAAAATTTATGCTGCTGCTTATTAATTACAGGGGTGTTAGGAGACTATTGGTGATGCTAGAGAAGGTAGAAAAGAGACACAAAGATCTTCATAGTTGGTGTAGGAACCCTAAAACTGGATAACCATCAAACCTCTCCACAAAACATCATGTATTTGTAATTATTATTCTCGTATATGAGGAGTTGTTTCATATATGGATCCCAATCTTTTGTTTATAATGGAAAATGTTTTCTAAATGGTGAGAAATAATGCTAAATACTACAAGATGAGATGAAAAATAAACGAACATTAGTAAGACCAATGTTATAACCCTTTTGGTAGTTAAAGAATGTAATAAGTTTTAGTAGTTTAGGTACATATTGCAAAACTAAAAAGTATATTTTACCTTTAAAAAAAAAAACCCCTAAGCGCCTCCGTCCTCTCACATAAAATCTAGAAATGCGAAGCTTACCAAGCAAAACCTACATTATTATTGTTGTTCTTTCATCTTTTGAATTTAAGGGATGCTCGGAGAATGAGATGAGAAATTTGTGAATACTAGTGAAATAGTTGAATAGTAATGAAAATGTTTTAGTTATGATGTTTTATGAGAATTTGAGAAATAAGAGAGAAAAAGTTGAATAAAAATATTATAACATTAAAATATTCTTATAATATAATTTTTATTTTAAGATCTGAAAAAATTAAATTATTTTTTAAAAAATGATAGAGATCCCAATAATGGGTCCCGATAATTTTTTTTACTTAGTAATTAAGGAAATGTTTTTTCAACAATGTTGTGAATATTTTTATAAATGTTTAAGATGATTAAAAAAATACATGAAAAAAAAATACATATATATGTCGGGAGAATTCCTCAGTAGGAATTCTCGGTGGCTATAGTGCCACCCTTATTTTTTATATTTTGTTTGGAAGTTTGAAAAAGTTATAATAATTAGATAATAATTAGATGAAAAAATTAAATATTTGTAATTGAAAAGTATTTGTATTTGAGTTATATTTTGGATGAAAATGAGATGAGATAAGATATGATAGGATGAGATCAAAGTGAAACTATCCTATCTTCCAAGTGGTTTTTATACGTACAACCTGTATTTACCATTGGGAACCAACATTCTTGGGATGTTGGAAATTCTGCTTGAAATAGTCTTATTCAATATAAGGTTGCGTTTGGATGTTGAGTTGAAAATTGAATAAAATATTGTTAGAATATTATTTTTTAATATTATTATTATTTTAAAATTTTAAAAAATTGAATTGTTTATTATATTTTGTGTTAAAATTTTAAAAAATTGTAATAATTATATGAGATGAGTTGAGGAACCAAATTGACCCGATGGTACACCATTATAGTGTTCCTTTCTCTGCGGATAGTGTATGCAAACTTCAAACACATAATAATAAAATAAGAATAATAATAATAATAACAAATGTCAAATTTTGAAATTTGAAATTTGACTATCAATTGAAGTGCCAACTGCCATTTTGGAATTCGACCACTCCTAATTTCCATTATAGGTTTCGTGAGCTAATTTTTTTGGCATCTGATTAAGGTTGCTGGTACCGAACCTTTGATTACAATTAGTCCAGCCAAAGTCTCACACTGAGCAATGCATCCATTGCCTGTTTTAATTTATGAGTTAACTTTGATACTTTATCTAATGTTAGATGTAACAGTGTAATCGGTTCAATTTGGTCTGATTTTGTATAATTTTTATAACCGAATCAGTATACACCGATATTAAAAATTTAAGAATTAATATCAGACCGATTCACTACTGAATCCAAAACTTTCAATTTTTTAAGTTTTGGTCTAGTTTTACGGATTATCTATATTAGTAATGATATGATGTTTATATACACTAAACTAATAGACATTAGTCTATTTATATTATAATATAAGTAAATTATTTTATAATAATTAACACATACTAGTATAGTATTGAATTTAATTATAGTTTATATAAGTTTTAGACTTTTTATATGAATATATATGATCAAATGTGTAAAACAATATTTACAAAACGGATATAGATTATAATTTATTATGTCAAAAATGTATTTATCATTGAAATATATATATATATATATATATATATATATATATATATATATATCAAAAGTAAGTTTATATTAATAATTTGATATTAATATTATGTTTAAGGTTAAAATTTATGTATTATCTTAAAAATTATAAAATTAATTTTATATTATAAGATTAATAGACTTGAATAATAAGATTAGAATTTCATGTTATATGAATTAGCAATTTAACATATAATATATATAATATAATATATAAAAAATGTACATATATACCGATCTAGTTAGATTTAAACCTATTTTCAAAATATGAAAACCAGCACCTCATCAGTTTAGGACTGGTTTTGGTTCTTAAGAGCCGGTACCACATTGGACCGTTTACAAAACTTACTAAACCCACCGATTCGCTCCGGTCTAGTCCGGTTTAATCATTTTTTCAATTTTTTTTTACACCCATAATTAGATATAAGTTTAAGGTGTACAAGTCTTGTATACGGTTTTTTTTATTTTATTTTAAAAGGACCGATCCACGTCGGCCATAGGGGGCCATAGCCTCCAAAAGTTTTTGAAATTTTAAAATGACCCATAAATTTTATTTATAATTTTATAAATATAGATAATGGCCCCAAAAAGATTTATAATCTCCATATATTCTTTAAAATTCTCTAAAATTATAATATATCTATAAATGCCTCTCTCCAATTTTTTTCCCCCCCATAGTCTCAAAAGTTTGTATAATTTTGATATATCACCTATTTTCAAGGATGTGGTCTCACTAAAATTAATGTAAACTAAATTTAGGAGAAATAATAAATTTATTTGTATAGATCTCAAAGTTTTTTGTTATACAATATTAGGCTTTTTAATATGGAATCCTAAGTGAAAATACAAGAAAAATTATTTAAGGCTGATGATCTATATGAAAAATAGTTGAAGTTTTATTCTCTAAACTTCATTGAGTAAGAAAAAATTTATTTAAGATCTCAATTATATCATTATAAATTTATTGCAGCATAAAAATATTTAGATTTTATATGAAACTTAATAAACTAGCTTACACGCTAGAATAAAAATTAATATTATAAAAGATTACTTGATAGTTTCTATGAAAAAGATAAACTTTAAATATAGTTACAAAAATAATAATGGATGAATATTATTCCAGAAAACATTATTATCATAAATCCGAAATATTATATTAAGTTGTATTTTTAGAATTTTATTTTTATATTTATGTAGCAAATTATTAAGATTTAATTTTATATATGGTTATGTTTTTTATTCTCTTCTTTATTTTATATAAATGTGTTACAAGATAGAAATGTTGCCTTCCCTCAAAACAATTGTTGATTCCATTACTGCCTACAATGAAAAAGTAAATATTTTCATAGAATAGTATTACGTGTACTTATAGTATTATGTATAACATTCATTTTGTTAGTTTTTTTAAATTTTAAAATTTTATAATTTTTAGTGTATCAATAACTGATACGTGTATAAGTAAATTTTTTATAATTTTTTCTTAAATATATTTAGCATTTTTCATTGGTATTGATAATAAAATATTTTATTTATGAGAAGGTACGGTGAAAATCTTTTTCATTGAGAAATTTTAAATTTTAAAAATATATCTTACACCGACTTCCTGAGTCGTTATTAATTTGTTGAAGAGAGGCTGCAGGGCGGGCCATCAAATTTAAGAAGAATAATGCTATTATATATTATTTCATTTTGTCTTCTTATTTTAACTGTAATCATTAATATATTTATATTTTTTAAAAATATTTAAAAATATTAAAATATGAATAAAAAATTAAAGAATTTTGTAATAACACTCCTTAATGAAAAATTTTATTCATTATTTTCACATATCACATATTATATATAATTTTTTTATTCTTTTATTTATTTTTTATTAAATGTGTGGTGTATGAATTATAAGTAGAAAAATTCAATTAATTTTTAAAAAATAAAATTAAAGAATTAAAAAAAAAAGAAAAAAAAATATGATGTGATGTGTATAAATGATAGGTAGCGAAGTTATTTAAGAATTGATCTCCCATGACAAAATTAGATTCTAGAGTTTGAAGGAGTCAATGAATTACAAATTCGAGACCGGGTCCCCTCAACTTTAAATAAATGCCACAGAAGTCAAGACCCTACCTTATCATTGAATTCTGGGCAAAATAAACAGCCTGTTCTCGTTTGAACACTCGACTATTCAAAACTTCAACGAAAATAACATCTTCTTTCGCCTTACAGCTAACAGTTTTTAATGCATTGCTATCTCTATCAAAACCAAACAACCAAAGAAATGTCCAAATTGGGACTTTCCTTGCAGCTCATATTTCCTACGGTCTGGTGGACGTTGTCGTGTACCCTCCGATCAGCTCACTTTGGCCCTTTGCTAGTATGAATACGATGTTTGCCTCCTGATATATTAGAGGAATAAAAAGGCAGACTAATTGGGGGGGGGGGGGGGTGGTTTTCAGCATAAGAAGAGAGATATTTATAAAAGCATGCTCTTCAGCCACTAAAATATCCCCCAGCATTACCCCTTTACTTCTATAACCCAAAAAGCCTTGTGTGTGTCCTGCGGCAGCCATGATCATTCCTTCGAGTTCGCCCTTCCATATGCTATCATGCCTTGTCTTCTTGTTGCTTCTCCCCTTCCCTTCCTTCTCGGCTGACCCCGATGCACTGCAGGACTTTTGCATCGCAAACCTGAATGCCTCAATATCAGTTAATGGCTTCCCTTGCAAACCTACCTCAGAGGTAACTTCAGATGACTTCTTCTTTGATGGATTCACCAAAGAGGGTGACACATCAAGCATCTTCGGATCAAGTCTTACTCCAGGTAATGTCTTTTCTTTTCCAGGGCTAAATACTCTTGGGATATCAATGAACAGATTGGACTTTGCCCCTGGAGGTATGAATCCACCCCACTCTCACCCTCGTGCGAGTGAGACCGGGGTGGTCATTAAAGGGAAGCTGCTGGTGGGGTTTGTGACAACAGGGAACGTGTATCACTCTAAGGTCTTGAGTGCTGGGCAGATGTTTGTGATTCCTCGGGGACTCGTACACTTTCAGAAAAATGTTGGAAAAAAGAAGGCCCTTGCCTTCACGGCTTTCAACAGTCACTGGGCAGGCTCTGTGGTCCTTCCCTTAAACATCTTTGCTTCGAAGCCGTCAATTCCAGACCACGTGCTAACAAAGGCGTTCCAGGTAGAAGAAGATATCATCCATACTATAAAGTCCAAGTTCAGTTCATGAGCTAATCAAGCCTTTCAGATTGTCTCCTCTCTTTACCTTAAGATTATTGTACTTTTTTATTTGCTGTTTGCCTGCCTCGTGCCTCCCGTAGTCCATTCTTGGGGTGATATTCAGGCTGTTTATCTGTGTTATACAGACTAATTATACTTCAATTTCTCAATAAAAGTTTTCATCTGTGAATTCATGCATTGAGGTCTGAACGATTGTTGAGTTGGGGAAATCAGTATCATTCAATAACACTCCTGGGGGCCGGGCAGCTTTAATTGACAAATACGTTATTTAGATCCTCCTACACTAGTACTAGTTATAGTTCTATAGCCTCCAAAATCTAGCTTTACTTGAATTTGGTCATAATCACAATTAAACATAAATATGTACCAACTAGTGACATTTAACAATGAAAAAGAGATCTAAAAGAGAAATTCCAGATTGCACAATCCTTTCGCATAACATGGCTTAACACGAAATCATATCAATTAGTAACATACTTTAACAATGAATGAGAATTTATAATTCTAGAGAGCACAATTCTTTGCTTACATGGATGGCTTGAGAACTAAAGTCACCCTAAGAGATTTTGTCCGCATACCAAAGAAAACTGTCTAAAGCGTATCTAGTTAGGTGATACATTAAGAAAAGGATTTTCTACATACGATATTACATTAAAAATTTAGGAACATTCAAACATACAGGAAACAAATTTCAGCACCCGATGTAGAGAAACCTAGGGCAAAGCTGGCCATTACTTATGGATAACGAACTGAATCCTGCTCCTGATCCGCTTAAGCCCATGAGATTAAATTGTTCGGTCAAAAGTACCACCAACCTGCATGTGCAGCCATTCAGGATGTGAGCTTTGAGCATATTCCTTTGCTGCTTGTGATCCAAACACCATTCCAGATGCATCAAATGGCTGCGCACCAAGCTGAAACACCACAACAACTGGTTAGAACAAACATGGTATATAGAATTCTGTTAAAGTTTTGATTTTCTGATCCATGCCATCCAATTAACAATTGGGAGATAAGATTCTCCTCACCCATCCACCAATATACCCAGTAACAAAAGACTGAAGTGTCATTTGCAAGTAAAATTAAACCTAAAATTACGATATTGAACGTAAAAATATAGTCATAATATTTATGTCCGTGGATTAAAGGTATTCAGATGGAGAAGTATGTGACAAGGAAATAAAACAAGGATTGCATCAATGAGAATCCAATGGTGGCACCAGCTGCTGAGAAGAGTTGCCAAAATTGTGCACAATGAAAGCCAATGATTGCATTACAGCACAGGAAGTCACAGTTCCGCACCTCTTGAAAGAAAAATGCAGCAGAAAAAGAAAACAAAATAGAAGGAGAAAAGAACGAAAGGCAGACCAAGATATATCACTTTGCATAGATTTGAACATAAAAAACCATGGTTCTAGTAGTGAACCAAAATTACTTGGAAATAGCCATGCTTGAGTGCTGAATCAACATATCAAAAACATTTGCATATTTGCTATCTTGGCGACGAAGGTTTTGAAGCAGTTAAAATATTGTTGCATGGTGTATGAAGTCAAAACTTAAGAGCAACAATTTCCATTTTGACTATGTTTTTCAGAAAGCAAACCTACAGCTACAACTTCCAAAGCAAAAAATCTATAGGCATTATAGAGGAAAGAGTATTGAAAATAAAACAAAACAACGGAGTCTATATGGAACTAGGACAAGGAAGTGATGGCATGAATCTAATAAGAGCAGGACATGGAGCACAGTGAAGACGGGGGAACTTCAAGCTCTGCTATACAAAGCTTTGGTGTGTGTGAGTTTATGATATAATGAAATGAATGGGTTACTACATCTTTATTATTATTAAAGTCATTACGGTGACCTCTGGCCAACCAATAACTTCATCTTAGAATAATAAAAAGAGCATTAAAAGTGATTCTCTCTATTTTCCCTGCCAATGGCTAGAATTATGACGGAGGAAGATAGCAAGTTTTTTTCATTTATTGAATTGTTCATACACACAAATGCAGACAGACACATGCGCAGACTCAAACACTTACACAATTTGGTACAAGAAATGAAATCAAAACATTGGGTGCCAAAAATAAAACCATCAATAACCTGTCAGTAATTTAGCACCATCTCTGTTCTATCAGAAGAGGAAGTTCCTTACACTTAACAACAACCGGCGAAAGGAAGAAACGAGGTGCTTTCAGCTTTTAAAACGTTGTAAATTCACTAAAGTAGGTGATGATACAATAGCAGTTATATCTCAATTTTATCAAACTTTGAAGCATTTAACTGCTTTGATGTGAACCATTTGGCCATAGTTTTCCGTTATAAAAACACTTATGGCAAAGGATTTTTTTCCCTTTCAGTTTGCAAGCTGAACTGTGATATCCAATGGGTGTCAGATCAGTGTTTTAAATATCGTACCGTATTGGCTACTGGTTCGGTATAGGTATTACACTTGTTACATACCACCCCAAATACTGGCCGATATTTTGACCTGTACCGGCCAGTATTTCAGCCTTTACTCTTCTTTTTTTTTTTTAACTGCAAGCTCATTTTTTGACCCCTAATTCAGACCAGGTTCTTTATAATTTATATATATGTATTTATATATAATTTATTCATATATAGACTATTATTTTGGAATATAATTTATATATATATAATTTATTCATATATCGACTATTCCGAAACGGTACATGAAATGGCACCGTACCGAAATATTTCGTTCTAGTGCCTTGACAGGTACGGCCTCTGGTACGGTATTCAAAACTGTGTCAGATTAGTACTTAGAAGTATCCAAGAAATATCTTGAAGCGCAATTTGGTTCTACCTTCAGTTGCCACACCAGTTTGATAAATTCTAGTGTCTAATAACTAAAAAGTACATTTTAGAAGCATTAAAATTGACCAAATAAAAATTATTACTTCTCCGCACAAGCAGGCTATAAATAAACAGAACAAAAAAATGCAGTCCTAAGATGATATCCAGCAATAATATCATGGTATTTATTTCAGTTCCTTTATGATGAAAGATATGATGATTATGAATCAGTGCACGCAAGCTTACATCTTTTGGAGGAAAGCCCTCGATAGCGGGGTTCATACCCATCCTTGAATTAACTGCTTCAAGCTTCATCGAGAGGAACTGCAAGATCCAATATATACAGCAAAAGTTCAAGTTCTGCAGTCTAAAGGAAATTATAACAAGGTAGAATGGCAACAGAGACACACCTCAACCTGGTGTTGCAGCGACTGGATGTAATTAATTATCTCATCAAGGACAAGGGCTTTTCCAATAACCTGTACAGAGATGAAGAAGGACACAAAGTCGAGCAGAGTTGAAGCAGAAATCAAGCTTTCAAGTTTTTGTGTAGATATAATTAAGACTAATCTACTTATGAGGTAAGAGAAGAGAACATGACTCATAAAAGACACAAAATCCATCATTTTTTTTATATGCTAGATTGTATAGAACTAATCAGCGTAATCACAGTAATAGTACCTATATCAAACTTTTAATTTCCTTGTTAAAAATTATCATCATTTATGGTACCAAGAAAAATTATATACCTTGTTACATCCAGGGACCAAATCTTGGAGAATTTTCATCCTCTCACTGATCTTCTCCCTCCTTGCCTGTCAATATGGGCCAGCTAAGTAACATGTTTTCCAAATAATTGTCTTAAAATATCATCAAAGCAGAGTTATTTATTTTCTGGAATAATTTCATGATTGCAAATGACAACTTCAAGGAGACAGAAGGGAATTACCCTCTCTGCTAGACTATGGCTATCAGTAGCTTGGCCCCTTCTCGCTCTGACGTGAATATAATCTTGCTTGGGTGGCTCGGAAGGTTTGATGCTTTCTTCAGCTGACTTGTTGCCAGGCGTTGAACTAGCTTCCACTTCAGCTCTTGAACCCTCATTCTCATCTCGGGATCCAGATAGTTTCATCCGTTTACCATTTGATTCTTTCTGTTCCAACAGAGTAGCATGTTTTAATCTAGGGTTTGAAAACGAGTACTAAAATTAAGCAAATAAACAAATCAGTCATCAGAGTTGCACCCATCCCATGGCGCTTAATTCCAGAAGAATTCAAACTTCCCCCCGTGGTTTAGACAACAAAATCTTAATTCTTAGCTAAAATAGAAGAAAAGCACAAGATATTCGAGGCAGATCAAGTTTCTAAAAGTTTTTTTTTTTTTTTAAATATCCTAATCTAAAAAATTATCCAAAGCCTCATTAAATGGCAAGAATATGCGGTAAAAGAACCCATTCGAATTCGAAAGTTCCCATTCGGCGTCAAGCGCAAAGACAAAAATACTCAGCATAACTTGGTTCTTTTTTCGTCTTTCTTTTGGAAGTATTTTTGGATAGAAAAGAATTCAGAGTATAAGTTTTAAACATTTTACACCATTTTCAAAAATAACACAAAAATACGCCCACTCAAATAAGAATAAGCCTACCATTCAAGCTTTTCAGCATCAATCCAAACCAAAACACGAAAAACAAGAACATAACAGTCAAAATCATAGCATTTATTCTGCAATGCTCGCTTCCATTTCCCGGCAACCAAACGGAGTATGGAGCGAAATAAAATCGAGTAAAAAACAAGAGACCAACCAAGTCATTGGCACTACTAGTGGAAACCATCTTCGACGACTCGTCCTCCGAGCTCACTTCTTTCCTCTTCTTCCTATCACCACCGCCACTCTGCTCCGTAACCGTCGATTCCTCGGCCGACCCGTCACGATTCGCCGAGCTGTCCCCGAACCCACCAGGTGTCTGACCCAAGTTACCCATCCGAAGCCCCAGTCCCCCGCCGGGCTCCGCACCGAATGGCCAAATCTCGGCCAAGCTGTAGGCGGATGGGTTCGCAGCAGAGAACGAAGATTCGTTTATCAATGGAGGATCCATTCCCGCTGACTCGAATTAATCCAACTTCCCACGACCCGGTTTTAGGACTTCGAATCCGAATTGAGGATAGAACTTCGAATAAGAGAGGGAGAGAGAGGGAGGAGGCAGTGGTAGCAGGGCGTGTGTGATCTTTTTGCTAGAGTGTGAACAGTGAGGAAGGGACTGGTAGCGCACTGCGCCCACGGGCCTTTATAGCGCCTTGACAGTGAGAGCTGCAGGGGGCTCCTTGGTCCCATGTCCTATGTCCTGTAGGTAAGGGATTATACATGCTCTAATTAAGAAAGGAAAAAAAAAAATTTTATAGGAAATTTTGATATTTAATTAAAATAAAATAATCTGTTAAAAGTTGAATAAAATATTATTAAAATATTATTTTTAAAATTTAATTATTGATAAAAATTTTACATTCACGGACAGATAATTTAGTAAACAATTTGAGATAAATTAAAATTAGACGAAATTGATCTCAAACGATTTATTAAGTAATTTTGTTTATTTAGAACTTACCTAACACAAACATTGCAAACCACAAGGAAAAAGATAGACTTTTGTGATAGATTTGATTGGAAGGAATAGGCTTAAGTCCTATGAAACTTACAATGACAAATGAGCTAATGGAAAATCAGCAATGTCAATGTCATAGAACTAATAACAGTCTCAATTAGTTCATATTGCCATAAAAATGCAATGTCATAGAGATCGAGCAAAAGCCAATACTCCCTCAAGGGGCAACAACTATTGGATAAAAGACATATGAGGAACCAACAAGGGGCACAACCACCATTATCATAAAAAGAGTGATGTTAAAGACAGTTTTAGATATATAATTATCGTATAATTCTTTTAAAGGTTATTATGATTCACTATAGAATTTTTTTTTTTTTTGTGAGTACTATTTGTGTATATATATATTTTTTAATTACATAGAGCTTGCAAACTCAAATTCTATAAATTATTTTTTGAGTTCTATATCGAAAAGGCTAAGAATCCGTTTGGATGTTGAGTTGAGTTAAATTCTTTATGAATAATAGTGAGTTGAGTTCTTTATGAATAGTAGCAAGTTTAAATAATATAGTGAGTTTTATAGGACTTACTTAAGATGAGTTTAGATATATTTTATGAAAAATTGAAAAGATTGTAAATTCTGCGTGTAAAGAGATATTAAGTTAAAAAAGTTATGAGTCTCACGTATAAAAATGTTTTAATTTGAAATAAATTTAATAATTTGAGAATTAAGTGTTTAAATATTAAATCTAATTTAAAATTAAATTAAACTATATTGATATCAGTTCAATTCAAATTCTAAACGGGGCTAACTTAAACATTTAACAAATATTTTAACTATAAAAGAGTTTTATAATATAATATAATTTATAAATTTATTTTTATTATAAAATACATAAAAGATTTCTTATAAAATTAAATAGATTTTATAATTTTATAAAATATATATTTACTTCGTAATACGTGAATTAAAATGATTAGCAGCGAGCCCAATGCGCTCTGCAGTGTTAATCACTTCCAAGCGCATGGAGACAAGGGAGCACAAAATAAAAGAGAGAGGCTTTCTCGGAGGGTCGGCATCTACTCATTTAATACCAGTCGTAGACGTAATCGCGGGCATGAATGTACTAATACGTACTCGCTTGATGCTGAAAGCCACGTGTTCATAAGTAACTATTTTTTATTTTTTTAATTGTCCCTAAATTGTTTGAATTGACTAATTTGTCCGACTTTTAATTAAATTTTACACGGTCCAAGGCACGTTCTGGCATTCACAATTTCACATCAATATATAGCGAGAGTGCGAGAGTAGATTGTATTCTATACTCTCGTGTGGGATTCTCAAAGTGACCTCGGTATGGGATCACGCGCTTAATAAAAGTACAGTGTGCAGGGAACCAAAATAATTGGGTCAAAGAGTACAACCAAAGCTGAATTTCTGTGACCACGGATTTATTATGGGGAAATGGCAGAGGGAAGACTGTGTTTGGCTGCACCGAAAGACAGAGAAAACGATAAAGAAAAAAATAAAAAAATGAAGGAAAAGGGAAAATGACTTCCCCTTGAGAGGAATGCAAAGTTGTTAGATATGTCTGTCTACTTTTTCACTCCAACTTTTATTATATTAAATGATAATTATAATAATTTAGAAAATAATTTACATACAATATTTTTTCACAATATATTATGTAATTATATTTTAAATAAGAAGTATTTTTATAAAATAACTTATAAAAATGACATCACTTTATAAAAAATACTCCAATCTTAAAACATAATTATTAATTATGAAATATGTTGTGACATATATTGAGTGTGTATTCATTACTCTTTTAAAAAATTATAAATCTTTTCATGTATTTAAAAATATACAAAACTTACGCATAAATAAAATGTAATCCATTAAAAAATATATTTTTTCATATAATTCTTAAACTTACCTCCTCTTTTTAAGAGAAGTACATCATACTTACATATTTTAAAACTGTACAATCATTTTTCTTAAAAATGAATGAAATAGTTGGATATACTTTCATAATTATGCCTAGATATTACAAACTAATGGTAATAAGAAGAAAAAAAAGTTGGTCATTTTAGAGAGCTTGCTTGCAGATCATAATGTATAAATGAGTAATGAGATAAATGCAAACTTTCCTTATACTCAAAGGACCATGCAATCTCAATAATAAACGAAGTGCATGCTCAAAATTTTAAAAACCTTTATGTTAATTAACTTCCAACGTAACCAAAGAAAATTTATTTAATTTATTATATGAAAAAAAAACCAAAATTATAATTAGGGCAAGCCGATAGCCTTGCCTAGTCCATCCAGCCCGTAATTATCTTGTTACTTTTGATTAGGTAGATGTAGGTCTGTGCAAAATACCCGCTAGGCCGCTCAACCCGCACAACCCGGTTGGGTTGAACATGCCAAAAACGGGTTGGGTACAAGTCGGTTTCAACAATCGTCCAATCCGACTAATATCGGGCGACATTTGAACCCGACTGATTGCAGATCTACGGCACCGACTCGGCAGTGCTCACCGCGCTTGCTAACTCCGGTATAAGCGTCACCGTTGCACTCCCCAACGAGCTAGTTGAATCCGTCATCAAGCCCATACTTGATCTTTTGCGTCAAACCGGCTCGTACTGCACAATAAGAACCTGGTTTGGTTCTCAGATCTCAGCGCTCCACAAAGGACTCCGAGTCGTCGATCCAACGCAGAGCCCACTGGGCCTTTTTGGCCACACAAGGGACGGTCTCGATGGCATGGAAGAGGCGGTGCTTCTGAGACGCCCCCAAATTCCGCTTGGGATTGAACAGACATTTGAAGCGTCGAGACATGCAACACAAGGTTACCTGCCCCCGTTCATGACATATAAGATGCAATGTTCCTAACATGTATCTAGTATTATGCAACATTCGCAGCGGATAATCTTTTTCTTTAGCAATACTATACACCAAACTAAATATATCCCAAATACTTGAAACATAATTCATACATAAAGGCATACTAAAAAGCCGTGATCATCACACTAGTCCAAAATGGTTGTGATCAAAAGAATACTTGAGATACAACTCCAAAAGTACAAGTATTAACCTAAGTTAAATACTATACCATCATCAACATCGCACCGTGGCCTAGTCGACCGTATTCAGTTGGTCAGATTCCAATTCTCCTTTGGGTCCTGTAACAAGATCTACCATTCGGGGGGAATGGTAGTTGGGACTACCACAGTGAGATTTGATTACAAATCTCAGTAAGTTAACATAAAACTCACACACAGGTTAAAAATGCATGCATGGCAGTAAAAGCATAAATGCATAATTATAGTCATACATAAACATAGTATAACTTGACATATAGCATGACTTAACCAGAACTTAAGCGTGAACTGAACTTGACTTAACTTGGCATGAACTTAAGCTTAAAACATAACATGAACAAACAACATAACATGAACGTGAAACATAACATGGACTTGAAATATAGCATGAACGTAAACCTGCATAACATAAATAAGAACTTGAAAATAACATAAACTTGAACATAACATGTACGTGAGTATAACATAACATGGACTTGATCTAAAACTTGGCTTATCATGTATTTGATCTGAAACTGTACTTAACATAAACTTGGAATATTATTCAATTGTCTTGATTAATAACGTGCATTAATACGTACTCCACAGTTGTTGTGGCCCCACGTATTCAAGTAACATAAAACATAATACGTACTCCACAGTTGTTGTGGCCCCACGCATTATAAGTAACATAAATATAATACGTACTCCACAGTTGTTGTGGCCCCACGCATTATAAGTAACATAAATATAATACGTACTCCACAGTTGTTGTGGCCCCACGCATTATCATAACATAACATAAGATATAATACGTACTCCACAGTTGTTGTGGCCCCACGCATTATAAGTAACATAAATATAATACGTACTCCACAGTTGTTGTGGCCCCACGCATTATATAACATAGAATATAATACGTACTCCACAGTTGTTGTGGCCCCACGCATAATAACATAACATAAGATATAATACGTACTCCACAGTTGTTGTGGCCCCACGCATTATAAGTAACATAAATATAATACGTACTCCACAGTTGTTGTGGCCCCACGCATTATAAATAACATAGAATATAATACGTACTCCACAGTTGTTGTGGCCCCACGATTATCATAAATAACATAAATATAATACGTACTCCACAGTTGTTGTGGCCCCACGCATTTATAACATAACATAAGATATAATACGTACTCCACAGTTGTTGTGGCCCCACGCATTATAAGTAACATAAATATAATACGTACTCCACAGTTGTTGTGGCCCCACGCATTATAAATAACATAGAATATAATACGTACTCCACAGTTGTTGTGGCCCCACGATTATCATAACATAACATAAGATATAATACGTACTCCACAGTTGTTGTGGCCCCACGCATTATAAGTAACATAAATATAATACGTACTCCACAGTTGTTGTGGCCCCACGATTATAATAACATAAATATAATACGTACTCCACAGTTGTTGTGGCCCCACGCATTATAAATAACATAAATATAATACGTACTCCACAGTTGTTGTGGCCCCACGCATTATAAGTAACATAAATATAATACGTACTCCACAGTTGTTGTGGCCCCACGCATTATAAGTAACATAAATATAATACGTACTCCACAGTTGTTGTGGCCCCACGCATTATAAGTAACATAAATATAATACGTACTCCACAGTTGTTGTGGCCCCACGTATTATACGTATCATAACATGTCTTATCTTTCTTAATGCATGAGATATTATTTAATATCATATACTTTTCTAACATGCGTATACTTGTAAATGGCACAATATGATTTAATCATAAACATTTCATGGCATACATGTATCATATGGCATACTTAACATGGCATACTTATAACATACACATTGTATGACAGAAAAGATTATGTAACAGATAATTATTCATGAGATATTAAATCATACGTAACAGATGAACATATAATGACATATCATGACATGGCATATACGATAACATACATACATAAATTGTAGTTCCCTTACCCATCACACATACACAATAAACTGATAGTAAGTTAGAGGCTAACTTACCTCGATCGTCGCGTTCTATGAGAATAGAGCGCGAAACACGAGGAACTGCACAACAGCTGGAAGAGGAACACTCAAGTCCTTAAGATTTTCATTCTGAACTCAATTGCCATATTGTGAGCACTTGCAACACTACGGGCAACGTGAGGTTTCACTATACTCGAAAGAGATAATTTGACTTCAGAAAACCTTTGCACTAAAACAAGTTCATTAAAATTATCAATAATAACCAACAAACAATTCCTTTCTCAATCCATATACTCTTAGCCATAGTCAACCACAAGATGACACCAGTCACCCCAGACTATAATCCATAACACCACTGCTTCGGGACACTGTCATACAGTTTCCCAACACTACACCATACGCTCCACACTTCTCTGCTACGCCATCCAACCCTTCGTGACACGCCATCCGGTGTATCACGACTTAGTACAGAGTACACTCACGTGAACTCTCTTCCATTCACACTACAAAACCCATCACTGCGATACACGTCTCACGGTGCATCGCTACGCGACACGGAGTACGCGCTACGCGTACTTCCTTCGCTACAACACTCATCAACACGATGCACATCACACGATGCATCGCCATACCACACGGAGTACACTACATGCGTACTCCCTTCCTTCTATGACCCACATCACTACAGCGCACGTCGCGTCGCTGCATTACACAGAATACGCTACACGCGTATTCTCTTCACACAACCCGCCGTATCACATCTACGGCATCCATTTCACGCCTATACTTCACAGCACAGTCCACAAAACTACAAAATCAAGCCTAACACTTCACAACCACACTTCGTTTCACAACTACGCAGCGAACTCCACAAACACTAACTACACAGTCTACAGCCAACCAAAATCAACTATGTTAAACATAAATAACTAAAGATAGAGGGTTAAGACGAGAGAGATGTGATTGCTGTCGGGAAAGAATCCAAAACTGATAATTTTAGCGGGCTGTTACAGCTTCTCATCAGAATCCTTAATGTAGGTCTCCAGCAATAGACTATACATGTCGGAGGGGATATTCTCGATGGCAATCTGGAAGCCATAGAAGGCGCGGGCCTCGGCAACCTGGACCTCCTTCATGAACCTCCCAGCTAGGTTCTCCAAAATGATGCCATCTGAAGCCGCAAAGAAAGCGAGGACGTGGGAAATAAAGTGTTTCTCGTCTAGGGTGAGGGCTTCCCATTGGCGGAGGTCCTGAGAGAGGTCAACCTCCTTGGCAGTCTAGAAAGAGGCCTCGGCTTTCTTGTACATCTCCCATATTTCAGGTAACTAGATCGGAAACATGCAGAAACGGTCGGGATTCAGAGCGAAGGATGCAAGTAGGTAAGATTAAGAAAAGAGATTGGGTTGAGGATGTGGTTGTGGTTGTGGGAAAGGATGCGAGTAGATAAGAGATTGGTTTTGGAACTCTGCAAACGTCGCATCGAAAGTAGAGGAAAGAACGGGTTCGACTCGACCCTTAATTTTTGGTTCGGGTCGAACCGCATTTGTGAGTTTTTCCCTGTGGGTCGGGTTGGGTCAGATCAAAACTTGGGCGGATCGGGCTTTTGTGCAGGCCTAGGTAGATGTGTGTAATATAAGGCTTACCCTTAATTATGCAGGTGGGGAATACTGGCAATGTAATAGGGTGGGCAAGCACCCGGTATATACTCAATATGGGCTTGGCCCCATTTGAATTGCAAGATGGTCCCGTCTCAATATCACAAATGTAATTTTAAGTTTTTAACTTTTTCATTTAATCATTACCTCATCATTAAAACTTTATCAAACTTTCAAATAAAATATAATAATTTGACATTTTCAATTTTAAAAAAAAAATTATATTAAAAAATTATATTTTAACAATATTTTTATTCAACTTTTTCTCTTTCTTTTATTAAAATTCTATTAAATATCTTAACTCAAACAATTTCACTACTATTTATAAAATATTTCACAATTATTTATAAATTTTTCATCTCAATATCCAAATGTGTCTTAAGCAATCATTATATTTCTTTTTCTAATTCAAATTAACCTTTTATTCTTCGCCTCATTTCTTCTCCCATGATTCTCTGATGCGAAAAGAGTCATGGTGTTGAAGAATTAAGTAATACTATATAGTATTACCTAATCATTAAGTAATACTATATATGATCATGAAATGTATAAATATTGTGAAATCTTTTTTTAAAGTTCACTATTACAAAATTGGTTTTTTTTTTCATGTGTCTCGTATTTATTTTTTTTTTAAAGGGATTGTGCGGGACTTACGCACTCTACGGCTGCAAATATCATTTTCTTAAATTAATATATTAGAACCAAAATTAGTATACAAAATCATTAAAAAGAAACAAAAAGTGAAAAACATATTGAGTATATAGTAGTGTAGGTGGTCGATCATATTTAAGCGAGGTTCAACTCAAGGATGTGAAATCTAGTAGATTACATAGGTATTCCACAACATTGAGATAATAGTACGAAATTGTAAAATTACTTTTTTATTTTAATAATTAATAGTATATCTTATCAATACATTTTAATATGTAAATTTTATTTTTACAACTTTTTATCTAGGCATAGCCACAAAAACGTTTTTCAATAATAAACTCACGAACTGATAGGATTTATACAGTACGTTAGCTCATTTATTTTATAATAAAATAATTTTATAATCTAACATACCACCTCAAACTATATAATTAAATTATAAATTTATTTTTATAAAATTAAAATATTTATCTTTTTCAAATTAGTGCTATTGATTGAGAGAGATGGTAAAGCACAGCCTAAAGATCCGTGTAGGTAAAGGAATTATAGTGAGAACACTAGGGTTGTTGCAAATGATAAATATAAACCCTAGCCTTCTTTGTCAAAGAAATTACAGTACTAGAGAGAGCTTTCACTATCAGCACACCATCACTGCCTAACCTCTACAGTAACCCCTCCCCTTTTTTTTATTTTTTATTTTTCTTATCATCATCTAACAAACGGAAGTACCCCACTACATATATAAATTACCCAATACCTAACTTCTTAGCAAAAAATGATACTCAGCTAAGCTGATATAATGAAACCCACAAAAAAGTCACTTGGTGCTATCTATATTTGCCTTGCCTTGGTATAGAACATGAGTTTCCATGCACTTTCCAAGTACTTCAGTGGTTCTAATGCAGTGGTACTACTGCAAATTGACTGGCCATTTTGTCATAAATGGGTGCTTGAGAAGGACCAACTCCCTCTTTTTAGTGTTCCTTTCTGTGATAAACTTCATTATCATAGTCAGGACCTAGCACTAGCCCACCTCATCCCAATGATCTGCACATGCTAAACACCAAAAGCAAAAGGATTATCTTTGCTACAATATTGCATTTTCTACTGATCTCTCAAATATTGCATATATAGTAGTAGATGCATGGCGGATGGTGAGAAAATGAAAAGGAAAACACATAGAGACAGACGGTAAGGAAGGTAGATCATCAAGATGATGAAATGAAATCTGCCTTTCCTTGTCACATGATCATATTAGATATATAGTGATTAATTGATATGAGTCTCATCAGGTTTCAATTTCTGAAATGTCAACATTTGATATATTTGTACTCATGAGTATATACATTTATTAGGTCTAGATGATGAAAGCAATATAAAAGTGATTTGGACAGCCGGCAAAGCGAAGATAGGTGATTCAGACATTCTCCATCCGCTCACAGAAATCGTTAAGAAATGACATTAGTACTCTTAATTACGTGGACACTAGATGAGCAAACTACATGCACTTCTAAAAAGTTTCGATGCACCTACTACTTAATTACAAGTCGATAAAAACATATATAATATCTATTGTTGAGGAATAAATTTCATATTATTTGTAAAGAAGGTCTTGGGCATGTTTATAGGCAATGTGCAAATCTCTCTTGTTGAATTGGTTTATGAAATGAGTTAGGTCCATAAATTTCTTTACGGTATTAGAGCCTGCCACAGGACAAATAGGACCCCACACTACTTACCCGTAACGAGGACCAAGACAAGGTTTTAGCATGTTTATAGGTAATGTACAAACATATCTTGTTGAATCGGTTTTATGAGATGAGTTAGGTGTATAAATTTCTTTATTTATAACATTTAAATGACTATTTAATTTACAAAAAATTGTTAAAATTAACATTTATATATAAATCAAATCTTATTATATCAGCACGTAATACAAACGAACTATACTCCGTTTATTTATTACCAACAGTTAAATTATTGTCAACTTGATTAGTAAGGTTGGATATATACCTAACCATGTGCAGAAGGTTTGGTGTTTCAGCTACGTCGACGTCCATAAATATTATTACTGATTGGTCAATAAAAATTATGAGATCTACATGAATATAATATATATATATATATATATATATATAATTTATATAACTCCCAAATCCATGAATTAATTAAGTGCCTCTTGGAAGGAGCATTGGCATGATGTTGTTTTTAAGATAAAACCCTACCAAAGAAGGAAGCGATATTCATTATGCAGAGTAAATAATGTCTCCCACATTAACAAGTCAAGATCAAGTCTACCCATGTATTGTCACTACAACATATATAAATATATATATATATCCATTTCCCACGAGTTTTCTACGTCATGATCATGATCGTGTGTATTGTAAGTTTTCTACGTAATTTTATTTTACGAGGCATACGTACCAAACAATAAAGAGAAAAATAATTAAATGAATATTAAAAAAAATGATATTTACAATTATAGAGAGTAGGAAGAGTAGGGTACTCGCATTCTCTTTCTAAAAAATAAGAGAGTAGCAATGGGTTTCGGATCGAAATAATTAATACAATTTTGTAGTTCATGTAATTTTACTATAATTTCTTTATTTATTTTTTTTTTTATGGCAACAATATATTTTCAAGTAGGAAAACATTAGAGCTCGATTACATATACCCTTAAATTTTAATAGCCTTGCAAGTTGGGAAGGGAAAGAAAAATTCTACAAGAAAACTGTTTATTTACAATAAGTTATTTCAAATAAAATGATTTTTTTTAATTAAAATAAGTCATAAATAATCATTTTATTGCAAAAAATTAATTATAAATATCTATTTTTCTTGTAATGAAATTAAATGCTTTGTTTAGTAAATGAACAATGGGGCTGGACGGCAGTTTAGGCCAGCAATTGTTTTATTTTTTAAAAATAAAAGTCACACATCTTTCACATAATTGATATCACAGTAAAAGAAAAAAAAATTAAAGAAATCACTGAATTTATTGCAAGTGAGTCTAATTTTTTTTTTTTTTTAATAATTAATAGAAGAAAAGTTTTGAGAAGTAAACTCAAGTTGTGTGAAAGGTACAATGTCACACGCAAAAACATGTCGACCCAAAAAAAAACTTTAAGACAAAAAAAACATTAAAATCATGGGCCACCCACAAAAGAGGTGTATGAGTGCTGCTAGGTGACCGAGGAACACAATTTTTTTTTTATTCATATTTTTTTAATATTTTTAGAAAATAAAAAAAAATCAATATACTAATAACTATTTCTTTAATCATTATGTAAAAAACAAATTTTTTAAAAATAATTAAATATACAAACGATCAAAATAAAAGAGCAAAATAAAAAGGCGTAATAGCATTATTCTAGTAGAAAACAGAGTTAATGATTCGTTTCATCCAATAAATTTGAAGCCAAGAAGAGAGAGAAGATCCAATCTTACAGAAAGGACAGAGACAATTACCAAGAAGATTAGCTGGAAAATCACTTCATGACAATTACCAAGGGATTAAAACTCTAACCATACATTAAATTATTATAAAATTTTCAATAGTTCTACAGACAGTTGGTAAAGGTAAATGTAAATGAAGTGCAGTCGGCTGACGTGGCCGCTATTTAAATTTAAAAAGAAAAAAAATGAAACAACTGAAAAAGCGGAAGAAAGTTTTATTGAAACCATTTTTCATTCCCGCTTCTGATGTGCGACGGCGAGGAGGATGAACTATTGTCTCAGATCCTTCTCGGGCTTCTTCAGTTCTTCCTCATGGGTGCAGTTCTTCAGTTCTTCCTTGTGGGTGTAGATCTCTTCGTTGGGTTGGGCATTTGGTTTGGGTGGGTTGATTTCGGACTAGTCTGCATCGTGTGGGTCAAGCTCGAGTGCCATTTGGGTCAACTTGGTGGGCTGAGTTTGGGTCAGCTTCGTGGGCCAGCAGTTCGGGTTAGCGATATGGGTGAGTGTCATGGGTCTGTCAGCGTTTCGTGGGTCATCTTCTCACTTTACAGTCGGCACCACCACAGGCAAGTTCTAGTTCTGGAAAAAATATGGATTTATCTGATTATGCTTAAATAAACATGGGATTTGCATGATATAAAATTTATTTGATATATGAAAAACTTCGATTCTGATGTGGCTCTGTTTCGTGGGATTTGCATAAATCGAGCTGCAGTGGATTAGTGTAAACTATGGTTGTGTTCATATGAGGATCAATATCTTTGTTGGTTGTTTACAGTTCTAGTTTGTTTCGTGTAGCAGTAGCATGAATTTGGTATATAACTCCCAAATCCATGAATTAATTAAGTGCCTTTTGGAAGGAGCATTGGCATGATGTTGTTTTTAAGATAAAACCTACCAAAGAAGGAAGCGATATTCATTATGCAGAGTAAATAATGTCTCCCACATTAACAAGTCAAGATCAAGTCTACCCATGAATTGTCACTACAACATATTTATCCATTTCCCACGAGTTTTCTACGTCATGATCATGATCGTCTGTATTGTAAGTTTTCTACTTAATTTTATTTTACGAGGCATACGTACCAAACAATAAAGAGAAAAATAATTAAATGAATATATAAAAAAAATCTATTTACAATCATAGAGAGCAGAAAGAATAGAGTACTCGCGTTCTCTTTCAAAATAAGAGAGTAGAAATGGGCTTCAGACCGAAATAATTAATACAAATTTGTAGTCCATGTACTTTTACTATAATTTCTTTATTTATTTATTTTTTGTATGGCAACAATATATTTTCAAGTAGGAAAACATTAGAGCTCGATTATAGATACCCTTAAATTTTAATAGCCTTGCAAGTTTGAAAGGAGAAGAAAAATTTTACAAGAAAACTGCTTATTTACGACTAATTATTTCAAACGAAATGATTCTTTTTAACTAAAATGAGTCGTAAATAATCATTTTATTGCAAAAGATTAGTCATAAATATCTATTTTTCTTGTAAATGTTTTGTTTAGTAAATGAACAATGGGGCTGGGACGGCAGTTTAGGCCAGCAATTGTTTTATTTTTTGAAAATAAAAGTCACACATCTTTCACATAATTGATATCACAGTAAAAGAAAAAAAATTAAAAATATCACTGAATTTATTGCAAGTGAGTCTAATTTTTTTTTTTTAATAATTAATAGAAGAAACGTTTTGAGAAGTAAACTCAAGTTGGGTGGAAAGGTACAATGTCACAAGCAAAAACATGTCGACCCAAAAAAAATACTTAAGACAAAAAACACATTAAAATCATGGGCCACCCACAACAGCGGTGAATGAGTGCTGCTGGGTGACCCAGGAACTCAATTTTTTTTTATTCATATTTTTTTAATATTTTTAGAAAATATAAAAAAAAAATCAATATACTAATAACTATTTCTTTAATCATTCTGTTAAAAAATATATTTTTTTAAATAATTAAATATACAAACGATCAAAATAAAAGAGCAAAATAAAAAGGCGTAATAGCATTATTCTAGTAGAAAACAGAGTTAATGATTCGTTTCATCCAATAAATTTGAAGCCAAGCAGAGTGAGAAGATCCAATCTTACAGAAAGGACAGAGATAATTACCAAGAAGATTAGCTGGAAAATCACTTCATGACAAGGGATTAAAAATATTGACAAGTGATAAGTTCATCTCGTTACAAAATACTCGCAAACTAAGACTCTAGCCATACGTTAAATTATTATAAATTTTTTTTATCTTTCCATTTAACGTGTCACGTTAAATTATATCAATTTATAAATTTTATTTTATAGAATTATACTACACAACGACCTACTGTTCACTTAACCTCTGCACTCCAGCCCACGTGACTTTTTTTTTTTTTTTTTTTAAATAAAAGAAAAACGTCAGCGTTTTGGACGTAGAATGATCATTTCAATTCCCCCCCTTGCATGTTCTTCTTCACTTCTTTCTTCAGAAATCTTTCCGCCCGCGTTCTCTCCTCCACTCCCCCCGGTCTTGTTCTTTCGCCAGCCTCACCCTTTTGGCCGCCTCGTGCAGCTCCTTCAAAGGTAGACATTTAAAACAAATTGGATAAAAAAAAAATACATTTGACGACGATTTCTTCAATTGAAGGGGGTGAGAGAGATGGGTCTTCAAAGGTTGCGGTAAATCGGTCCAGCGGCTCGGGGATGAAGCGGAGAGAGAGAGAGAGAGAGAGAGAGAGAGAGGGTGAGGGAGCAAAAAAAAATGTAGAATCGGAGAGATAGAGACACAGAATCTCTCATAGATACACAAAATTGGAAACAAAACAAAAAAACGTACCTTTGACTCCGAATTGGCCCACCGGCTCGGGGCTGAAGGAGAGAATGGGTGAGAGAGAGAAGGGGTAACTCGAGAAGAGAAGGGGTGAGTGTTCTAGTTTGAGAGGGAAAAGAGCTTCGAGACTGAAAGGCGCTGATTTCTAGGGTTCGGGACTTAAGGGGGTCTTGGCGTGTATTTTGGTGAGAGACAAGAGTCGAGGGGGAGGTGCGTTTTGGTCATAAATGAGAGGTCTGAGGGAGAGGGGGAAGAAGGAGAATGAAGCTTTGAGTGAGAGGTCTAAAGGAGAAGAGCAGAGGTCTGAGGGAGAAGTGGGAGAACACAGCAACGAGGGTTTCAATTTCACTAAACCGTATCGTGTTGAGCGGATCGGGTTTGCCACGTCAAGAGTGTGGCGTGCGATTAGGGAACCGGGAGTTGGATAGATTTATTCTATTTTATAACATCTTTTTATGAATATTATATATATATGTGCTAGGGAATGACCCCGAGTGCATTAGTCCTGAAGTGCACTTGACATAATAATTTAAATAAATAAAAAGTAAAAAAATCAATAGCTTATTTGTACAGGAAAATAAAATGAAAAGTTATAAAAAAGACAAAAAATAAGATAAAAAAAATCTAAACTTTAGTAAAGTATGAGGATTGGTTTGCATTTATATTTAATTATCTATTTACTCTATATAATAATAAAATATTATTAATTTAATAAATTTTTTGAACTTTTATTTTTATCACATTTTATAGTTCTACTAATTAAAATATTAATAATAATTATATTCTAATTAAATTAATAATTAATATTATATATTGAGTGTTTTAAGTATTTTATTAGTTAAATTTGCTTAAAGTTGAATTTTACAATGAGATTTCTCTAAAGCATTTCTATTCTAAAGAGTAAAGTCATTTTAATTTTTTAATTTAAAAAAATTGAAACAAAAATAAAGGAAAATGAGTACACTGTCAAAACAAAAAAAAAAAATATGTGAAAGAGACGTCAATTTATATGCACTGCGGGATTATTAAAGACATTTTGCTAAAATATGATCATTTATTAAATTTTAAAAGAAAGCTATACGTCAAATGGTCAAGTATTTTAAGTGCATGTTTGGGGTTGTGGTAGAAAATATTACTTTTAGCTTAAGGCTTATAACTTAGAGCTTAACGTAATAAGCTCTACTATTAAAAAGTTATTTACTGTTTGGGATACGTATGTCTAAAGCACTTTCAAATATATTAGATTTGTTTGGAAACGAATTTAAAAAATACTTTTTTATGTAGAAATGACACAAAAATGTATATTTTTGATAGAAATAAAATATTATAATAAAATAACAACGAAAATAGTTTAATAGATTTTTCAGTAATTATAATTGAATGAAAATAACTTCAACCATGTATAAGTGAAAGAGCAATATAATTACGCTCAAGTTAAGGTTCACGAGGTTTCCTATCTCTTCGAGAATCTCTCCAGTCATGTTATTGTCTGCAAATTTCAAATTTATTAGCTCTCTGAGATTCGGTGTTATAAAAAAAAAAAAAAAAGGTTGAAAACAAACTGCCATATGAAAATTTTCAGCTCCATCTGAAAGTTGAAGGCGTGAAGGTTTTCGAAATCCGAGAGAGAGAGAGAGAGAGAGAGAGAGAGGGGGGGGAAGAGGAGGGAAAAAGTTGTCGTTGTGGTAAAATAGTGAAGATTTTTTCGTAATATACAATGTTACGGAAAAATAGGACTTACTTTTTGTAAAGTGCTTCTGACAAAAAGTATCACTTTGATGCTTTTGTTGAAACGTACTTTTTTAGCTTTTTTTAATTTAAAAGTACTTTAATATAAAATTACCAAACAGATAAATTTTATCATTTAAGTACTTTAAACAATTTTAAAGCATTTTTTAGACTTTCCACCGCAATCCCAAACAGGCTTTAAAGATCTTTTGATAAAACAAGGCTTAATGAAAAAATAACAAAAGTTAACAAAAAAATAATAATAATTACTATTCACAATTAGATAGTCACTTATTATAATAGAATATATATATATATATATATATACACTATAACATTTAGGCCTTGATAGCCCAACTAGTAAGTTTAGAAATTGTAATTTGGGCCAATATCAACAAATTCAGGAGCCGGTCCTTCGCGGAGGACTTGGATATCTACTAGGGACCTAGCCCCATGTCCTACAGCCGAAGTTCCCTCGGTAGCAGAGCTGAATTCCCCAGTCGTCCAAGAAAAGGATCACCCCAAGAAAGTTCAAACAATTTAGGGGGCCCCTAGGACTTGACAAAAAGGTTTTGTGGTAGGGTCCTCGATCACGTCCATTTGTGGATGGAAGGATCCCACTTTGAGTAACTGGGAGGCATTTTTACAGCTTGCTTTTGGAGATGAAAATTTAGCCAATTCTTGTTCTGGGGAATGCATTCCCAAGCACAATTTTAATATGGTAGAGCTCTTTCCACGCTCGTACAATCAATTAAGCTCGACATGCCTAAATTGCTTTCCTGCCTCATGCTAACAAACCTGTGCCCTTGCAATCTCTAGCCTTGTCATGTACATCTCCTACATTATCAAGTCAAGATAAAGACTGTTCATTCATACTGATTTTATTGCAGTGGACCTCGCACTCCAATTGTCATCTTCCTTAAATAAATGCTTCTGCAGATGGACATGATGGCCCTATGTATCTCAGGACACAAGAAGGGTGGGTAAAGTGTAACCATTAAGAATGAGCGAAAAGGTCATGATTTCAGTTTGGTCAATTCCAACCACTATATGCCACATCACAATGGGTGATGAAATCAAAGTAGCACATTTTTTTTTTTATCATGCACATCTCAGTTGGGCAGACTTTTCGGAACAAATATCATCATTTCCTCTCAATTAGAGCCGGAAAAGAAAATTGAAAATGAGGAGAACATACAAGAAGATCTGAAGCAGAACTCAATGGCATTATGGCATGTGCGGTAAGAAAAGGGGTTCTCAGTTCTCTATTCCAAACCCCAACAATTACAAGGAAGTATGCCTTCTAGACCACTTAAAACGGCCTTCTGAACAAAAAGAATACAGAAACTTCCATTTGTCCCAAACTTTCCCGAACAAAAGCCATGTACAAGCAGCTAAGAAAACTACTGCTTTTAGCCTACCAAAAGTTCATATTCTAAATATAGATCTAACTTCAAACTGTTCCTGGTCATCCACTTCAATCTGCTCTTTGTACAGAGGTCTTAAACAAGAGGATGTATAACTTTTGATCCATTGAGAAGTACATAAACCCACCGACGGAATGCGTTACAAATGACCCAAAGCTTTTCCCTACAATACAGTGCCATGCTGGCCCATAGACCCCATCAAATTCCTGCAAAATCACAACCACCCCAAGAATAACTTATCTCCTGATCAATCACAATTGCACAGACCCACATCAGAAATAAAGAAAAACCTCAAGTTCATAAAAAATTTTCTTAATCAAAATATGAAATAATTGCCGTGCAATAACAATTACCTTCTTGATAGTGCAGGCAAGGGTTCTGGAAGTGAACTTTTCCATACTATCATAAGCCTTTCTTGCACAATCCGTAAGATGGATCTGCATAAACGGTGGCATATCAACTGCAACCACTTTCACGCCACTGCTTGCAAAGATATCAGCTAATTCAACCTGCGAGCCACAGAATGACCTCCTTCTGCCGCCTCTGAGAGTTAATGAAACCGACAGTCTGTTAATATCATGCCCATCTAGAAGATCCTTCGGTTTTATATCCTTCACTTTCTGTGGCAATCCCTTAACATCAGGTCCTTCACGAGGTTCTCTACTTTTCTCGTTCACTTTCACCTTGTGAACCTTCTTCTTATCCAATTCTTTGGATGATTTCTTGGACTTCTCTTCAGAAACTTCCTTTGTTGCTTTACCCTCTCCTTCTACTGCCAGTCTCGGAGCAATAGTTTTGCTCTTATGGTTTGATCTGGTAAGTAAAAACTTGGAGGAATCCCACATGCCAGAAGTTGTCATGGCTTTCGCTTGCAAAGGGGCGTCTACAAGAGTAGAAGAAGGCCGAGTGTTAGCGGGCTTTTGGTATGCCCGGACTTTGTGATAAGGGTTTAACCTTGAGAAGTGGTGGGGCATGAAAGAGTAGGATTTCGAGTTAGAGGGTACCGGGGAATCCGGGTTTGCTCTAATCTGGTGGTGAGAAGTTGGGTTGGGGGTGGTGGGTTTGGGGTATTGTTTTTTGAGAGTGGGATCCATGGAGGGATTGGGTTCTGGGTTTGCTAAGTTGCGCCTTTGGGAGATACGGTGAGCCATGTTGGTGGGGAAAAGTGAAAGGAGATGGAAAGAAGAAAGGGTTTGGGCATCTGATCTGGGGAGGAGAGAGTGCGCGCAGGTGTTGGTTAATGGGCATGGGTGGGGTTCATTGGATAGGGACTTTTGTGTGGTGCCTTTGATAAGATCCAATGCTTTGCTTTGTCCTACGATGCGCCGAGATCTGATGACATGGTTTGAGGTTTTTCGTGTTTGTATGTTTGACCGTTGACTTGGATCTGTTGTTAGATCTTTTGTTTCAGTTTGCATTTTCCACATTTCAGATCTGAATCCACTAGAAAGATGATCAATTTATAACTTTAATGTTTTTAATAATAAAATCTGTTTAAATAAAGTGACGTGTAAGTGAAATAATAATCTCACTTAGAAAGTCTTAAAGCATACTAATCCAATTTAGGGTATCCAAAAAGTTGTCCTGATAATTGCTCGAGCACATGCAATCTCTGCGCAAATTGATAAATACCGCAAGTGAAAAAGAGGAGGAGCTCTTTGTCGGTTAGATAGACGTTAAAAAAGAGCATGTTCACGGAAGAATATCTTCATAATATTACTCATTATTTTAATTTTTATCATATTTTAATATTTTATAATATGATATTAAATAATTAAAATTTTATTTTATTTATAAATCTATCATATAAATAAGATGACAAAAGAATTATAAAAAACATCTTTTAATTGTAAAAAACCTATGAATTTAGCTTTTCAGTGTTGGAATATGAAGCTTTTAGAGTGAGAGAGAAATAGCCGTAAAAGGGGTGGGTGGTCTTTCAAGTGAATTTTCCAACAATGGTAAATATTTAATAAATATTATGGGATTTATGTGTCTTTAAGAAATCAAAATCTGATGGTATGTTGTGTGATTTCTAGGTCTCCTGGACACTATCATTAATTAAAGGGAAATTACATTTTTCATTCATAAGTTATCATCTTTTTTAAATTATAAACCAAATGATCAAACGCTCAATTTGCACTCTATTAAGATTTCATTGTAGCTTGTTTGAGAGTTATGGTGGGTTTGGTCAGTGATATGAGAATTTTTAGTTTTTGATAAAAGCTTGTAACATTATTTTTTAATATTATTATTATTTTTATATTTAAAAAAGTTGAATTGAATGTTTACTGGTTTATTATATTTTGTATATGAATTTTAAAAAGTTACAATAATAAGATGAGATGATAATTTTGTATCTCATTCTATTTGTCAAACGCTAAAGTTTTACAATGCCTTTTGAAAATGTCATTATCTTTCTAATATAATCATTTTTATAATTATATTTTAAAAGGAGAGTATTTATATAAAGTAATGTTATTTTTATAAGTTATTTTATAAAAATATCTATCATTTAAAATATAGTTGTATAAAAAATTATAAAAATAATTATATATCTATCATTTTCTTTATAATAATATGTTACTATTCTTCATTCTAAATCTCATTATCCACGGTTACGTGTAACGATCTTTCACATTTCAAGTGACTTTTTAATCACTTAATTTACCATTCTTCTCTGATTTTTTTTCCCCCATCTTTATCACACTATAATAAATTATTATTATTATTTTTTCAGTAATCCTCAGCTCTCTTCTCTCTCTCCCTCCCTCTCTCGGGCGTATATGCCAAAGAGCAGAGGATGAAGTGACGCATGTAGTCTCCACAAGCCACATGCCTCTCTGGATTTGATTCCTTGATTATACTTGTTGCCGTGTGTCCTTTTCGCGCCGATTAAATCGAGAGGCCATCTCCCTTCTTTTGGGTTTTATTAATCAGAGAAGCTGCAACTTCACAAGAATATCAGCAAAAAGGACATGCATAAAAAGAAACAAAACCCACTTTTCTATACTAAAACAAGAACATGTTATGTCACCTCTGCATTAGATTCCACAAAATCTGCAGTAACTCTTTGCTAATCTTTAAATAATGTTGTATGCATAGTTTTATTAACCCACCCCATTTATTTTTAATTTATTTTTAAATTTTTTTAGTTCTATTCTTTTTAAATTTAATTAAATTTTTTTACTTATCATCCATACATTCTAATTTAATAAGAGAAAAAAGAAAAAAAGAAAAAATTATAAATGATGTGTAGTGTGTGAGGATGATAAAAAAAAAAAAAAAAAAAATTCCTTCAAATAAGCACTTGTCTATCAAAACTTGACACTATAAATTTTTAATTATTTACAGTGTGTTCAACACGTAAAATATTTAATTAGATGTGATAGAATATAGAGTCAGGATTAGAATTTGTTGTCTTAATATCATGTAAAATCACTACTTATACCAAAAAATTAAACTAATAAAACGAAATAGATTTAGTTATTTGTATTATACTTTTAACACTAACAAACATAATATAGAATATTTAATTAGATGTGATAGAATGTAGAGTCAATATCAGAACAAACTGTCTTAACATCATATAAAATCATTATTTATCCCAAGAATTTAAACTAATAAAACGAAATAGATTTAGTTATTTGTATTATATTCTTAACACTAACTAACATAACATAATTTTTCTTGCCCCCTTCCAAATCTAATGCAATAACATTACATTCTTAACTCTTTTCTATCAAAACTAGGGATGTAAAAGAGCCGATTTTTGTCTTGCCAAACTCAGCTCAAATCAAAATACTCGAACTTGAGAATTCTATTTATTCTTTGTTCAAGCCTAATTTGGAAAGCTAAATTTCCAACTTGAGCTCGAGTTTGGCTCAAATTGTTTATTTTTTTTATTTTTGAATAATATTTAATAATTAATAAATTAGATAGATAAAAAATAAAATATTTAATATTAAATTTGTACAACTAACAAGTAGAATCTCTATTGAATTATAAGATTTTAAACATTTATAGATAATTAATATCTAATTAGTTGATTTTTATCCATAATAACAATGTATTATATGTCTAAAATAATTATTGATACATACACATAATATAATAGCATATATCTATTTCATATACGGTTCTCATATGCTAGTATATGAAATTATTAAATCTTATTGACTAATTATTTTAGAAATTATAAAATTTAGCTATGAAGTATATTCAATAGATAGATATAAGTAATTATGTTGCATATTATATATTTAATTATAAAATTGCTATGCTTATATTATTAGTTAATATATTTATTAATATTTGAATGAATTTTTTTTCTTATTTTTTAAAATTTAACTCAAACTATTTCACTATAATTCATAAATTATTTACAAAATTCTCTTCTCACCTTACTTTCCAAACTTATCCTTAGATGACACCCACTTGAAATTTACCATCTCACAAAACGTGACTGAGATTGATAAAAATAAATTGCTTAAATTGCCAAGAAATAATTCATTTGTTAAAATAAAAAATGACAGCGTCGGCCATATTTCTTATAGTTTTTTTTAATCCCTTAATTTACCAATCTTCTCTCTTTTTTTTTTCATCTTTTATCACACTACAATCAATCATTATTATTATTTTTTCTGTAATCCTCTACTCTCTCTCTCTCTCTCTGGGGCATATATGCCAAAGAGCAGAGGATGAAGTGACGCATGTAGTCTCTCCACAAGCCACATGCCACATGCCTCTCTCGATTTAATTTCGTTGATTATACTTGTTGCCGTGTGTCCTTTTCGCACCGATTTTCGAGAGGCCATCTCACTTCGTTCAGGTTTATTAATCAAAGAGCTGCAATTTCACAAGAATATCAGCAAAAAGGACACGCGTAAAAAGCAACAAAACCACTTTTCTATACTAAAACAAGAACATGTTATGTCACCTCCGCATTAGATTCCACAAAATCTGCAGAAACTCTTTGCTAATCTTCAAATAGTGTTGTATGCATAGTTTTAACCCACCACGTTTATTTTATTATTTTTAATTTATTTTTAAAATTTTTTTAGTTCTATTCTTTTTAAATTAATTGAATTTTTCTATACCTATCATCCATATACTACCAATTTGGTAAGGATAAAAAATAAAAAATTATAAATGATATATAATATATAAGGATGATGAGAATTTTTTTTTTCTTCAAATAAGGACTTGTCTATCAAAACTTAACACTGTAAATTTAATTATTTACATGTGTTCAATACGTAAAATATTTAATTAGATGTTAAAGAATGTAGAGTCTAGATTAGGACTCGCTGTCTTAATATCATGTAAAATCACTACTTATTCCAAAAATTTAAACTAATAAAACAAAATAGATTTAGTTATTTATATTATACTTTTAACACTAACAAACATAATATAGAATATTTGATTAGATGTGATAGAATGTAGAGTCAATATTAGAACAAACTGTCTTAATATCATATAAAATCATTATTTATCCCAAGAGTTTAAACTAATAAAACGAAATAGATTTAGTTATTTATATTATATTCTTAAGACTAACAAACATAACATAATTTTTCTTGCCCCCTTCCAAATCTAATGCAATAACACTACATTCTTAACTCTTTTCTATCAATTCTTAATTATAAAATTGCTATGCTTGTATTATTAGCTAATACATATATATGTATATATTTATTAATATATGAATTAGTTTTAATCGAGTCAAGGTAACGAGTTGACTTAGGCATAAATGAGCAGGCCTTAATAAGCCTTAGTCGAGTCGAGTTTGTTTTTTCGGATATGTGTTATTTATTAATCGAGTGGGTATCTATTTTCACGAACGAGTTGTTTTTTTATTTTTTTTTACGTGTTGAGTTCGATTCAAGTTTAACCGGATAAGTACCAAACAGGCTATTGAACAAACTAATTCATTTATAGTCATAATCAAAACATCTTAATAAGCTTCTAATTCAAGCCCAACAAAGAATGGTGAATATATAAGTTTATATGAAGTAAATAATCTACATAATATTGTAAAATAAGTCTAGGACTTTGACTATCATGATTCTCAATAAATTAAAATGTTGTTTAAAAAGTGTACGGGAATCCATAAGCACAACTCTTCTCTACTCTAGATCTAACAACACCATGAGGTGCCAACCAGGAGAATTAAAAAGAAAACAGAAAAATGGTGGGAGCAGTCTCCTCTAAAAACTCTCTCGCCGAGAGGGAATAGGTGGAGTGTGTGAGTCTTGGTGCTCTTGGAGTGACTGAGGGATTTGCTTCCCCTTAATCGATTTCTGTAGATTAAGGCGGGAAGAAATGGAGAATTTGGAGATGCAGTGGGATCAGTTTAGCCTTACTGAAGAGGAGAACTCGGTAATTGAAATAGATGATGTTGATCTAAGTGAAGTTACAAAGAAAGGAGAGCTGTGCTTAGTGTGCAAATTATGGTCTGATCGGCGTGTGGGAAAGGAGATTGTTCGTGCTACTATGGCTAAGATCTGGAGAGTTGATGGCTCTTTCGCCTTCCAGGAGGTTAGTAACAATCTGTTTGTTATTACATTTGCATGTAAGGCAGATAGAAACCGTGTATTAGAAGGGAGACCTTGGCTATTTGGTAACCTGTTGTTAGTTCTTAAGCCTCTTGATAGTTTTATTCATCCGATGAAGATGAATTTTGACTGTGAGAGTTTCTGGATTCAAATGTATAATTTGCCTCTTGTTTGTATGAAAAATGAGATTGGAAAGCAAATAGGGGAGTCGATAGGGATGGTTCAGGAGGTTGATGTTAAGGAAGGGGGATCGTGTTATGAGAGTTAAGGTTGAAATTAATTTGAAGAAGGCTATTGCTCGTGGCAGAACTGTGCATATACTAGGAAAGAAGTATTGGATTTCTCTTAAATATGAGAAATTACCTAGAATTTGTTTTAATTGTGGTATGATTGTCCATGGGGGAAAAGGTTGTTCTAGATCAAGTGGAGATGTATCAGGGAAACAATATGGAACTTGGCTCCTAGCCAATTATTCTGTGGGAAAGAAAAGTGGTATTCCTTATGATGGAAGAGAAGAATCTAATGGGAGGAAAGGGAAGATCTATGAAGAGAATTCAGGGAAGGAGGATGGCTTCTATTCTCAATTTGATCCTGTACAAGCTGAAGGATCTAGGGAATCGAATAGTAGTGAAGGGATGGGTGGTCTAAATGGGAGTAATGTGAAAAAAGGCAATGATAGTGGATCTGTATTGCCTTCTTTAACTTCTGAAAAAGGTGGTGCTAAGCCTGACAGTCAAGTGTTTGAGGAAATGCCTGAAACTATTGCTCCTGAATTTATGAAAGACTCTAAGAAGGAAATTTGTACAAGGAGGAGTATGACAAGCTCAGAGGAATCAAAGAAGAAAAAGGCAGATTTGAAGGTTAGAGACCAATTGCCAGTTCTGAAGCAGAATGAGATTAAGAGGAGTGAGGGTGAGGGGGTGGTTAGTAGAGGGAAATGGAAAAGAAAGGCAAGGAATATTTGTGGTTCAGATGGTACTATGGTTTCTGGAAATGGTAAACGTACTTTGCAGCTTGGTGATGAGGATGATGCTGTAAAAGAAAATCCTGTGAAAAGAGGAAGGGTTGATGACAGTGGTGAGGATATGCTTTCCAAGGATTTGGCGGTGGCTGTTGTGCAGCCCCGCCAATTATTATGAAAATTTTAAGTTGGAATTGCCGGGGGCTTGGGAACCCTCGGACAATTCAAGACCTCTACCTATTGGTAAAGGATAAGAAGCCCAAAATAGTTTTTCTCATGGAGACTAAACTATTAACCAAGAAATTTGATTCTATAAAAAGGAAGATGGGATGTGTTGGCTGTTTTGTAGTGGATGCTAGAGGAAATAGTGGAGGTTTGGCTCTTATGTGGAATCAAGAAGTTAATCTTGAGGTGCTGAATTTTACTCAACACCATATTAGTGCCTTGGTGAGGCATGATGATGGTATAAAGGAGTGGATGATGATTGGTTTTTATGGCCACCCAGAAGTATCTAAAAGAAATGCAGTATGGGGTTTATTATCTAGCTTGAAACCCTCAAGGGAGCAAGGGTGGTGTGTGTTTGGAGATTTCAATGAGATAGTTACACAATCTGAAAAGATGGGGGGGAAGGTAAGGTCTGAGGGACAGATGGAGAGGTTCAGACAGTGTTTAGAAGATTGTAATCTCTATGATCTCGGATGGAAGGATTTGAAGTATACATGGACAAATAATCACTTAGATGCTACTTTTACTAAAGAAAGGCTTGACAGGGCTGTTGCTAATCCTCCATGGTTGGAGCTTTTTAAAGAAAGGGTGGTGGAAACACTGACTGCTAGGCAATATGATCATAAGCCTATTTTGCTGACTTTATTTGAGAATAATTTGTCTATGAGGACTAGAAGGAGGCTGTTCAGGTTTGAGGCTAAATGGACTTTAGAGGAGGAAGGAGGGAGGGTTGTGGAAGATGCATGGGAAAGAACTTTGGATAATCAGAGTTTATTGATTAAAGTCCAAAGGAAATTGAAAGCATGTAGTGGAGACCTTCTAAGGTGGAATTCTCAAAGAGCTAGTGAAGGGGAAAAGGAGATACTGAGGCTGTCTGAAAGGTTGAAAATGGAGCAGAAAAATGAGAGTTCTCACAATGCTTCTGTTGTGAGGAAGTTGCAGAAGGAATTGGGTCTTCTTCTTGAAAAGGAGGATTTAAAATGGAAGCAAAGGGCTAAGAGATCTTGGTATAAGCTTGGTGATAAAAATACCAAGTTCTTTCATGAATGTGCTAATCAGAGAAGGAAGAGGAATCGCATCAATGAGATTCTAGATGATCAAAGGAGATGTGTAACAGATCAGAAGGGAATTGAAGATGTGTTTTTTTAGTACTACAGCAACCTGTTTTGTTCTTCAAACCCTTCAACAGATGATATAGCAGCTGGGTTGTGGGGAGTTGAGAGTAAGGTTTCTGGTTCTATGAATGATGAGCTGTAGAAGGATTTCACTCTGCTTGAGGTTGTGGCTGCTCTTAAAGACATGGGGCCTCTGAAATCTCCTGGGCCAGATGGCTTTGGAGCATGCTTCTACCAGAATTATTGGAGCATTGTTGGAGAGGAGGTAAGTCAAGCTGTTTTATCTTTTTTGAATGGGAAGGTTGGGTTGGATGGGTCTATTAACTTTACTCATATTGCTTTAATTCCTAAAGTTGAAAAACCTGTTAATGCTAGTGACTTTCGGCCTATAAGCCTCTGTAATGTTTTGTACAAATTAGTGTCAAAAGTCTTAGCTAATAGGTTAAAGAAAGTGTTGCCAAAGATTATTTCAAAGAACCAAAGTGCTTTCCTTCTCGGGAGGTTAATTACAGATAATGTAATGGTTGCATATGAGGCTTTGCATACCATGAAGACAAGGCAAAAAGGAAGGGTTGGGAGCATGGCATTGAAGCTGGATATTTCAAAGGCCTATGACAGAATTGAGTGGGGCTTTTTGGAGGCTATAATGAGGAAGCTTGGCTTTGGGGAAAGGTGGATTAAGTTGGTAATGGTATGTATTACTTCTGTAACATATTCTGTATTGGTGAATGGACAACCAGGCTGTACTATTAAGCCTTCTAGGGGAATACGCCAGGGAGACCCTATATCTCCATATCTGTTTATTCTTTGTGCTGAAGGGCTAAGCTCTCTTGTTGATATGGCTGAAAGAAGAGGTGATATAAGTGGGGTTGCTGTAACCAGAGGAGGTATAAGAGTAAATCATTTACTCTTTGCTGATGACTCTGTCATATTTGGAAGGGCTAAGTTGTCTGAGTGGTCAAAGATTCAAGAACTCCTTAGCATTTATGAGAGGGCTTCAGGACAGAGTCTGAATAGACAGAAAACTACTATTTTCTTTAGCTCAAATACGCCACTGACAGTTCGAAGACAGATTCAGCAAGAAGCAGGAGTTGCTACATGTGGCAACTTTGAAAAATACCTTGGTCTTCCTTCCATTGTAGGAAGATCAAGGTATAATACTTTCAGAAGCTTAAAGGAAAGAGTATGGCATAAGGTGAACAATTGGAAGAATTCATTTCTCTCACAGGCAGGGAAGGAAATATTATTGAAAGCTGTTGTTCAAGCAATCCCAGTATATTCTATGAGTGTTTTCATGCTTCCAAGGAAACTGTGTAAAGAAATTGCTGCAGTTATGACTAGATTTTGGTGGGGGCATATGCAAAATGACAAAAGAATTCATTGGAGGAGTTGGTCAAAGATGGGGGATTCTAAGAAAAGAGGAGGGTTGGGTTTTAGAGAGCTTGAGAGTTTTAACAAAGCTATGTTGGCTAAGCAAGCTTGGAGGATTTTGAATAATCCTTCTTCTCTGGTAGCAAGGATAATGAAGGAAAAATACTTTAAAAGGGAGAACCTATTGGAAGCTAGATTGGGTCATGGTCCTTCTTTGATATGGAGAAGTTTATGGTTTTCTATACCTTTGATTAAAACTGGTATGATTTGGCAGGTTGGGAGGGGCAACAAGATTAAAATCTGGAAGGATAGATGGATTCCATCCTCTTCTTCTCATATGGTGCATTCCACAGTGAAGATTCTTTCTGAAGATGCTTGTGTCAATCAACTCATTGATGAGAATACTGGTCATTGGAAGGCATTGTTGATTTCTGAAATTTTCAGTGCAGAAGATGCTGAAGCTATTTGCTGCATTCCTCTTAGCAGGTTGGGGTTTGAAGATAGAGTGAGATGGGGTTATTCACAGAATGGTACTTTTTCTGTGAGGAGTGCCTATCATCTTGAGCATGCGAGGTTGATAGCTGAGAAGGGGGAAAGTTCAAATGTACTAGAAAATGAATTTGGCTGGAACTCGATATGGAAATTAAAAGTGCAGGGGGTGGTTAAACAGTTCCTTTGGAAGGCCTGTCACGACTTATTACCTACCAGAATGAACTTGGCCAAGAAGAAAATAATTGATGACAGTTTGTGTCCAATATGTGAGAGGGAAGAGGAGTCTACTATCCATGCTTTGTGGGGTTGTCCTGCTGCATCAGATGTGTGGGCACAAAATGACAGTCTAGTTCACAAATGGGCAAGTTCAGTAGGGGATTTCATGGTGCTTTGGAAACAACTGAATCAGTGTTTGGACGAGGAGAAGGTGGGATTGGTGGCCTGCATCTTGAGGAGAATATGGCTGAGAAGAAACTCTGTTATTTTTGAAAATAAGTTTGAATGCCCGAAAGCCTTAACTTGTGCTGCTCAACTGAATTTTGCAGAATTTAGAGAAGCTAATTCTGGTCCTATATTTACTCAGTCTAACAGAATGTTAGCTAGATGGAAGAAGCCTGATGTGTTGACATATAAAGCTAACTGGGATGCTGCTATTGATGCTGCTATTGATGTTGCTAATAAGACAGTTGGTATTGGAATTATTATTAGAGATTCGGAGGGGGAGATTCATGCTTGTTTGTGCTTGAGAGTGAACAATCTGCTGAAGTCAGTTAGTGCAGAGGCATGTGCTTTGAGAAGAGCTATGTTTCTTTGTTTAGAGTTGGGATATTCAAATGTAGTTTTTGAAGGAGATTCTTTGGTAGTTGTTAATGCTACTAACAGTGAAGGTGAAGTGGGTACAGATTATGGTGTGATCATTGAGGACACGAGGAAGATGCTTGGTAATAATGTGAATTGGCTTGTAAAGTTTACTCATAGGGAAGCAAACAATGTAGCTCATATACTAGCCAAATTGGCTCTTGATTGTAGTGAGGAAATAGTGTGGATTGAGGAGGGTCCTCCACAGATAAAAAATTCTGTGTTGAAGGATAAGTATTGTAATGATTGATTGTTTGTTAATGAAATTTGTAGGGGTCTTTATGGCCTTTACTTGTTCTTCAAAAAAAAAAAACAACACCATACAACGGTTTCTCTCACTTAATCCTTTTGAGTTTGAATACTCAATTGATGGGCATATGCATCTGGACAATGCTAGGGTGTACACCAAATCCAAATATGCACACGAGTGCAATTGTATTTTTTCTTCTTTTTGTTTTTTTAAACATTTTTAAACATCCTTAACCATTAAAAATAAATAAAATACAAATATAAATTCACTAATAATCGCTTCATTGACCATTATGAAAAAAAAATTTAAAAATAAAATAAAACACATGAGTGGACATATTTAAGAGTCATACTATTATTTTCCTATGCATATATTTATAGGGTAGAGAGAGAACCGGTGCCCTTCCTTTTTGGATAATGATAGAGTTACTATTTTTCTACTATCAATTTCCTACTTTTTTTGTATTTGATTTTTTATAAAATTTTTTATTTTATTTAATTGTTAGGAGAGTGACTATTAGTAAAATTTTATATTTTTAATTTTTTCTTAATGATTAAGGATTTTAAAAAAATACTTAAAATAAAATGATAAAAAAAATAAAAAATTTTAACTACATTGTAAGTAGTAAATGAGTAGAGCACTCTCAATGGCTCTTGTAAAATATATGTTTCTTTAAAATATAAAGGAATGTGCTCAAAAGACGCCTCCATTGGATTATGTAATTTATTTCTAATATACAGTTTGCTACAGTACCTCTTTCACATTTATAGAACACTGTTCACACTTGTATAAATTTTCAATTCATTTCTCTTTTTACTTTTTACTCTTTATTCATTTCTTTCTCTATTTTCTACTTTTTACTTTATTTGAAATGAATAAAATATATTAAAAAGTATAATATTTAAATGATATGAAGAAAAAATAGATAAACTGATATATAGTATATTGTAAAAGTCAATATGTAAAATAGAAAAAGTGTATTTTAATGATGTATTTTAAAGGATATGATAAAAAATCTATTGGAAGTGCTCTAACAAAGCAGTAAACCCATCACTACCCTTCCTTCTTGAACTATAATTCTACTTTGACTTTCTATCAAGTAGGAATTTTAATAGAAACCATTTCTCTTGTTGACCATTATTCTGTCAGATTTAACCGTTATATTAAAATTAGGATTAAATAACTTTAAGATGTCAGAAATCCTTAAATTATTAGAAATCTAACGGTAGTAGATAACTTTTAAGTCATTAGAAATATAGAAGTGTCATATGTGTCATGTCACGTGGACATTAAATTGCATCCGAATCATGTCTTAAAATCATCACTTGCATTTAAATAAAATCTTCCATTTATCTGAAAGAAAGATGGTAATTGGAAAAATACTCTTCCATTCAAGACTCAATGGATTATGTGAAATGTATGTTTCTGATATTCCTTGATTCCTGGAGGGAGACAACAAGAGTGGCTTTGCTGAGTGCTGGGCAATCAAAACAAAGAAAAAGAGGTGCTGGATCAGTCAGAACTGGACAGACATGGCAGCATTGCTCCATCAGAAGATTACATACCACAGCGGGAACAGATGATAGAGCTTGATGTCACATTATGTATGTTAATGGCATAACTTCTGATTCTACGGACAGGGCAGCCGAGGAGCATCTCTAAAAGCAGATGTACTGCCACCAGATACTGCAGGGGAAGGACAGGATGCAATGTAATTTGTACATGATACAGACAGTGTGGGCTGGTTGGCGGGATTCCCCAGGTGCTCTGTTGGAGTGAAGCGCGATGGTCTGAACAGAGACCAAACAATACTCTCTCAAGTCATTCATCCAGAGTGCCATACCAATACATAGTTTTGCAGATCAAAATATGGATCCGAGATTCAAGATATTCTTCCTCCTTGCCTTTTGCAAGCTTGGAAATTCTGAAACTCATAATTTCTATAGGGAAACACACGAGTTGACAACTCAAGGTCCTAGATGAAGAACTAACCTGAATTCTCAAAGTCATTTTTTTCTCCAGTTTTTTTTGTGACTTATTTTCTCACTTGGCCACGCTTCCAAATATATTATTACAGACACCTGTATACCTGCAGCATACACAAGATGTACGCTCTACATGATATCTACCAGATAATTCTACTCATTTAAGAGTAGTTTCAAGTACTCTCAACAAATAACTGTTTTTTCAATGGTAGTTCATCCACATATCTCTTCTTACATTAGGAAAAAAGTGGTGCTTGAGCTATAACTCATTTTGCTGCTCTCAAACATTATGATTTTGTTCTGTTATTGTTTCCATTCTTCAATTTCAGAAAAGCCAGAACTTGGGCCAATCACGAGGTCCTAAAAGTTTGAAAAGGATGAGCTTGCTTAAAATGAGCGCTTAATAACCAAGAGGGCTTATATTGGCATGGGACCAACTCAGCTCAGCCTGCCCCGATTTACTTCTTGAACCTGCGGATACAATATACTCATTGTTGTTAACCAAATAAGTACTCTTGTGGGAAGAATTTTGCATTGTGGATAGACTGTTAGAAATCCTTAAAGTTTTCACACTGTTGTCTGTTAAAGTGGCTGCCCTGAACCCTGAAAAGGTTTAAAAAGAGTCCTTGTCTACCTATTATATTTCTAATGCTATAGCTTCAATGCCATCAACTTGGAGGGAACTTAGCAGTAGAATGGTTCCTCCAAAAGGTTTGGGAAGTCTAACAACATTTTATATTCTTGATCTAGCATGGCATCCACAAAAGATATGTCAGAGAAGATGGAGGTTGAAAGTAATCGCTTAGGACTGCACAATCTATTGCCTTAGCTTCCAAACATTCTTGTATAGCAGCCTCCTTATTGTTCTCATTTTGAGGTATCACATTGTGTTTTTGGCTTGCAGATTCCTTCGATGAATGGTCAGCCATGATTTCTTGTTCAAGAAGATCAGCTAGTAGAAATGCATCGTCAAGAAGAAAGTTATGCAAGATTAAGTCTAGGGTTGACTTCTCTTGTGCTGCAGTGGAACACGTAGGAGATGATGATGACGAAGACGACAATGACTCTTCGACAAAGATAGGTGGTGGGAAGGTGATGTTGTTGCTGCTATTTGAGGCTTCCTTGACCAGCTTTATAGCTTGGAGCTCGGCGAGAAGATCAAAATGGTGGTTGTTAGTTTCATTGTTATTCAGAAAGGTATCTTGGGTTGCTGCTGTTTGAGGTGATGTAGTTGCGGGCATCACTTGCCTGTTGATGTTTGGGAATCCTTGTGGTGGGGATGGATATGGTTCTGATTTCAGCACAATTGCATTCTTCAAATCTTTATTGAGAGAGCTAGTTCTGGCGTCAGATTTCCGCAGGCCACCAAGGTTTCCATAGCAAGTATTTGAGAACGTAAGAGGCTTATGAGTAACAGGATCGATTCGCGTTTCAGTTCTTAACTTGGTGTTCCAGTGGTTCTTAACATCGCTGTCTGTTCTCCCAGGAAGTTGTTGTGCTATTATGGACCACCTGTACACATAATCCACGAGAGAGAGAGAAGCCACTATCCTTACAATAGTAACAGAAAGCAGACAATTATAATGGCTGTCACTTGTGTTTGTTATGATCTTACGAGAAATGACAACTTTCTATCAAGAGTTTTGCTACACATAAGCCAGTGTGTTAGCATATCACTATAGTGTGAACTATTATAACTGTATAAAAACCCAAACACAAATCATATTCTAGTATAGTTGATGTGGAAACCTTCCACATCAGCGGTGTGCTGGGTGTGTATAAAATAAGACTTCTAAATAGATTTTCTCTTCTCTCAATCTATACCCAATGCAGAATAGTTGTATGCAGCAAGCTCTCACCACGAAGGGTGTGACATTTTGGATGCGTCTTTTTTCTGTGCCTAAGATTCTGGTGAAATGTATTGATAAATGATCATCACAGATTGACAAGACCAAGACTGTTCAAGCAACCTGAGCGATATAACAATACAGACCCTTGAGAAAAAAACTCGCACTGGAAAACTAGCTTGCAAGAGGAGGGTGCTTGGAAGGCTATACACACACACACACACACACACACAATTAAGTTTACACCGAAGCGCGCACACACACACACAATTAAGTTTACACCGAAGCCATGTGAGACGCTTAGATCCTAACCAGACTGTATAGCCGAATTGTATGATGGCTGACTTTATCAATATTTAATAGCTTAGCACTATTCCTGTACATGTTATCAAGACATTATAAGCCCAAGATTGTCCCCTCCAAGAACCGATTACAAAGCTGCAACTCATTTTATTGATACTTGACAAATTAGGTCTGATCTCATACTCGCAAAATGATACACACCCGTAGATAAAGCTCACCCTTGAAAACTGACTTCCAAGGGTCTGGTGCTTGGAGCTTATTATATACACAGTTAACCTTGCACTCAAGCTATGTTGGGCACCCAGAACCCAATTTAGAGCAGCTGGTGGAGACATCACAAGTAGAAAAGTGGCAAAGTGGGTTTTGAAATATGAAAATTAATTAAGAGATTATTATAATTTATGATTTATAGCTATGCCATATAATTGCAAATGAAAGTATTTAAAAGTAAAAGGGTCTCACTGCAGCAATGAGAAACCATCCCCCCTCCCCCCCACACCAAAAAAAAAAGAGTTTATACGGGTGATAAGTGTTGGAAAGCATATGAAGGACTTAGGAGCTACAAGGGAATGCATATGGTCCGCTTTGGGACAGAGGACAGAGCATTGCTTCCAAACTAATTAAATTCCGAAAAGAATATTATGATATTCTATTCTGTGCAATGGAACAGCATGCATGAGAGTGAAGCTGTCATGCTTAAGGTCAGGCCTCAGGTAATTAGGCCATCTTATCTGCAGCTTTTCCCGCATCTTTTAAGTGCTGTCAAAGCTCCTCACATACAGTATCAAAACAATCGGTCGTAACTTGTCCATTTACAAACCATGTACATCTGGTCCAACCCTATAATATTGAACTAACCTGCTTTTTTAGGAACATCTGTCCAGTTACATGTGCCACGCTTTGAGACATATGCAAGCATCGTTGCATCTTCATGTGCTGTCCAGAGACCCCTTTTAAGGTTCAGCTTGTTGCAGCAAGGAGGTCTTACGATCTAATCTATTAATCCAAAAACACACCGAAAAAATGAAAAAAGAAATCAGGAAACGGAGAGAACAGAGATAAAAGGCAAATGATGTTGGAAGATGTAGATGATCATAGTAATGCAACTTCAAATAATATCTCTTGCCAAATGCTTTTTGAGAGGAAAGAGATCTTAATTTACAATCTATGATATTGAGATCTTAATTCATTACTCTCAAGTGAAAGCATCGATATTATGCAATGTAAACAATAAGCAAACAAAAGGCACAGAAACTAATTAGAAACATGGAGGCAGTGGAACATGGGCCCGAACTTATGATTCATTGTCCTATTCTTCTCCCGAACACTGCAGTTACTGTAATGAGGTTTTTATATGGGGCACCTTACCTCCTCCATTTATATCTCTATTTTTATTTAGTACATGTTGGATTAAAACGAGTATTATGGAATGAAACATAGACATGTGGGAAGGAAGAAGAAGGGGAAGTGAGGATAAATGAGAGGCCCCTCCCTCTGCTCATGAAAAGTTAATGGGAGAAGAAGGTTAGAGAGAGAGAAGATTAAAAAAAAAAGAAAAAAAGAAGAGGTTGGAGAGGGAGAAAAAGTGTGGCTTGATTGTCATGGTAATTGAGGGGGTGCACATGGCACACGTAGATGTCCTATCTTCATGCCCAAGCTAAAGGCTTATCCCAAATGCATGCCGCCTAAGTTAAATATATATAGTAACGTACGCAGAGAATCCCATTGGGGTACGCATTTATAGAACTTGAATCCTCCCACATGTGCCTCTCTCTCTCTCTCTCTCTCTGCCTTAAAATCAGTGTTGCTAAAGGCGTTAGCATTGATGAACAGAGTCGTTGCTTTTAGAAGTAAAGTTCCAGCTCCTTAGGAACATCATGATCATCCCCATTCTGTCCTATATATTAATACTCTCTTAAAATTACAAAGACTCAATACCTCAAATGAGAGCATTGATTGGGGCTTTTAAGGATGTTTGGGAATAACATTCATTAAAATCCATATTCAGAGATTCAATTATGGTGCCAGGCGTCCTGGGGACACTTGAAAATTGGCTATATAACAACGTAAAATATTGGGGGGTCTTGGAAATTGTTAGTCTTTTAAAAGTGCTGTCTTTGAAATTGTATGCTATATGTTTCTTCCTTCCTGGGCCGGCCTGGATTTTCTCCTTCTATTCCGTGACCCACTGAGTCATGAACCACATGTTTCGATGAAATGGACTAGGTCTGGTCTGACAGCATAAAAATCCCTCTTCTACGTTAATTTAATAATTTAAATTATGATAATTAAAAGAAGTAAAGTATATTCATCCCATGTTTATCCTTGCACTTAGCTTTAGTACAGCAAAGAAGATACCCCTCATAAAACTCCAACGCACACGAACTGGCGCCGTAAGGAATGCCAGGTCAGAATATAGCAGCGTCTTCCAAATGCATGCATGCCTGCCAACTAGGTACTAAATTAAATAATCAATTTAATATTTGTCCGTAAATAATTAATATATTAAAAAAAATAATAGTTACAATCGTACGTAAGTGTCGTATAATTATTTTAAAACAAGTGAATAAATATATGACTCATATGAAAAGAAATTAATTTTTTAATAATAGATCTTACCTTTTTTAAAAAACAATCGTACAACGCTTATCCACTCTACAATTATATATATTATTAGTCATATATTAAATATAACAATGCTTCTTTTTTTTTTTTAATCATGCTTTTGTTATCGTCATTTACACTAGTTGATACGGTATGTTTAGGGCTACAAACGAATTGAGTTGAGTCAAATTCGAATAAGGGTATTTGAACTCGATTAACATGTTTATTCGTTTGAATTCTGGTCAAATTCGAATAAAACTCAAATATCATTACTTGAAATCGGTTCGCTAACCATTAACGTTGTTTAAATTTGACTCGAGCTCGGGCTACTTGAGCTTAAATTTGATTTTTTTATTTTGAAATTTCTAATCTTATCTTTTAATTAATAAAAAATTTTAAAATTTTTAAAAATAAACTCAAACCATTTAACTATTCAACCAAATAATTTTGACTCAAAGTTATTATGGTATAACTTTTTTTATAAAAATAATTTATAGTTATAAATTAAAAGAATAATACATAAGATAAATGTAATAAACTAAACTATTTAATACATATAGATAATATAATAAATTAATAGTTGTAGTTGTATGATATATTAATATACAAATGATCATATATACATTTTAGGAACATAACATATCTATATTAAATAAGGTAAACTATAAATAAATTAATAATATATAATTAATTATATAAAATATAACTAACATGTAATAAATATGATACATAAATATATAAAACATATTACAAGCTTCAAAATGAGCTCAAATGAGTCAAGCCAAGTTTATATGAGTTTTATTCACAAGTCTAAATCGAATCGAGCCGAGTTTATACGAGTTATGCTCGTTTAATATTCGAACTTATATTAATGTTCACAAACATCTCATTTATTAAATGAACCGAGTTTGAATTGAGTATACACGAGCCGAGTTCAAACTGTTCACGAGCTACTCGCTTCATTTGCAACCCTAGGTATGTTCCATATAGTAGTTTTACAAATAATAACTTTTAAAATATAATACATCTCCTGATATGATTGAAATACTGAGATTTAGAATAAAAAAGAAAAAATTAGAGTCTGCTTTTAGATTCGGAACAAGTCTAAGGTAGACCAACAATTTTATTATGAGTTCATTTGGATGCTTAGAATATTTTAAAATATTTGTAAATAATAAAAAAATAATTTGTAAATAGTAATTAAATGATTTGATTTAAGATGTTTTATTAATTTTGAAAAAGGAGAGAAAAAAAATATTATAACGTAAATATAATTTTTAATATATATGAAAATTTGAAAAAATTGTATTCTTTCTAATATTTTGTTTGAAAATTTAAAAAAATTATAATGATTATGTAATAAATAGATGAAAAAGCTAAAAATTTAAAATTGAAAAAAACATTTTGCATTTGAGTGATATTTAAAAATGAAATATCTGAGAATACTTGTGTACCCCAACTAACCATTGAAGAGCCAACATTACTTTGGAGTTTCCTTGGTGTTTAGGGAAGGCAAAAAGTCTCAAACATAATTTATAAACTTAATATAAGCTTTTGGACTAAAGGCATTAGCTTTGAAAAATAAAGTGGTTTATGCTTTCAAATGTAAAGTTGAAAGTCAGTGGTTGTGGGTGTTACACACTCTATCGAATGCTTATTTCATTCTTATTTTTTCAAATTATTTTCATGGTGGCACCGCGCATGCATGCATTGTCACAATTCCCTACCAATGCCATTGCTTAGTTGACCGTTACAACGATTCCCAAGTACTCAATCACATTCGAACAAGGTTTTATTAATAATTTTTTAATTATCAACATCAAAGAAAATTATTAAAAAATAATGAGAAATATTTTTTTATAAATAATTTATAAAAAATAACATTATTTTAAAGTATGATTGTATAAAGAGTTACAAAAAAAAAAAAGAAAAAAAAAGATGAGTTTACATGATTTTCTTAATATAAATGTTATAAAATTTAATATATTTATGTCTCTTTTGCTTCCTTATAAACTCGAGACAGAAATTATAAAAAAAAAAAAAAAAAAATCTTTTTTAATTCAACGAATAGCTGCCGACATAAATGATTGTTTTTTAGTTGACTGCTTATTTTCCATTTTGGTACGAAGAATGGATCAAAAATTTTATATACATCACTTTTGTATACTCTTTTGTACACCCCAGTGATATGATTGGTTGTGTATTAAAAAAAAAATTAATCCAGCTAATCATATCGTGGAGTGCGTAGAGAATATGTAAAAATGACTGTACGTAATATTACTTAGAATGGACACCGCTACGTCCATAGAGAAAAGCCATACAAGGTGGCTATGGAATTGGTTAATTTTTTTTTTTTAATTTTTTTATATCTTTAAATATATATTTTTTTAAAAAAATTCATAATATCATTTAAAAACACTTTTATAATCAAAAAATTAAAAAAAAATCAGTGAACACCATGGGTGACTTTTCTAAGTGGGATAAGTGGTATCCATGGAGAATTGATGAGTTTGAACGTTGAAAAGTTGTTAAAAATAGTTAATGTTAGATTAAAGAGGGGTAGTTATGTTAAGATGATGACCGATAGCGATAGAATCATAATTTGGAGGAGAGCAATGAAAAGGATGGGAAAAAAATGGGTCATGTCGTGATATAGAAATTAATTATTGATCAAGACGCTCCCCAAAATTATTTTTCTCTTTACAAAATTAATACAGTAAAAATAGCCAAACTTCTCAACCCCATTTTTTGTGATCAACCTTGCCTTTTAACATTTCTCATCTACTTTATATATATATATATATACACATCCTTATGACCCATATGCTAAACCAATTTCTTCTGTTAAACCATTCAGTATTTCACTGCTTCGAAAACTGAGTATTTTAAAATTTTTTTTCCCTAAAATCTGTTCTACATTGAATCAAATCAATCAATATATACTGATCTCTTCAAAATTACTTCCAGGTATTTTTCTCCAGGTTTTTATTGCTACTTCCGGTGCCAGATTCCTGCTATTTTTACTATTTACTTTATTGTTTTAACAACTTGATTTGACATTGGTGAGACTTCAACTGCCAGATTCCTGCTATTTTTACTATTTATTTTATTGTTTTGATAATTATAATTGGTGCCTCTTTCATCTATAAAAGGGTAATCTTGCTTTAGAAGAAGGCATCACTTGATTTTGGAATTCATTTCCTTCCAAATACCTTTTCTCCTCTCCTTTTCATACCCGGATTTCTCTTGAAAATCCTTATGCCTTTTTGAGTTGTTCTTATAAGTTATTTTTATCATGAATAACTATTGTTACTCTCATTAAGTGTTTTTAATTTATTTTAATTATTACCAAATTCTAGTTATCTGGTCCTACTTTTAATTTATTTTCATTACTTCCAGTTCCAACTATATGGTCCTATCTAGTAATCTGGTTTATATAAATATATATATATATATAATATTGTTGGACACCATGAAATAACGAAGACTTATTCTACACAGTATTGAACTCTAGCTCTTCAACATTTATGGTATGTTCAAAATTTTAATTTTTTTTAGAAATGGGTTAAGGAGGGAGAAATAGAGGTATGCTTGATTCCAACCTTAGACAAAGTGATATTAAATAAGGCCTAAAGACAAAGTCGGTACATGAATTTTGATGCTTTTACTTATAATTTTCAACTTTCATAATATTGATGTATAATAATATTAAACAAACATCGCAATTAAGTACTTTTAATAAATTTCCATTTGAAAACTAAAGGGAATATGCCGCGTGACATATTGATATTGACTAGGTCGTGATTTGTAAAAGAATAATGATACTATGTCCCTTTATTTTGCCTTCTTATTTTGACCGTTCATATATTTAATTTTTTTAATATTTTTTTACTCGCTGATTAAAGAAGTCATTATTAGTGTATTGTTTTTTATATTTTTAAAAAATGTTAAAAAATATGAATAAGAAAAATAAAAAAAATTTAAAAAAGTGAATTTTGCTTTTAAAGGGCATGCCCAATGCTGGGCGGCACGAGTCTTATTTTTTTGAATGTTGTATCATTGCATACTCGAGCTTATGATTTGAGATTCAAAAGTTTACATAAATTCATCCTATTTGAACTCAAAACAAGCAAGCAAAATGAAGGAAGGGGAGGTGTCATTTCTTCTTCCTTGTCCTAAACGAGGAAGTTTGTTATAAAAAAAGAAATATTTTAATTATAAAGAAATTAAATAAAAATAATTTATAAAATTAATGCGATTTATTAAATTATTAAATTATTTTTATTAAAAAATAAATAGTTATTAGCGGTTGATGTTGATATTTTGGAAGAACAGTCAACAGTCATTAGTCAAGGGTGAATTGTCAGTTTACCCATCTAATTATCAGGTTCACATCGTTAAGAAAGAAGAGACCCACTTGGATGCGAGTACCCTTAATCACGTAGTAGAGGCCTCCGAACCCCACCAGTTAACGTTTCTTTGTCTTTTTCTCTTTTCTTTAGTTTCTTCAACGTCCTGTTAATTTCTTATTTTTTTGAGTTGAAAAGTTTACAAATCGGTGATTCCAGGAAAGAGCTCTCGTCATCGTCTTCCATTACTAGTCATAATTACCCCAAACCGCTCCGGACTTCTTCTCCATTTCCCTTCCTCTACGCGCTTCTAGCCATTGTTGCTGACCTACCACTCTTTCTTCGTAGCTTTTCATATATATATATATATATAATATTTTTCTGTGTTTTTCACATATTCAAAAATTTGAACTCCGACACTGTTGAATATTGGGGATTTTGGTTTGGATTTTGGGTTTATTTGTGTTAAGAATTTCAGATGAAGAGGGGAAAATTGGAAAAGTACGACATGTTCGTGTCTCTGAGCAGGCAGAGATCGATTCAGATTCTGATCGGAGCGGGGCTTTTGTATATGCTTCTGGTGTCCCTTGAAATCCCATTCGTTTTCAGAACTGGGTTCGGTGTTGTGTCCCAGGAGGCTCTCTCCCGGCCCTTTCGGCTTGAGTCCGAGGAGGACTTGGAAGAACGAGGAGCGCCGACTCGCCCCAACAAACTCATATCCCTTAACTCACTCCAGCCGACTCAATCTCGACCCGTCGAGTACAGGATGTTATCTGGATTGGCGTTCGATCAGAAGACTTTCAAGTCGGGTCGCGGGGACGGGGCTTCAGCGCTTTACAAGTCGGCGGGGGTGGCATGGGAAGTGGGGAAAAAGATCTGGGCAGAGATTGAATCGGGAAAGGCTAAAGTTTTCGTCGAAAATATCCAGAACAGGTCGGTGGAGCAGTGCCCCCATTCGGTTTCGCTATCCGGGTCGGATTTCTTGACGCGGAAGCAAGTCATGGTGCTACCCTGCGGGCTGACATTGGGATCGCACGTGACTTTGGTTGGAAAACCGAGGCCGGCACATTCTGAACACGAGCCCAAGATCGCGCTGGTGAAGGACGAGGGGGACGCGGTGATGGTGTCGCAGTTTATGGTGGAGTTGCAGGGCTTGAAGATTGTTGAGGGCGAGGACCCACCCAGAGTTTTGCATTTCAATCCGAGGTTGAAAGGGGACTGGAGTGGAAAGCCCGTGATTGAGCTCAATACTTGCTATAGGATGCAGTGGGGCTCGGCGTTAAGGTGCGAGGGGTGGAAGTCTAAGGCTGAAGAAGAAACCGGTGAGTGATTAGTAAAGATTTCTGTTGTTAATTCTACGTAGTGTTTGAAATGGAACTGCTTTGTTTGGTTTTCCGTTGCCGCATCTCTTTGAGTGATGGTGTCGATAAAAGGAGGTCCTTTTTGACACAATAGACTGGAATTCTGGGCGCTAACTTGTAGCATAGCTACCTACCGCTGGTTAGGAATTTATAAATGTTAGGAAACTAGTCGGTGATTATTTGATTTTATTCCTCGGGTGACTATGTTTCAAAAAACAAAGTTTCTTGTTGGGGTTTTGATACCTGGCTTAGAAAATTGAAGCAGACTTGATGCATCTTAAGGAAGTATTCTATCTCAGTACAATGTAATGTGTCTTTCTGTTTCGTCAAACTGCTTTTATAAATTGTTCTCCTTTCAAGTATTTAATAGGTTGAAGACTAGTATTCAGGAGGGTTTTACGAAAAACAACCTGTAGATTGTAATTGCTCGGGATTTTGTTGGTGTGTCGGGGCTGGAGCATTAGTAATTTAAAATTAAGATTCATCCACGGATTTATGTTTTTAAAATGATGTTAGTTGTTCTATAATCTGGAAGTGATTCATCCACGGTGTGATATGAAGTGATTTTAGCTCACTTCATCTATTATCTGGCCTCCCCATAACTGCAACGTTGAGTTTATCGGTAGACACGTGATCAAATCCTGCCAACACACGCTGGGGCATTAAAGGGATGGGAAAGGGCTGCTGGGTTTTGTAGCCTGTATGCCCTAGTGGTCTTCAGAATAATTGTCCCCGAGAAGGCAGCAGAAGTATTTGCACATGTTGATTATGAAACTGTAGCTGAAACATGCGGCCATGGAAATATGATGCTCATATTGTTTCTGAAGAAGATCTGAGAAAAGAATGGACTACCTGGTATTATAAACGGACCGGGGTTCACTCTGCTGGGTGGGTCCAAAGGGCCCTGCCTTGGAGAGGTTCCCCAACATTTAAAAAAAAGAAAAAATTAGAAACTTGGCCTGGCAGTTACAAGATTCAAAACATCTCTTTCCATCATGTTTGCACCTCTAAAGCATTTAGGGGGAAACAAGACCCCCAAATACATGATTTTGTAGGGGCTTTCTTCCTTGATAATGTCTTATATTTTGATTTTTATATCATTATTGGGATTGGTTCTCCTCAAATCTGCTTTGTCTTCCTCATATTCTAATTCTCTCCCTTTTCCCCCACTCCCCAAAATAATAATAATAATAATAAAATAATGGTACTTTATAGTGGAAAGTGTTCTCTTGGCTTCATCCATTTCTCTATGGTAGCAACAAACAGAGTAATTCCTTTGTCTGGCTGCAGTTGATGATCAGGTGAAGTGTGAGAAGTGGATTCGAGATGATGAGGGAAGATCAGAGGAGTCTAAGGCAACATGGTGGTTGAATCGGCTAATAGGCCGAACAAAAAAGGTGACTGTTGACTGGCCATACCCATTTGCAGAGGGCAAGCTATTTGTTCTAACTCTTACTGCTGGATTGGAGGGGTATCATGTTAATATTGATGGGAGGCATGTCATCTCTTTTCCTTATCGCACTGTGAGTATTGTTCTGCAACCTACTTTCCTTGGGATGGATGTGGATTTCTTCTAAGATTGTTTTATTAATTGCAACAGGGATTTACTCTGGAGGATGCCACTGGGTTATCAGTGATGGGGGATGTTGATATCCACTCAGTATTTGCTGCCTCTTTACCTACTTCACATCCTAGTTTTTCTCCACAACGACATCTTGATTTTTCAAACAGATGGAAGGCTCCACCACGTCCAGAAGGGGATGTGGAGCTTTTCATTGGTATTCTTTCAGCTGGCAACCACTTTGCCGAACGGATGGCTGTAAGAAAGTCCTGGATGCAGCATAAGCTTATCAAATCTTCAACAGTGGTAGCTCGTTTCTTTGTAGCTTTGGTGAGGTTTAACAATTTTGGCACTTGCAGTGTTGATGGTTTTTGTCTAATATACAAAATTCATGATGGAGAATGTTAAATACCTTTTGAATCGCTATTGTGACAGAACGGAAGAAAAGAAGTGAATGTTGAATTGAAGAAAGAAGCAGAGTTCTTTGGAGATATTGTTATTGTCCCTTACATGGACAATTATGATCTCGTAGTGTTGAAAACTGTTGCCATCTGTGAATATGGGGTGAGTCGTGGAAAAAATAAAAATTGGAGAATTTAATATAACCTGTAGTATATTCTTCAAAGATCACCACAGTTGCAGTGATAACTGCAGTGATCTTTGAAGAATAACCTACACTTAATATTCAAAAAAATAAAATTAACACACTTAAATGCCATTTGTTGTTGACAGGTTCGCACAGTATCTGCGAAGTATATCATGAAGTGTGATGATGACACATTTGTGAGAGTAGATGCAGTTTTTAATGAAGCAAAGAAAGTGCCTGAGGGTAGGAGCTTGTACATTGGAAACATAAATTACTATCATACGCCCTTGCGCTATGGTAAATGGGCAGTAACATATGAGGTATGGAAGTACCTATTGGTTCTAAGAACCACTAGTATAGTTAAAATAGTTCATTGTTTCTGTAGTTTGTATAATTTAACTTTTATGTTGACTCAAGGCATTCTTATTTAGATGATACTTTCTAAATTAATCCAAGTCCTCTATATTACAGTGTTTTTTAGCAAAATTCTGTGTCTCGGATGTAGTTAGGCTCTTCTACGGGTTGAGTTATGACATCAGTAAGAATAAAAAGAAAGAAAAAAGCTGACATCAAATTGTTTCATGAATTGCATTTTTTTTTTCTTGTAAAACTGGTTGGAGATAGTTTACGAGATAGATTTTTAGTTTATTGTCTTTGTTCTTCTCCCCTGTATTTTGACTGTGAGAAGGAGATTTCAATCATGTTTCACATGTATAAGTATTTTTGAAGTTGTAGTTTGGAGTTGAGAGAATCGCTTGCATTACCATTGAAGACTACATTATCGATTTCTATTTTGGGATTCTAATGCACTCTCGATACTGACTCTCTTGCCAAATCTTTTGCCATTTGCTGGTGGTTTCAGGAGTGGCCAGAAGAAGATTATCCTCCATATGCAAATGGACCAGGCTATATTTTGTCGTCTGACATTGCACACTTCATTGTATCACAGTTTGAAAGACATAAATTAAGGGTAAGACTCTCTCACTCTCTCTCTCTGTGATGTGCAAGTGCAAGTTCAAGCATGTCAACTATGGGACGTGTGTGTGCATGCTCTTTTTTCTTTTTTTCTTATTTTTGGCTGATTCTTACTATAAGTATTACCACGTGTAGATGTTTAAAATGGAAGATGTGAGTATGGGAATGTGGGTGGAGCAATTCAACAGCACAAAACCGGTTGTGTATGTGCATAGCTTGAAGTTCTGCCAGTTTGGGTGCATAGAAGATTATTATACAGCCCATTACCAGTCCCCAAGGCAGATAATGTGCATGTGGACCAAATTGCAAACGGAGGGAAGGCCCCGCTGCTGCGACATGAGATGATGATTGTTGTCTTTCCGATCATCTTCACAATCCGATATAGAACAGTGGAGGCAAACAATAACAAGTTTTGCAGCCGTAGCATAGTCTATTGTATATTCTGTGGAAGTTGGGTTAGTTTGTTTCTGACCCGGTATAAAATTCCCTCAACAAATTCAATTCATTTTTTTTTTCTCCCTTCTCCTTTTTGTTTTAATTTTTTATCCCCGCGCCCTACCGCCGCCCGCCCGCCCCCCCCTCTTTTCCTCCATTTTGGGCCTGATGATGGAAGATGATGAGATTAAATGTGCAGGGAACAAATCATACGAATCCAAGTCCTGTAATTTACAGTAGAACAACAGCAGATGGAAATGATAATAATCTTTATGCAATCGAAGTTGCTTGTCTGGTCCTTCCTGCCTTTTCTTTTTATGGATATCAATATTAATAATCTTCACAAGGTCTAGAATCATTTGAACCCAGTAGTATAGGTGCTATCCAGAGGCCATGGAGGAAACTCACACAAATGCAAAACAGATTCTCCTTCTCCATAGCACAGGGGACGTCTCATTTAGTTGATTTGGGGTCACAAAGTTCTTTGAGGTTTCCCTTGTAGGCAAGAGGTCCCATGTAATTCTCCATAAAAGAAATTTTATGGTCAGGGTTTCACTTGATGGTAGCACCTAAAGACTGGTTTGTTTCCTCGTCTTGGTGGAACACATCATTGGGGTAAGCACTCGCCCATAAATATTTTAAGAACTCCCAATACATCCCCAATCTATCCCCAGCTCATGGATGTGACACGTTATTCTTGGGTCGAAATATTTACTTATCCAAAGCTATTCCTACCTGATTAAAGAGTACGTTATTTACATATTTTGTTACCTTGAGATTATGTGCAAGTCCTGTGCAGTTTTTTAAAAAAATAGTAGCACATCTTTGTGCAAGAAAATGACAAATTAAAATGCTGCATTTTGGTTGATGGACTTAAGAGACCACGCCTTCTGCCTTGTCCCCCATAGCTTTCCTTTTTCATTCCATCATTCGTGCATCCATGCCTTCTACCATGAAGATGTATAAATAATTTCTAAAACAAAATAAATGCTTCCACGATTAAGATGTAATAGTTGCAGTTAAAGTAAAGCAATGGGGTCCAACCAACTAGATCTGACGACAACGAGGAGTGACAATAGGAGAAACCCAGGATATATGACGACCCAAGAATACATACAATCTGTGAGAGAGATGTGAGTGTTGGTGTGAGATTGCTTCTGGTGAGTGCGTAGATGCCACGACGTGGGAGAAAAATGGTGGTGGAGACGACAGAGACCCACAATTGGTGAGAATGTAGAGTGCGTAAATGCATGGGACAATGGAGCCTAGTGTTTGCATTCGTCGTCTTCTTCTCTTCTTTGTGTTTTTAATTTTTTTAAACTACCGCCACATCATCTTGGGTGCACAATTCGTGCACGAAATAGCCTGTATATAGAAGAACTATAAAAAAATATAATATTTTTTCATTAGGGCTCAAGTATGCCATACTTTTTTTAAACAAATTAAATTATTTTTCTTGTTATTCCCTTGAATCATTTGAGAATTGCCCACCATAGAGCATTCACATTCAATTTTCTATAATTTTTCCCAAATTTTAGCTAGAAATCGCTTCCTATAATATTTTTCTAAATTTTACTCATCTTTAAAAACTTCCTATATCCCATTTCCTATCATTTCTCTATTTTATTAAAATAATTTTTTTCTATTTTTTATTATCATTTATACTATTTTATTTCTACATCTTTAACAATTTTTAATAAAATATATATAAAAATTGATTTAGAGGATGAACAATAACTCTCTAAATAGAAAATAGAAAATCTGATGGAGTGCTTATTTTATCTAAAAGTTAAATTCATTTTCTAAAATTTAGAGATTTAGATGGTATAGAAAATCGGATTGAAATGCTCCCAAATACCAACCACGATTGGAAGAAGAATGGAGCCATTTTATTATTATTATTTTTATCATCATACTCTGCATGGATACTCCAAACTATTGGCAGACTTGCACACTGTGCCAGACAATCTAAATTACTTAAATATATTTGATTTTAAAATGTTTAAAAGATGTATAAAGTATGCTGAACTCATTATATATCATATAACATTAAAAAAAGAAAGAGAAACAATCTTTGCAAAACTTTTTCTTTTTTTGCAATATCATGAGATAATGATAATTTCTTTATACTCAAATCTAAAATTTAATTTTTCTCTTCAAAATAATTTATTTTCCAAAAATTAAAAGACTACTAATTTTAATTTTTGTAAAATAGTTATAAAAAATCGTAAATTTATTGATTTCTATACCATTATGTGTCTATTTGAGTTTGAGAGTATTTTTAACTTCATAAAAATTCTTTTAAATAAAAAAATATTTTTATTTAATAAAATAAAATATATGAGAGCTTTTAATAAAATATTTTTTACAATTAAAAGGTGCATTATGAGAAAGCTCTATTCACTTACCCCAGTATCCAACAAAATCCAAGCGATGGGTCTTGCCTAGCCCCTAGAGTACGAGTGAGATTTCTCTTTCGAAGTCTCAAGTAATGACTAGTCCTGTGGAATGAGTCCAAAAATTGGCTGTGTCCAGCACTGAAATCCAGCACACCATTCTCATCTTCATGTGGAAAGTTATACCTGCAAGTCGTTGCCAAGCACCGCCAACTTCTGATAATGACCTCTTGAAACACGAGCAATATCTATTAATTCCAAACAGCAACTTCATGTACAAAATTGGTGACACCAATTTTTTCCTTGACCACTCAACTTTCATGCACTACCTTCCTCACATAAATCATATTGGATAAAATACCCATTTTTCACTTTTTGTGTTGGTATGCATAGACTAACATTTTTTTTTTTGCATGTATCTCAATGGAGTCTAGTTGTGAACCACAATCAACCCTAGGACCCAATCCATCTCGCTTACACCTCCTCTAGATCTATAAGGAGCAAGGTGTTTTTTTTCCCTTTTAATTGTTAATTATTTAAGAGGATGAGATCTTGCAAATTTTATTAATAAGATCTTTACGAACTATAGAGGAATACCGTGATTACATGTTAGAGCACATTGATGTCCTCCATATTAAAGTTTCAAGCTATAGACCGAATTTGAAGGTCTCAAGTAAAATAGAGATAAACATAGGAAGTAGGGTTCACTTCATACATCTCTCTCTCACTGACTCATTTGAGACTCTCAAATTCGAACAAGAATTTAAAAAGATCTTTTTGGACATTAGCCAAAGTGTATCAGCTTCTCTATTGGCAACGATTGACCTCTCTATCCATAAAATCAACTCAAGAGTTGCCATCTACACCAATGATTCCATAATTGCAGCAGTTTTTGGTACAGCACAAGAAAAACCATTGCAGTGCATACCACCAAATTATCCACTACGGATTCTCTCCTCCCTTTCAAAATGACGTGATTAGCATTACTATTGTTATGAATTGTTCCATGTGATAAAGAAGTTTCAAATAGATTAGTTCTCTCCATTCCTTGAAAAATTGATCTCATTAGGTGTACTCTTGGTGCTAGAGCACTCTCAATGGAATATGCATATGCAAAAAAAGAGTCCCTTTTAGCTATTATGGACCAAAAGTTGGTTGCAATGGATTATGTAAAATCAAAAAGTTTGGCTTTTAGTTACCGTATTTAATAAAAGTAAAGTCAAATTTGATATGAACTGTTCAATAACCAAATATTTAGTTTATTGTTTTTTTGATAACACTCTCTCTTCCCTCAACATTTTCTTAGAAAACTCTAAGTTTTTTTGGCTTTTACTATAGCAATTAATGTCAACAAGGGTTATTAGCATTATATTAAATTTATTCGTTGGCATTTATATTGAATTTTAAATAAATTTAATTAGACATTTGTGGTTATTAATATTAAATGACCATTAAAAATATGATTTTTTAACCAATAACTTAATTAGAATATAATTACTAATTAATATAATGGTAAAATATAATATAAATAAATATATTAAAAAATATATTAAATTAATATTATTTTATTATTATATAAAAAATAAATAGAAAATTTAATGTTAGGATTTGTGTGAAAGAAATAGTTAAAAATGAAATCCAACTCGTATTCATTAAAAATTATTTTTTAATTTTAACTAATCGAAGTTGCTCTAAGTGATAAGACCCTGCTTTAACAACAGATCTCTCTATGCACCTCGTCGCAGATAGAAGGTGAAAAAAGAAGAAGAAAGTAATTTGAAGTCGCTCTCAAATGTACTTAGCAAACGTTCACGGCCACGTGAGTGATTTGACTGGACTCTCTCTTGAATTGACACATGTCACTCCACAACTCATCCTGTATGTAATGCTTCTCTGTAGTGGCCACTTAATTTGCAGATACTTTAACCAAAAAGTAGGTAAAAGGATAAAGCAAAACATAAGCAAGCGGATTAGATCAGTTTCCTCAGTTCATTCGGATTGAAATATGAGAAGTGTGCAACACCATTTCTGCTGTCTTTTAGGCTTTTGCAGGATCTGAGAATCTCAGACTGAGATATCTTGGGGAGAATTTATATAATTTTTATATGATCAGCCCATCTCATTATATCTTGCTAGCTTTTTGTAAAAGTTGTTACTTTTTTATTCCCCAAGTGAATTGCTTTCCAATACACCAATCTATACATACTTGAAGGCCATATAATGATGAAGTCCTTGAGAATTAGAAGTTCCCCTTTTCTGGATACGTATTGGAGTTAATCATTGCAGCAAGGAATTCATTGCAGAATGATAATATTAGAGGATAGAAACTTCCCCCTCCCTTCTTTTGATGAGGACAGGTCGGTTCAACCTAGTAGCTTTTTAGGTTGTCTTCTGGTTTAGCCATCTACCATACTTATCCTGACAAGGCTTTACTAAAAGTTGGAAAATTCATTTTGGACAATAATGTTTTTGGGACCCTTTTCTGGGTCTGGAACAGAAAACTTTATTATTTATTCAAACAGAAAATTGGCATGTATTTAAGGTCTAATTAGCCGCCTTAAGCTTTGTTTAACATAAAAGATGCATGACAAGATACTAAGAAATTAAACAGAAATAAAAGAAAGCAGAATAGAAAGCATGAGTACCAACTTTTAGCAGTCTTCAAGAGGCATGAGAGCATGATCTCATGGATTAAATATCTTTGCTTTCCAAGAAAATTCCTATGCAGAAATGAATGCTATAGACACATCATTACACCTTGTAATTTGCATATGGGCATCGACGTGATTTGGTTATAGGCAATTATGCGTTCCAACATCTGTTTTTTTTTTTTATTTTTAGTTCTTTTTTCTTTCTGGGTGATCTGTAGTTATCCATGTATCTGTATTTTAATAGAAACTGACAAAGGGCTCAAAGATTAAAACATAATTGAATAGACAAATGAAAACAAAGCATAACAAAGGACCCCATCCATATGTGCGTGTGTATATATAGCCCTTCTAAAATCTGTCATCTTCTATCCATCTGCATCAAAATTACCATAGAAAAAAACACACCTGTGCCCCACTTATTGGCTTTTGTTCTCTCATGTGCAGGACACGTGTGCCATAAGGACACATCGAGCGTGGAGTGGTCTCCTTTCTTGCATTATTCTTCAAAGTAATACACCACCATCGATCTACGTGGTCCTTCCAATGACATTGAACCATAGAATGAATGGGTTTTGCACATCCCCTAAAAGTACTTGTATTAAATTGGGGTTTTCACCCCCTTTTATTTTTATTTTTATTTTAAATATTAAAAACAAATGCCATTTGCTTATTGAAAAATATTAAATATAAATTCACACACATGACATATTACACTTTCTTTATTTTTTTTTTATTTTTATCAAATATTTAATATATAGATAATAAGTAGAAGAATTTAATTAGTTTAAAAAGAATAAATTTAAAAATATTTTTAAAATAAATTAAAAAAAAGTGTAGTGTATAGTGTTTAGAACAAAACTCTTGCCTATTATAAACTCAAGTTGTTTCTCATTGCCCACCTACTCTTGTTCACTTATATCTTCATACACGAATTAAGCCAAGAACACCTAGCCCTGATCTCTTCCATTGGCATTAAACAGAAAATATCAACACCGGCAACCCGCATGAAAAAACCCACAATGTTGCCGGCAACCATGTCCGAGATGTGGGCAACAATGGGCTCTACCATAGCCAGCTTCATGTTCGTGTGGGCAATCATTCGTCAATACTGTCCTTACGAGCTTCGCCGTTTCTTTGAAAAGCATACGCACCAACTCACCGGCTATTTCTATCCCTACATTCGGATTTCCTTCCACGAGTTCACCGGAGATCGGCTCAAGTGCAGCGAAGCTTATGCCGCTGTTGAGGCTTACCTCAGCACCAACTCTTCAAAGAGCGCTAAAAGACTCAAAGCTGAGATGGGCAAAGACAGCAGCAACCTGGTTTTGAGCATGGATGAGTACGAGAGAGTGACGGACGAGTTTCGTGGCGTAAAAGTTTGGTGGGTGTCAAGCAAAGTTGCGTCGACGCCGACACGGTCCATGTCGTACTATCCCGAGCAGGAGAAGAGGCTGTACAAGCTCACGTTTCATCGGAAGTACCGACAGACGATCACGGAGTCGTACTTGGAGCATGTTGTGAGGGAAGGGAAGGAGATTAGGGTGAGAAACAGGCAGAGGAAGCTCTACACGAATAGTCCTGGCTACAAGTGGCCGAGCTACAAGCAGACGATGTGGAGTCACATCGTGTTTGAGCATCCGGCAACTTTTGAAACAATGGCGATGGAGCCGGAGAAGAAACAGGAGATCATTGAAGATTTGCTGACTTTCAGCAAGAGCAAGGACTTCTATAAAAAGATCGGGAAGGCGTGGAAAAGGGGTTATCTTCTTTATGGGCCGCCGGGGACGGGGAAGTCGACGATGATTGCAGCAATGGCGAACTTGTTGAACTATGATGTTTATGATCTCGAGCTCACAGCAGTGAAGGAGAACACGGAGCTGAGGAAGCTTTTGATCGAGACAACGAGTAAGTCCATCATTGTGATTGAGGACATTGATTGCTCGCTTGATCTTACTGGTCAGAGGAAGAAGAAAGAAGAGAAATCTTCTGATGATGAGATTGAGAGGTTGAACAAGGAGATTGCTAAGAGAGAGGGGAAGGAAGAGGGGGCAAGCAGCAGTAAAGTCACTCTTTCTGGGCTGCTGAATTTCATTGATGGACTCTGGTCTGCTTGTGGGGGAGAAAGGCTGATTGTTTTTACTACAAATTATGTGGAGAAACTGGATCCAGCACTCATAAGGAGAGGTAGAATGGACAAGCATATTGAGCTGTCTTACTGCAGTTTTGAGGGGTTTAAGGTTCTTGCAAATAATTACCTGGATGTTGAAATGCATCCCATGTTTGAGACTATTCAGAGATTGATGGAGAAGACGAAGATCACACCTGCTGATGTTGCGGAGAATCTTATGCCCAAGTCCCCAAGGGATGATGCAGAGAAATGTCTGTCGAGCTTAATACAGGCTCTTAAGGAAGCGAATGAAGAAGCGGAAAAGAAGAATGATGAAGATTTGGGAGAGAACGATCCAACCATAGAAGACTCTGTTCTGTCTCAGGTTGACAAAGAAACTGAAAAATCATCCTGAACCAGAGATGCCGCCATGTTTTTTGGAATTAATTTTTGTTAAAAAAAATTCGGAGGGCAACTGCCAATTTGATGATGGGGTTTTCTCTCTTGTAGAAACTCATGCGAATCTGTTTGCATGCCAAAAATTCCAAATAGAACCCTGAGAAATTAGAGCAAAACGACAGTTTTATATGGCCATAATCATCGCAAATTCATCAAGGAGAAACACAGAAACAGAAATCAAAGACAAAACGAAAGCAAAACCGTGATAAAGATTTAGTATATTTAGCTATTAAGGAGAATGGTTCCACGACAAATCAACACAACATACAACAGTCTTAGCCATATAGCTTTATCAAGAGATTCGATCTGCTCAAGTCTCTAATGCGCAGCGACTGATCATGATCAGTCATATCATGAGTGTACACGAGAGATCCAACTACATAGCTGTAACATCTAGTAGGCTAAAATTTCGGTTTACAACACTCTTTATGTTGAGTTTACTTGGTTTCATACTGAAAATGCAATTTTAGAGTTTTGGCTTGATTGTTGCTCAACCCTAGCTCAACCTTGATCGATTGTGGCTTGGCCTTGACTCAAGTGACCCTAGCTTGACACTTTACTCGAGCGAGAAGCCAACCCATGAGTTCGCTCGACACTTAGCTCAAGCGAGTGTTTGTCCTAAATGTCCGCTTGACACTTCGCTAAAGTGAATGTTCAGTTTTATGGCTTCTCGCGCCGTAGACTATATATATATGCTTTTCTTCATGTATTTGTGGAGAATCCTGAGTGTTCATTGGGTGTATTGGGGCTTTGGGATTAAGGATTTTAGGATTGATCTCTTATACTCCACCTTTATTGATGGTGAATTCATTGAGACCGACCCTGCTAGTAAACGTAGGCTCACATTGAGCCAAACCACTTAAATCTTGGTGTTTTGTGTGAGATTTTCGAATTTTCTTTTGTTTGCTTCCGCTATTATTTACTTCAAATTAGGATTTGATAACCGGTTTATCACAAAAAAATGGTATCAAAGGGCCAGGTTTTGTGCGAGATCTTCAGGGATGGCTATGACAAAGTTTGAAGTGGAGAAATTTGATAGTCAAAATGACTTCAGTTTGTGGTGCATCAAGATGAAGGCTTTACTATGACAACAATGGTTGTAAAAGGTATTGGATGTGAAGGTGACTGATGATTCTCCTGCACTATCAAGCAAAAAAGATGATAAAGCACACAGTTCTATCCTATGTCACTATCAGATGGAGTTTTGAATGAGGTTTCTGATGATTAGACTACTGTTGGTGAGATGCTCCCAGCCCCTGCTTGGGATTGGATGGTGACTGATACACTGGGACAGGTATTGGATGTGAAGGTGACTGATGATTCTCTTGCACTATCAAGCGAAAAAGATGAGAAAGCACACAGTTCTATCTTGTTGTCACTATTAGATCGAGTTTTGAAGGAGGTTTCTGATGAGGAGACTGTTGTTGGTGAGACGCTCCCAAACCCCGCTTGGGATTGGACGGTGACTGAAATGCCAGGACATGTAACATAAGGCTACACATATCCTGTACATGACAAATAACATGCAATGCTCCTAGATATACTACCAATATGCAATAAATAATACAACAAAAAATAAATGGTTCGTGTGAATCTAGGCAACGCCTAAGGCAATTGCCTTAGTACATGGTACTATAAACTATACATAATCCAAAAAAAATACCCCAAGGGTGAATATGTTCTTTTTCCCAAAACACAGGACCTTTCAAAACATTATTCCACAAAAGTTAAAACCTCATTTCATGTCAATTTTTGCACAAAAGATGTCAGTATTCATGGCCTCTTCGGCTTTGCATTCTTCTTGAGGAATTGGTCCTTACTATGGTTCTTGAGTCGCTTAACTCGTCAATAAGGTGAAGTATTTCAATAATAGTCTTGTCAATGGTCTCTAGTTGGTCCTGGATAGAGGGCTAAGAAGAGCTCACTACCATCTTAGGTATGATTCTCTCCGGAGGAGGTTCTGTCCTCTTCCGCTTCATCATTAGGGTCCTCGATTAAGCCTGAAATGACTTCTAAAATTTCGGTTGGGAAATGGTAGTGAAAACTACTACGATGAGATTTTGAGAAATCTTAGCAAGTAAACACGCAACATACAATCATTAACATAAGCATACAAGAAGTATATCATGAAATGCGTGCATGGACATGTACTTGATGCATGACTTGACCAGAATTTGACTTACACATCGGACCATTTTTCAAAAGACTTGTAACAGAGAAATTGACATTTTTAGAAAAACATCTTTGACTTTCTTTTCATGTTGATCTTAACCAGAACTTGCCTTATTAGAACTAGGCTGTTCATCCGGGCCGAATAAAAATCCGGCCCGGCCCGGAATCCAGTATTCAACCCAGGTCAAATCCAGGCCAGCACCTAGATTTGAAAAATCGGATTAATCTGGTTTGGGTACCGGATTTTAAATCCAGGACCTGGGTTTAAAACCTGGGTACCGGGTTTTATAAACTAAAAAAATAAAATCCAGGACCCGGGTTTAAAACCTGGGTACCTAGTTTTATAAACTAAAAAAAAAAACCCTACTTCTATTCTAGTGCTGCCCCCTCCATTCAGATCTCTCTCTCTCTCTCTCTCTCTCTCTCTCTCTCTCTCTCTCTCTCTCTCTCTCTTCAAGCGCTAGCGCTTTTGTTTTGTCTGATCATCTTCTTTTGATCGCGCTGTTCACCGAACGGTGGAAGTGCTTTCGGATCCAAGGGATTATAACGTTTTTCCGTTTGGGTATGTTTTCTTTCTTTCCTCTGTTGTGTTCTCTATTTGTTTTTAATGAGAATGTTTGAATGTTTGAGGATTATTTTTATGTAGATTTGTTTGAATGTTTGAGGAGTATTCTGTTAGCTGCAAAATGCTAGAGCCATGGGTAATGGGTTATTATTATTGTTGAAGAATGGGTTTAGATCTGAAGAATGGGTTTGTTGAAGAATGAGTTTTTTGCTATTTACATAAGAAAGCCTAAGAAACAAATTGTTGAGTATGTTGAATATGTTTCAAAAGTATGGCAATATTCTTTACTTCATTTGGGATATGCATGTAGTGCCTAATTTCTTAGCAATATTTAATGAAATTTTGAAATTGCGGGTATTTATCTGTTGAAAATAATTTGTGGGGAAGAACAAGTATATATGCATGGATGGCTATGTTTTAAGGAAAATATGAAGGAAGTGATGCAGATTATGATGTGAACAGCTTGTATGTAACACCTAATCATTATGAGCTTGATCTTGTGTAAAATTGTTCAAAAAGTGTAGACATTATGATTGGTGTAATTGCCAGTCTTAAGTAAATTAATGATCTTGGATATGGTTGACGTACATGCAATATTTATAAATATCAGAATAATGCTTTATTGATCTATACCTAATCATCATGATTAATTATATCCCAAGCAAGTGTTGCATTCAAGCACACATCATTGTACTGTTATTTGATTCCTTGCTTCTATTTTCTATGTGCATCAAGATATGACACCAAACAGATCAAAAGTTGGTTTGTAGAAATTGCATTTTGCCATGCTTTGCTGAATGTTTTGGGATCTGCTAATTTTTGAGAAGATGGTTTTGATTTTCTTTTTTGAAATTTTTAGGCCAATGAGATGCCTCATCCAAAGGGGGGTAATTTTTTCACTTGCCCAATCCTTTTACTGAAAACATACAAGATGGTTTGCTTTCATAAGTGAACTATTCATTCGGATTTCAGACCATAAGGCAGACCTGGGTTTCCCCCTATATTTGTTTTATATTCAGAGCTAACTATTGAACTGTTTAGGTCTAGTGTTAGATATCAAACAATGCTAGATTTTAGCTTCTCTGTGAATGAAATTAAAAAGTTTAATTTAGTGCTTTTAATGTGCATTCTTTAATAATAATAAAAGAAAAACTGTTGTCTATTCTTTCTATCCATGAAACCTTTGAGATATCAGTGTATGTCAATTTTTTCTATCTTGCACTGCTATTTTTATTTTTATTTTGGATGGGTTGTTAATTTATAGTCCAGGTAACATGGTCAGGGTACACAAATGCAATCTCTCTTGAAATGTACAATTCTTAAAGCTTCATGAAGCCCATGTTAACCATTGAATTGGTGAGAAAATTTTCAATAATAGGCACTCTTCCCTATTTTTATAAAGCCTCACTTTTGGAGAATATAACTTTGACTACCTAGAAATCTAGTCATAGGAAAGGAACACTATTCTTAAATTCATACTATTTTATTGTTTTAATGGAAGGGAAATTAATAGAAATTTTTCTCAAGATTTTTGTCTGAACATTGCCATGTTATCTAGACGTAAAAGAATCATCTTGCAATAGATTTGGCAGAGTATGATGAGGTATTGTGAAATGAGGGGCAAGGACCTTTTGGATGCAGGTGTAATTACACCAGCAGATCTCTATGAATGGATGAAGGCAAAGAATACTGATGAATAAGCCATTATTGGCGTTGGCTTGTCTTGTTATTCTTTCTTGCAGGCTCTTCTCTGCTCCATGAAAGCTAATTCTGGTGGTTTACTGCTTGATGGCGTTGAAGTTACCTACTTCAACAGACCAAAGGTTACATATGCTTAGGTGATCTACTTATTAAAAAAAGCTAATGCAGTGATCAACTTCATGGGCAGTGCTTTGTCCTAGTGTTCTAGATAAATGAAACAGGCTCCTGCAGTAAAATAGTACCATTAGATAGAAGCAGACTCCTGCAGTAAAATAGAACCATTAGATATGTAATTTTCATATATTGTAGTTGTGTTTTGTAATGTAATGTATAAATATCAAATAATGTAATTAGTTAAAAAGGTAATTAGTTTTATTTTATTTTATTTTTGAAAGGAAACACTTTATTTAATATTAACCAGAAATATTTTTTGTTTTATATATAAAAAAAGATGCTTTTCAACATTTTTTCTTTGAAAAAGTTGTATAGAATATAGGCTTTTAGACTAAAAAAAAAATTATGCTTTTCAACAATATCTTTTTCTTGAAAAAAAAATAAAATTAACAAGTAAGATTTCGTTAAAAAAAAAAGGGTATAGCCTGGAACCTAGATTTCTGGGTTGTAAAAACCCGGATTCATCCGAGTTCCTGCCCGGGCCATAACCCTCACTAATTTGGTCCAGAACTTGGCTTGGGTTTGGAACTCGGGTTTCGGACCAGGTATACTAGGATGAACAGTCCTAATTAGAACATATCACAAGATTTTCATCGAGTGATCTATAATATATCACGAGATTTTCATCAAGTGTTCCATAACATATGAGCTCTTGTTCTTATTCTTATTCAGAGGGTGAACACAACACAGTTTCCTTTTGCATTGCATGTTCTTGCTAATTATCGCAACATCAACGGTCTGTGCACTGTGGTGAATACGTCATAAATAGAGTCATTTCATATTAACATTATAGTACTTCGTTGTATTCATGCTTTATGCATCCACTAGCGTTAGACACTTTCTCGCTCTAAAATTCTTTAAAAAGAACCTATTCGAGGCTCCTCGACGGTCCTTTGTCGACTTAGGAGTTAACACTCCATTCTTAAGCATTTCACAGTGGACAGAAGAGTTCCACTATGATATTCTGCCACCCTAGCACTTGGGGTCATGATAAAACATTTAGACTCTTTTCTTTGAAAAACAATTTTCCCAAATGCAAGTAACATGAGCCTTAAGACATATACCTTCTTACGCTTGACTTATGACACATGAGATGTCGTGCATGAAATAATCAAGCGTAACATGTTCAAATCATGGCATGGTAACATAGAGTACATGGGATATCAAAACATATACATGGAACCATGGAAACTAGTCTTTGCCGAAACATCCAAGTACAACATCATGAGAAAACATCACTTTAACATGTTCCAATCTTAAAGCATTTTGCATAGAAATCATGGGGTAAGGAAACAAAGCATATGGAGTTTGGCTAAGATCCAAAACTTCTAGAACATGCTATAGCCGAATCACCAATTATCCCAAATTAACAACTTTGTTTTCCTTAAAACTGAAACATGCAAAGGACATTCTTGCCATTTTCATTTTAAATTGAATCATACCATTCATTCCATATTCCTATTCCACATTCAAGTAAGCACATTCAAGCAAACAAACAAAAAATTACAATCAAAACAACTAGTTAGAATGGGGGTTCCAAAAACCCTAATCCATGATCTTGAGTGTGTGGGGTTTCTAGGGTTTCCACTAGGGCTCAAGCAAAACTAGACCATTCGGCCTCTAGGGTTTTGAGTCAAGAAACCCTTCATTTTCCTTGTGCTCTTATTCTTATCTATATCTCGAAATAGAGTGAAAATGCAAGAGGTTGGTTGAATACATGGAGGATTTGTGGCCTCAACCATTCAGCTTGGACCATTTCTAGGAAACCCTAGTTTGTTTCCCATGAACAACTGTTGAAATTGTGTGGGCTTCACTATATTTGAACCTTTTAGAGATTCTCATCTCTTCTTGAGTTGAGAATGTGTTGTGTGTGTAAGAAAATGAAGGAAAAACCGAGTCCTCATTGTGTCTCTTCCTTGCCAATAACGAAAATTCCTTATCGAGTATGGCTTCCCTTGTTTGGTTGGAAAGAAAGTGTGAGAAAGTGAGAAATCTTTAGGTGGTTGTGTAAGAGAATGTGGATAGGTTGAGAGCATGTGAAATTCAAAAATGGCAAAAGAGAAAAAGCCCTTGGGCGTGTAGCTCCTCCCCTTTATATAGAGCTCTCATACAAAATCTATTGGTTGCTAGCGACTCATTACATGAAGGACAAGTGGCCTTCTTTCCTTCCTCCTCCCTTGACCGAAAATGACCCTTGGTGTTCCCAACATTGGATTGCCTTGGAAATGCGCATGGCATGTGGGTGGCATGTGGGGTTCTTCCCCTTTGGCTGAAACCCTCTTGTGCCACTTCTACTTCTGTCTAGGTACAATGTACCTCAGGGGAAAAAGGTAAAATAAGTGTAGGATCTCTTCAATTTCCAAAAGTGAAGCTTGCATGCATGACACATGGCATGGGCGTGTGCCTTGCCTTTGCCACCCCCTTCCTACTCCAAATCCCATGAAGATCTTTCATCTTCTTGTGCCCCTTCCTTAGGTGACTTTTCACTTACCCAAGGCTCCATTTGTAACCTTAATGTGACATATGGCGTGTGAGTGTGTGTCCTTGATTGTAGTGGCCGAAATTCTAGGGTTAGGATAGTCATTTTGTGCGAATGTCCCTGCATATTCCTTCTAGAATCTGTTGCATGGTTGACAAGTGGCAACGTCTCAAGAAAACACTTGAGTGGGCGCGTGGATGAGGGAATCTGAAAATCCCCTTTATCCATTGGAGTTCTCTTTATGCAAATCCTATGGAAAGGATCCCCTTTTGTCTTCCCTTGGCGCCACTTCCCTAGAAGATCTCCTTGAAACTCAAGCAATTTACAAGTGGCTTGGAGAGTGTGTGTGTGTGTGTGGGTGAGTTGGCCGAGTGGCCTTTGGCCTCCCCTAGGTGCTTCTCATCATTCCTTCTTCTAGAAGCCTTCTTGCATGAGAGACAAGTGGCAATACCGACTAGGGTTGGCGTGCAAGCCTTCCCTCAGCCTCCCAAACACTTCTCTCTCCCCCTTAGCCCACTATCATGACTAGGTGCATAATGTTTTGTATGGGTGACACGTGGCATTAGTGGTAAGGGTTTGGATCATGGGCTATGGGCTATTGGACTTGGATTTGTTTATGGTGGCCAAAAATTACATGGGCCAGATTGGTCTTCTCTTGGCTTGGGTTGCTTAATCACAATTCTAACTAAGAAATCTATGGCCCAAAAATATAAGCACTTAAGCAACGAAAAAGAAAAAGAAACTTAGATGCCAATCTAGCTAAAACTGGGCTATCACATCCTCACCTCCTAAAAAAAAGATTTCGTATTCCATATCGGCACCGTAATCATCAACCAAAACATCCGTAGTTAGAAATACCGGAGTTACTACCTCTTCTATTTGCAGTTGTAGACTCTTCCGAGGATGATGATGATGGTGGTACCTTATCTCATTAATGATCAAGTATACTTATTCTCATTAATTTAAATTTTTGAGATAAATTATTAGAGGATGAATCATCATAGCACCACGTCAACCAAGAGAAGGATGGCATGATTACCTGAATTCTATTACTCTGTTTATTTGTTATTTGTTGCTTCTGTAATGAGCTGTATATAAAGGGCAATATTGTCATTGTATGTGATAAGTTAGTTAGAATATTCTTTGGTTGTTATATATAATTGTATCATTGGCATCATTCATAAGATACACAAGGAAATTTCTTTCTGCAATTCCATCATCCACTGTTTCGCATTCCTTTGTTTCATAAATAGTAGTTTTACATGGTATGGAAGTAAATATACCAAGTTCAAATCTACACTCTAATTTTCATTCAATTAATTAAATATTCTACGTAATAGACCTAAGAGTTCGATCCACATGTGTGACGCCCCCAAATTCCGCTTGGGATTAAACGGACATTTGAAGCGTCGAGACATGCAACACAAGGTTACCTGCCCCCGTTCATGACATATAAGATGCAATGTTCCTAACATGCATCTAGCATTATGCAATATTCGCAGCGGATAAATTTTTTTTTCTTTAGCAATACTATGCACCAAACTAAAAATAACCCAAATACTTGAAACCTATTTCATACATAAAGGCATACTAAAAAGTCGTGATCACCACACTAGTCCAAATTGGTTGTGATCAAAAGAATACTTGAGATACAACTCCAAAAGTACAAGTATTAACCTGAGTTAAATACTATACCATCATCAACATCGCACCGTGGCCTAGTCGATCGTATTCAGTTGGTCAGATTCCAATTCTTCTTCGGGTCCTGTAACAAGATCTACCATTCGGGGGGAATGGTAGTTGGGACTACCACAGTGAGATTTGATTACAAATCTCAGTAAGTTAACATAAAACTCACACACAGGTTAAAGATGCATGCATGGCAGTAAAAGCATAAATGCATAAGTATAGTCGTAATAAGCATAGCATAACTTGACATATAGCATGACATAACCAGAACTTAAACGTGAACTGAACTTGACTTAACATGGCATGAACTTAAGCTTAAAACATAACATGAACAAACAACATAACATGAACGTGAAACATAACATGGACTTGAAATATAGCATGAACGTAAACATGCATAACATAAATAAGAACTTGAAAATAACATAAACTTGAACATAACATGACATGAACATAACATATACGTGAGCATAACATAACATGGACTTGATCTAAAACTTGACTTATCATGTATTTGATCTGAAACTGGACTTAACATAAACTTGGAATATTATTCAATTGTCTTGATTAATAACGTGCATTAATACGTACTCCACAGTTGTTGTGGCCCCACGTATTCAAATAACATAAAACATAATACGTACTCCACAGTTGTTGTGGCCCCACGTATTCTACGTGTCACAATTGCTGTGTCTCACGTAGTGTATGCTCCACAGTTGTTGTGGCCCCATACTTCATGTAACATAAAATATAATACGTACTCCACAGTTGTTGTGGCCCCACGTATTCTACGTGTCACAATTGCTGTGTCTCACGTAGTGTATGCTCCACAGTTGTTGTGGCCCCATACTTCATGTAACATAAAATATAATACGTACTCCACAGTTGTTGTGGCCCCACGCATTATAAGTAACATAAAATATAATACGTACTCCACAGTTGTTGTGGCCCCACGCATTATAAGTAACATAAAATATAATACGTACTCCACAGTTGTTGTGGCCCCACGCATTATAAGTAACATAAAATATAATACGTACTCCACAGTTGTTGTGGCCCCACGCATTATAAGTAACATAAAATATAATACGTACTCCACAGTTGTTGTGGCCCCACGCATTATAAGTAACATAAAATATAATACGTACTCCACAGTTGTTGTGGCCCCACGCATTATAAGTAACATAAAATATAATACGTACTCCACAGTTGTTGTGGCCCCACGCATTATAAGTAACATAAAATATAATACGTACTCCACAGTTGTTGTGGCCCCACGCATTATAAGTAACATAAAATATAATACGTACTCCACAGTTGTTGTGGCCCCACGCATTATACGTAACATAAAATATAATACGTACTCCACAGTTGTTGTGGCCCCACGCATTATAAGTAACATAAAATATAATACGTACTCCACAGTTGTTGTGGCCCCACGTATTATACGTAACATAACATGTCTTATCTTTCTTAATGCATGAGATATTATTTAATATCATATACTTTTCTAACATGGCGTATACTTGTAAATGGCACAATATGATTTAATCATAAACATTTCATGGCATACATGTATCATATGGCATACTTAATATGGTATACTTATAACATACAACATTGTATGACAGAAAAGATTGTGTAACAAATAAATATTCATGAGAGATTAAATCATACGTAACAGATAAACATGTAATGACATAGCATGACATGGCATATACGATAACATACATACATAAATTGTAGTTCCCTTACCCATCACACATACACAATAAACTGATAGTAAGTTAGAGGCTAACTTACCTCGATCGTCGCGTTCTATGAGAATAGAGCGCGAAACACGAGGAACTGCACAACAGCTGGAAGAGGAACACTCAAGTCCTTAAGATTTTTAATTCTGAACTCAATTGCCATATTGTGAGCACTTGCAACACACGGCAACTTGAGGTTTCACTATACTCTGAAGAGATAATTTGACTTCAGAAAGCCTTTGCACTAAAACAAGTTCATTAAAATTATCAATAATAACCAAACAAACAATTCCTTTCTCAATCCATATACTCTTAGCCATAGTCAACCACAAGATGACACCAGTCACCCCAGACTATAATCCATAACACCACTGCTTCGGGACACTGTCATACAGTTTCCCAACACTACACCATACGCTCCACACTTCTCTGCTACGCCATCCAACCCTTCGTGACACGCCATCCGGTGTATCACGACCTAGTACAGAGTACACTCACGTGAACTCTCTTCCATTCACACTACAAAACCCATCACTGCGATACACGTCTCACGGTGCATCGCTACGCGACACGGAGTACGCGCTACGCGTACTCCTTGCTACAACACTCATCACCCCGACGCACATCACACGGTGCGTCACCATACAACACGGAGTACACTTCACATGCACTCCCTTCATTCTACACCACACACACTACAGCGCACGTGCACGGCTCGTCGCTGCTTTACACAGAATACGCTACATGCGTATTCTCTTCACACAACCCGCCGTATCACATCTACGGCATCCATCTTAAGCCTAAACTTCACAGCACAGTCCAAAAACTACAAAATCAAGCCCAACACTTCACAACCACACTTCGTTTCACAACTAGCAGCGAACTCCACAAACACTAACTACACAGTCTACAGCCAACCAAATCAACTATGTTAAACATAAATAACTAAAGATAGAGGGTTATACCATCGACGGGATAACCCGTGCGTCGCTCGCTGCTCGTCACGAACATGCGTCGGAGGAGCGTACGTGGCGGTAACACCGCGTACGGTGGCTGTCCACCACTAAAGTGGTAGTTTGGGCTTGAGAAAGGCTAGGCGTGGTCTTGGAAGACTCACGGTCGCCTTGTGATGGTCAAAGGTGGCGGAGCACGGCGGCATCACGCCGTGAACAGTAAATCCGAACGGTGAGCGGAAACGCGAGGTAGCGAAATTTCATAGAACTTCATGGCAAGCTAGGGATAGGTAGATGAACATGTGGTGGAGCTGTGGATAAAATCATTTAAATTAATAAAACACTTAATTACTACACTGAGAAGAATTAAGATAGAATATTATTTTATAAACTAAGGTTTATAAAATAATATTTTCTTCATCATTATATAAAATGATAAAGTATCATTAATTAATCAAAGTGCATAAAACACTTAAATTTAAATAAGAATTTTCAACGTAAAATTAAACCTCTTAATATCTTAAAACAATTAAAATATTTAATCTAAATAATTATCCACAATTATAATATTTTCAGAGCTCATTAAATTATTATAATTGTGCTATTTTAAAAACAAGCTTATCTAATACTTTGAAATTCGGTGGATAAGATCCGGAAAAACGCCATCGAGGTACAACGCTTAGGATAAAACTGTTCATGATTTTACAGTTGTCGGTGAAGAATAAATTACGTGATTTACGGAAAAGATAATCTATACGCGTGATTCCAGATGAGGGTAAAGACGAGAGAGATGTGATTGCTGTCGGGAAAGAATCCAAAACGGATTGTCTTGCCGTCTACTATGCGTGAAAAGAAAAGGAAGAAAATGGTACAGAGATAAGAATTAGCGGGCTGTTACAACATGTAAGAAGATTGTTGAGACAAATATATATTATTAAATCTAAGTCCTTTCATTTTTAAACATTTTAAAAATAAATAATAGTTTTGCTATACATCTATCGAAGTAATATCTGACGTGGAAAAAAGTTCACATTGCAGTTAAAAGTATATTGGTTTTGACTACTTTTAAGTATAATAATCTCAAAATAAGCGATATTGTTTCAATTTTACTTTTCTTTTATGCAATGTGCAATACTCACAAATTAACCAAGATGCTCCGAGTCCTAGCTAGTTTCTATTTCCGGACCGGATGCACCTAATTTAAGCCCTTGCATTATTGCATTATTTTAGTTTTTATTACAAAAATAAAGTAAATTGATTTTTTTTTTCAAAATATTTTAAATAACTCCCTTATTAGTTATTATCCATTCAAAATAGCTTTATTTTTTTTCATAAAAATGTTAAAAATTATACATTAATGTGCCTCATATATCTCTATATCAAAAAAAATTAATATTAATACTTTTATAATACCTTTATATTATATATAGTACAATAAATATTATGAAAAATAAATAAAAATTTTATTTACTACAACACTAACTCGCCACCCCAAAAATAAATTCCTAGATCTCCCATTAATTGTTAGGCAACATATAGTGGCCCAATCTCTAGCTACCACACACACTTGTTGAAGTGATCAACTTATCATATTAATATAGGAGGAGAAGAGCTCTACTTATCATATTAATATATAAAAATATATATCCATATATATATATATATGTGGGGCATGTTTGCGAAGTACAAGTCTTCTTGTGCATTTAACCCGTACTCTAGAAATCAAACTAAAAAAATATAAGTAAAAATGTCACTCTTCTATGTGAATTATTTGTTTAAACAATTGAGTACGTGAAAAGAAACCTAGGTCCTCAATTATTATAAAATTATTCCGACAATTAGAGCTAAATGAAAGAGCTAGATAGTTGGAGGTAATGGTGCCTATGTTTTGGTGGTTTAGATGGTATATTACAATTTGTATGCTAGCTAATTCGATGGTGAAAAATAACGTTTATACCTAGATTTTAGCCATTTAATTCTTATTGGAAGGGACGTTTGCATCCCTTATTGGGTTGGGCTTAAATGGGAGGGATATTTACATCTCTCCAAGCCCGAGCCAAGTTTATCTTGAAGGCCCAGTGTTTAATAGTACAGTTGGCCCATGAATTTGCGTAAGGGAGAAGGAGTCCTAGGGCCTGAGTGGGAAACTGATTGACATGGAAAGAGAGGATGCCACCTACCCTAACACTACCTTGCAGAAGCACGTCATGGTAAAGCTTATTTACAGATCGGATATGGGACATGGACAGAGATCACGATAAAACCTCCTATCACTGACAGAGCACACGGAAGGTGGCCACACTCACCCATTTGCCACTAAAGGGTGGCCCGAGGAGGCCATGATGCATTATAGACAACGATGTCATATCTTGTACATGATACTAGAGGCCTCTAGTACGAGATACATAGTATGATCTCAACAAGTAGTATAAAAACTGGAAGCGAGGTTAGAATTTAGGACTTTACGTTCTCTTGCATATTGAAATTCTTTCTTTCTTTCTACAGAGTGAAAATTGATTTAGATATCGGATGTGACCCTTAAACCCCAAGCCCACCATTCTCCATGTTGTAGGTGAACGAGCCCAATACTTAATGTGCGAAACATGTCGTCAATACTCATGTAGTGACAAAATGGAAGATTGTATGAACTTTACATTTGATTAGCAATAAAGTTTGACTCACTCATACTCATTCTCATAAGGTATGAAATGATTCACATAGTTAGAACTTTAAATGTGGATATATATATCTTCTACATATAAAATCGTTTATCCGAAAAGCAATAGTATTTTTTGGTTTAACATTTTGCTTGCCAATTTTATCCCTATGTATTTCTCATTTTACATTTTTGTCTCTCGGTGTAGCCTTCTTTCACTACCATAGTATTTGTCTGTAGATTTGAGGTTGGCCCTCCATTCGAACAACAAGTCTTTGTTTTCCATTTAGCATGTTCTTGATTTGGAGATTCTCGACATTTTCGAGGGATAGTATTAGAGAAATAGAATTTGATATTTGTCATTGCATATTAAGGACTATTACAGAGGGGTTGTTTTTATAGACATGAGCCAACGAATTGTACAATATTGCAGAAACTAGAATATTCTAGACTAAGGCACGAGTTTGTTACAAGAGGTGTGCAGCACTGCATGCTGCCATTCGGTTACATAACAACACTAGAGTATGGAGGTCGTGATGCTTGTGAGCTAGAAATATGTGGAGAGACTATACTACCCTTGACATCCTCCTTCAAGTCAAGCTGTAGTTGTTGAAGATGTAGACTTGAACATAGGGCATTAATATGAGCAGCTGATAAAGGCTTGGTTAGTATGTATGCGAGTTTGTCATTTCTAGAGATAAAATTTACATGCAATGCTTTATTGAGGACCCAAGCACGAATGAAGTGAAAATCAATCTCGACATACTTCGTTCGTGCATGAAAAACTAGATTAGAGGAGAGATAAGTTGCACCCAAATTGTCACAATAAATGAGAGGGGCCCGAGCGAGATTAACACCAAGATCACGACAAAGATGTTGTATCCAAATAACTTCCACTGTGGTGTTAGCCACAGCTTTGAATTCAGCTTCGGTCGAGGAATAGGCCACGGTGTTCTGCTTCTTTGAGGACCAAGATATTAAATTGTGACCAAAGAAAATATAAAAACTGTTGGTTGAACGATGATTGTCGGGGTTAGAAAATGAAGTAATATTAAAGCCAAAAGAAGGTGAAATCTACAAACCAACAGTTGATATGTGCTTGAGGTATTGCAAGATACGTTTGACAGCCTTCCAATGTGGGACATGAGGGGCATGCATGAATTGGCACACCTTGCTAACAACAAAAGCGAGGTTTGGTCGGGTGAACGATAAAGATTGTAGCAAGCCAACCATGCTATGGTACAGTGTGGGATCTTCAAATAAATTTCCAATGAATGCACTGAGTTTATTTGAAATGGCCATTAGGGACTTTACAAGCTTTGCCAAATGCATGTTGGTTTTGTGTAGCAAATCCATCACATATTTTTGCTGAGTGAGGAGTAATCCATTGGAATTAGCAGTGGCTTCGATGCCAAAAAAAGAAGAAGTAAGTTGCCAGGATCATTTATTGGAAAGTCCTGGTGTAATGATGAAAGTAGATTCGAAATGCATTGAGTTGAGGATCCTGTGATCAAGAGATCATCAACATAGACTAATATAAATTTTATAGTCAAACCAGAGATGTGCAAGAATGGGGAGGAGTCTGTTGAAGATATAGTGAATCCAAGTTCAACTTGGCGGCAACTCAAACAGGAATACCATGCACGAGGTGATTGGTGAAGACCATAAATTGCCTTATGTAACCTGCACACATGAGATGGAAACTGAGAGTGAGTAAACCCAAGGGGTTGGGCCATGAATACAGTTTTGGTGAGAGAACCATGCAAAAATGCATTTTGTACGTCACATTGTCGAATGTGCCAGTGATGAGATACTGCCAATGTGAGAATACGTATGATTGTTGTGGCCTTCACAACAGGGTTGAAGGTTTCTTCAAAGTCCACACTAGACTATTGGAGAAACCCATTTGCCACAAGTCGCACCTTTCTTCTTTCAATGGAGCCATCGACGAGGCGTTTGGTTTGAAACACCCACTTGTAGGTAACTATGTTGCAAGCTTGGGAAGATGGCACTAACGATCAGGTATTATTTGCAAGCAATGCATTGAGTTCCTTAGCCATTACTTCTCTCCATTCAGGATACTTCTGGGCAAGAGTGTAACAGGTTGGTGTCTTAGGTATAGACTCAGTTGCAATAAGAAGTGCACGGGGGAGGGGCATTGGTTGTTCCATCTGTGAATTGGCGAGGATAGAGACTATGTGTTCATGATTTGGTCACCATTAAATGGACATGTTGTGGAGTAGTAGATGATGAAGAACTCTGTGGAGTTGGTGATGGAAGGGGAGAGAGGACATGTGGTGGTCTTAGAATTAAGGTAGGAGAATAAGGGATTACCACTAGGAGATTGAAAAGAGGTAGGGGCCATATGAGTGGATGATTGGTTGGGCTTGGGTTTAGGTAGATCTGCAAAAGGGAATTCTAGCTCATTAAATTTAACATCCTTGTAAATGTAGGCCCGGCCCATTTGTATATGGTAGAAAATAAATCCTTGATGCCCTGGACTATGACCATGAAAGACACAAGACACCAAACAGTAAGAGAACTTATGAGGGTTATATGGAGTAGTCAATGGCTAGCACTTAGCGCCAAAAACATTGAGGGAATTGAAGTTTGGATGTTGGTTGTTGAGAAGAAAATAAGGGGAGAAATTATTAAGTGAATGAGATAGTAACATATTGATTAATGAACCACATGGTGGAAAGCATAGGGCTAAAATGTGAGGGGAACCGAAGCATGGGCAAGTAAAGCTAGCCTTGTATCAATGATATGAAGATGTTTCCTTTTGATGATGCCATTTTGTGTATGAGTATGTGGAAATGTAACACAATAATTAATGCCACATGATGCCAAATAATTGGAAAAAGTATGAAATTCGCCTCCCTAATCGGATTGATATTGTTTGATTTTGGTGTTAAATTGTAGTTCAACTTGTGCTTTGAATTTAACAAACATATCGAATACTTGAGATTTGGTTTTGAGAGGAAATAACCATGTGTGGTGAGAGAAATCATCAACAAAACTAATATAAAATCTATAACCATCATGTGATACATGTGGGCAAGGTCCTCATAAATCTGAGAAAATGAGCTCAAAGCCTGTAGATGATCTGTGAGGTTGCGTGTATGCCGAAATCCTATGAGATTTCGCCTTAGCACATGCATCACAAAAAGCTGGTATCATAGAGTGATCATATTGAAGGTCATGCTGGTGAAGGATAGAGTGGACAGGCTTTATTAAAGGGTAGTTGAACCTATGATGCCACAACGAAACTGAAGGAGAACTGGTTTGAGTGGATGGATGATGAAGTGAGGGTGAAAATGAGTAGAGGCCATTATTTGTGGTCCCTTGAAGAAGATTTGTCCGTGAGGTGCGGTCCTTAACAAAAAAACAGTCAGAGAAAAATTCAAAAAACACGTTATTATCAATGCAAAATTGGTGGATAGATATGTGATTTTTTTGGAAAGATGGGACACAAAGAACTTTGTTGAGAAGGAATGTGGAGTGAGGAGTAGAGAAAGATGCTGAACTAGTATGGGAAATTGGCACGACTGAACCATCACCAACCCAAAGTTTTTTACCACCACTATAATCTGTAACATGCATATTCAACTTAGCCAAATCACTGGTAATATGATTTGTAGCTGCAATACCTGGATACCAAGATGCATCAGTTGGGTAGTTGGAGGAGAAATTGGCTTTAGCTTGAGGCACATTTGTGTATGCCTGGTTGAACCGATAGAAACAAGTGATAGCAGAATGACCATGCCGATTACAAACTTGGTAAATCACACGAGTGTCAGTAGGTGGGGAGAAATTGTTACCAGTGTTACCTGAGAAGAAGCCTTGAGCTCTTTGGGAATTAGAGTGACCACCACCATTATGGGTTCTAAAAGTATTTCGACCACCACGAGAACCTTGACCACGGGAAGCAGAGGAAAGTTTAACTGAGAAGTGAGTTGAGACATTAGAGAGAAAAATGCTTGAGTTAGAGTGATGAAGCATTTGGGCTTCATGAGCAAGCAAATGACCGAGTAATTCATCTGGGGAAATTGGTTCAAGACGAGTGGTCATCGAAGAAACAAGTGCAACATACTTAATGCCAAGACCAATAAGAAGATATGGAACAAATTCAACAGGTGGAAGGAGATGACCAATTGGTGCCATGGTATTAGTGAGTGTTTTTGCTCGACGGAAGTAGGTTGAAATGGAATTAGTCCCTTTCTTGAGGGAAGCAAGTTGAAGCTATGTTTGGATGAGACAGCCTTGGGAGATGGAAGCATAAGTGGATTCTAAGGAGAGCCACATAGCTTGAGCTGTGTCATAGCCAACAACTTGGGCCATAATTGGTTTGGAAAGGAAATAGAATAGTGCAGACATCACTAATTAGTCTTGTTGAAGCCATAAGTCATATGAAGGGTTTGGGGTAGAGTCTTCAAGCTCGGGTTTGGAAGCAGGGCAAGTACCATCAACGTACTTATAGAGATACTGACCACGAAGGTAGGGAACCAATTGGACCTTCCATAGCAAATAACTTTTTGGGGTAAGTTTGACAGAGATGGTATAGGAAAAGTTTGGATGAGAGAGGGAGGGAGAAGAAGGATTGGAAGAAGTAGCCATGGACGCTATAGTCCTTGGCTCTGATACCATGTTAGATAAATATAATTTGATATTTGTTATTGCATATTAAGGACTATTACAAAGGTTGTGATGCTTGTGAGTTGGAAATACGTGGAGAGACGATACTAACCTTGACAAATAGTGGAGCTAGTCATCCGTTTCAAGAGCAATTTTTGGGTTGAAGATAGAATAAAAAAAAAAAAAAACCATTCAAAGGCCTCCAGGATTGTTTGCACAACTCAATCTCAGATCCCTTATTACACCTAGTTTGTGGTCACAGATGGTTTGCACATGCCCTGACAGGTTGGAAAGAGTTCTACTACATACAGTCATTTTTACGTATTTTTTGTACACTTCACTGATGTGATTAGCTTTTATTTTATATTAAAAAATGATGCAACTAAGCACATTAATGGAATGCACAAAAAGTAAGCAAAAGTAACTACACATAATTTTTGTGTTAGGAATCATTCATCTCTCTCTCTCTTTATCTCCTCTGTTATGTGAAAAGTGATTGGAATGGTGGAACATGTTATGTTTGAAGGTGAGTAACAAAGTTTTGTCCTCTGAAGTTGGACTCAATGAGCCTTCTCAGGAGGGGGATTGTCATGATTGGGTTAGGGTGCAATAGAATGAAAAAGGTAAGGCAGCAGTTACGTGTAGTTAAGCCAATAAGGAGAAGTTTACATCTTGGAGTTTAGTATTTTCAACAAGTGTTCAAAATATGTAAACTTAGGTTAATTTGAGATTGATTAGGCAGAACATTGAATTTCACGTGGCTCATGTGATTTTGCATCACTCTCTCTTACATTGTAAGGGCTTCTTCTATATTTCGTTGAATAATCGCTTAATTATTTTTCTTTGCAGTTAATCTTGGTTTGAAGAAATTCTATTTCTTTTATCTATTTTGGTTCGATGTCCAAGTTTTGCTGTGGCGTTTGTGTGTTGAATAGTATAATGGAAAGTAACAATTTGTTTGGTTCATGGGAAATTGTATGATCAGGAGGAATTGTCACTTGGTACATTTTCTCATTGACCTCGTAGAGCAAAATGGAATTAGAAATTTTCTGTAAACGTTTAAATTTGATTCTTCCAACTGTAGAAACTTTGTAGTTCTTTTTTCACAAATATAAAGATTGCATATTTATGCCCAATACGTATTTGAGTATGTAGAAAATTGTTACGCAACTGTGGAGAAGCTCTTGATATTGGGTTTTATTCTCGAAATTTTGTTTGAACAGGCCAAATCGTTATGCAGATTGTTAAACTTTAACCTTTTTATAAAAAACTTAAATCCCCCAATAAGGTTTCAAGACTTGGTTGTGCTTGGCCACACAAAATTTTCATCTCGAATATAAAATTCTCATTTCATCATTACAACTTTCCCAAATCTCCATATAAAATATAATAAACTATTCAACTTTTTCTTAACTTTTTCAAATCTCAAAACAATAATAATATTAAAATATAATATTTTAATATTTTATTTTAGTTGATTAGATAATCTCTCATGCTAGAAGGATGAGTAATAGAAATTTTTTTGAACTCTTCCTTCCTTTAAAGGTGTGAAAGCATTTAGGAAACTCATTATTCAATGGTGATGAAAATATTTGTTAAAGTGTGGGCAGCTTTAGGATAAAATTTTATCTTTTATTTTTATTTTATTTTATTTATTTTTTTATGTCGGGGAGCCTCTTCAAGGCAGAGTAAATCTGGGTCTTGTGCACTACACCCTTGGAAGTTATCTTATACGGAATTGGTTCAATCGCTAGCTTGTCCCTAGAAGGTGTATTCCCAAAGAATTATTTACACCCATGAGGTATTTTAGGACAAAACTACTTTGTATAATTACTATATGGAACTGTATGTTGAAATTGTGACATTGAGAAAGTTTACCTCAAAAGCCAACAACTTGGCCTTTTTTTTTTTTAAAATCATTCTGGCCATGTTATAGATAAACTTATATATCTTAGTTTCTATATAGATGACATTTGTAAGAGTTCAGTTCTTTATAATGAAGGATGAGAAGATTCAGCATGTTCTCGGCCATTTTCTAAAAAATTTTGAAGGTGGGGTTTCTGCTTAGAATTTGGGTAAGTGACCTGTTATGAGAGTTTTATCTCATAAGAGAAGTGCATTCTTTGTGCATTTGAAAATAATAATATGGAGAATTTGTTGATTCCATTTCAGGTTTAATTTCAACTCTCTATAATATGTCTCATCAGTTTAGTACTACATGTTGTATTATATCTCTAGATATCCTCTCTCCCTCCCCTTTCATTTTTTGGGTAATCTATATAATCTTAATTACCTCAAAAGAAGATACAGAACATCTAAGAAAGCATATATTTTTTGTGCACAGTAGAACAGAGCAATTAATAAGTTTTAGTGAAATACATTGTCACCATTGAATACATTACAATTTACCATTTTCTCATTTTACAGTGGCCGAGGTAACATTAGACTGTCACTCTTTTTTTTTTCCAACTTTGTCACCATTGAAATAGGAAAAATGTTCGAGACAATTGATTCAAGAATAGGAGAGGGTGATATTGAAGATTGCATAAGGAGATCATAAGGAAGATGTTGATTTGGCAGTAAAGGCTGTACGTCAGGCTTTCGACTAGGGTCCATGTCTTTGGGTGCGACAATTTATTATTGTTGTAGGAGACAATTGTTGTGTTTTTCTTTTGAGAAACGCTTCTGGTAGGACAATCCTCTAAGTGGAGATAAATGGAAACGGAGGAGCTAGTGACACATAAGTGACCCTTCAACTAGCCTGTGCGCCGCTTTGCAGATAATTGTTTTTCTATTTCTATCCACACCCCCCTAACCCCACCCCACCCCTCTCTCTCTCTCTCTACTGCAAGCAAGGAATAGGAATCCATCAACAACTACCATTGGGGTTTTCGAGCTGGTTCCATTAACACAAATACAAATTTTTGGTATTCTATTGTTCGGTATTCCATTAACATGGTATTAAATTTATTTGGTATTCTATTGTTTGTGGCGATGGGTTAGTTTTGTTGTAAAAATTGAAAAGAAATTCCTATAGATCCCTTTGATCATTAAGTGATAGATTGTCCAACTTTTTAGAGATTAACTCGAACCCAAAGAGAAAAGTACTTTCATTCTGTAAAATGGAAGCTGGAATTTTTTTCCCTTCTTCATGTTTTTTTTTTCAAGCTTTGTTCTTCGTTGTAAAATGATGGAGGGTTAGGGTTTTATTGGGGGAGAGAGGGAGATAGCGAGAAGAGAGAGAGAGAGGGCATCCTAATGCAGAGAATCAAAGGAGAGTCCAAATGATGGGTTTGAAGCAGAGAGGGATTTAGCTTGATGAGTGAAGCAGTTAGTGAAAAGAGAGAGAGAGGTGGAGTAGAGAGAAAGTGGTTTTGCTTGATGGGTTCTAAGCGTAGAGAGAGGGATTTCACTTTCGTGTTGTGTGAGAGAGAGCAGGAGTTCCCCTACACCGTGGCCTGAAAAGTTGGTGATGTAGCCTTTATGTGGCTTTCACCTATTGGTTTCCGATAATAAGGGTTAGTAGGATAAACCAATCAGAAGTTATTCTCTTTTCTTTTCTATTATTATCCTATTGGCATCCGATAATAAGGGTTGATAGGATAAACATGTCTGAAGTTATTCTCTTTTCTTTTCTACTATTATTTGCTTTCACTGGAAAGTTTTACGTTTGGTAAGAATTTCCCTATTCTTACTTAGTATATATATATTTACATTTGATTGGCCATCACTTTTATTGACTAAAAGGCATGAATATTTAATAGAAATAATACAAAAAATGAAAAAGAAAACAATAGAGAATTCTCAACCGTCGGGATCATGAGATCATCATAATCTCAATCATAATTTTAAATTTGTATATAGATTAGGAATTGGTCAGCAATCAGCTTTGTTGATTAAAAACAGTTGCGACTTCTTATAAGATTAAATAAATAAATAAAATAATTATAAAAGCTTGAGATCCCATATTTCTCATAATAATTAAAAACTTGTATATATATTAGGGTAATTATTACTCTTATTTATATGACAATATTGGGGTGATAATTTAGAGTCCAGATTACTCTGTTATCTTCATTGCCAAACAAGTGCATTCACCACAATAATACCATATTCTCAGGACCGATGGCCTAGTCAAGTGGGCTGTAGCGTCAGACTTCAGTTGCATGTCATTGTCGCCTCCAGTTTGACCGGTTCTACAGCCACACAGAAACTCAATAAAAATTCTGAAAGTTATACGGTCATGTTCACATGGCCTAGGAGACCTTGCCAGTGTGGACAAATCAAGGCCGACAGATATTCCGTGCCGCCCAATTTTCGACTTTTTTTTTTATCTCAGGTTCCACGAAAGTGGAAGATCATAGCTTGAATATGAAAGCGGGGATCGGAAGTGAATATGGAGTTAAGAAGACTCAGAATTTTGTAAAACTTATTATTATGTAAAATTTAAAAGTGTAATGTTTAAAACATGCATCCAATATATACTTTACTTTATCTTTATTTTACATTTGTATACAGTGTTGCTGCTAGATGTAGAAGTAACTGTATATAAATGTAAACATATTTTTATTTATTTTCTATCTTTTCTTGTATTTTTTTTTAAAATTAATTTTTTTTATTGTACTTTTTCTCTCATAAAATATTAAAAAATATAATATTAAAATTATATGAAGAAAATAGATAAACTAATTTATGATATATTGTAAAAGTTAGTATGTAAAATAAAAAGAAGTAAAATTTAGTAATATATTTTAAAGGATAGGATGAAAAATCTATTGTGAGTGCTCTTCCTGCAACTCCTTCCATAATTTTTCCACGCATTGACCTCTTTCCTAGACCTCCTCACTCGCTATCCAAGATGCCTTTAAATTCTTCATCCCTAGCTATATAACCAGCCAGCTAGCTCTGGTTCTTCACTTCCCAGTTCCCACACTCTCTATATAGTTCCAACCTCAAATTACTTCCCCAGAAACCCACAATGTTGCCGAATACCATGACCGAGATGTGGGCAACCGTGGGCTCCACCATGGCTAGCATCATGTTTGTGTGGACAATCCTTCAACAATATTGCCCTTACAACCTTCGCCAATTCTTTGATAAATATACAAGCATAATCACCGGCTACTTTAATCCCTACATTCAGATTTCTTTTCCTGAGGGCTCAGATGATTTTTGGTCCAAGCGTAGCAAAGCCTATGCAACTGTTGAGACATATCTAAGCTCCAAAGCTTCCGTGAAAGCTAACCGACTCAAAGCTGAGTTGGGGAAGGATAGCAGCAAGCTGGTGTTGAGTATGGATGTGCATCAGAGAGTTACCGATGAGTTTCGTGGTGTTAAGATTTGGTGGGCATCAAAAAAAGTTGTCAAATTGACAAGATCTTTATATTTTCCTGAGCAGGAAAAGATGTCCTACAATCTCACGTTTCATAAGAAGTACCGACACATGATCACTGAGTCATATCTGGAGCATGTTATGAAGGAAGGGAAGCAAATTGGTCTAAGGAATCGGCAGAGGAAGCTCTACACGAATTGTCCCAATGAAAAGTGGCCAAGCTACAAGCGGAGCTTGTGGAGCAGCGTCGTTTTTGAGCATCCAGCTACATTTGAAACAATGGGTATGGATCCGGAGAAGAAGCAGGAGATCGTTGACGATTTGTTGAATTTCAGTAAGAGTAAGGACTTCTATGCAAAGATTGGGAAAGCATGGAAAAGGGGTTATCTTCTCTATGGCCCTCCTGGGACAGGGAAGTCAACGATGATTGCTGCAATGGCAAACCTGTTGGACTATGATGTCTATGATCTTGAGCTCACAGCAGTGAAGGACAACACGGAGTTGAGGAAGCTTTTGATCGAGACTACTAGTAAGTCTATCATCGTGATCGAGGACATTGACTGCTCACTAGATCTTACTGGTCAGAGAAAGAAGAAAAAAAAGAAATCTTCAGAGGATGATGATCAGAGTGCGGTTCCCATTAAAGATGTCGAGGAAGAGGAGAAAAGCAATAAAGTCACACTCTCAGGGCTATTGAATTTCGTCGATGGACTGTGGTCTGCTTGTGGGGGAGAGAGGCTGATTGTTTTTACTACAAACTATTTGGAGAGGCTGGATCCCGCACTCATAAGGAGAGGTAGAATGGACAAGCACATTGAGCTCTCTTACTGCAGTTTTGGCGCATTCAAGGTCCTTGCAAAGAAGTACCTGGATCTTGAAATCCATCAGAAGTTTGACACAATACAGAGGTTGATGGGGGAGACCAAGATCACACCTGCTGACGTTGCAGAGAACCTTATGCCAAAGTCCTCATCTGATGATGCAGATAAATGTCTATCGAACTTGATACAGGCTCTTGAGCAAGCAAAGGAAGAAGCAGCAAAGAAGAAAGCTGAAGAGGAAGAAGCAGCAAAGAAGAAAGCTGAAGAGGAAGAAGCAGCAAAGAAAAAAGATGAAGACTTGAAGGTGAAAGAGGAAGAAGCAGCAAAGAAGAAAGATGAAGACTTGAAAGTGAGAGAATGAACCAAGATGTTACTTTGATTTATGACAAAGTAGTCAATTTAAAATAAAAAGAACTGTCTAATGTCGTGCACGATCATGAATGCTGCACTTAATTGTTACTTCCTAATATGAGTTAGTCGTTGTAAGCTATGTTAGTATGTTATATTAAAATAGTAAACGTTATTGCTGTAGTAATAGTTTTCTACCTGTTTGCGCATATATTGAATCACACATTAATATAAGAATGATCTAGACAATTTCAGCATCTGATCTCTACCCATTGCTGAATGCCATGAATTTATAGACTTGTTTTTGATCAGATCTATGTAGCAACATGTATTCCTCAAGTTAAAACCTATGTACACCAATCTTTTGGGGCCAAATTCCACTGTGCATAGTGATTTTACAAACTATTATTGCCTCACTCTGTTATATTTTACTGTCCTAAAAATGGTGGAGGAGAAGTTTACGAAAGTTGAAAATGGTCTCTTGTTGCCTCGAAATCCCTTTCTCTGTCTTGTTGCCACAACTTTGACCAATTGTTTTCTCATGCTTAAAAACACTTCCCTTTCTGGCTGCTATTCGTCCTTTTATGTCACTTTCTTCCTAACCTTTCTTTCTTCATCTTAGGTGTCCCCCCATAGCCAACTTTATGTCTCTTTCCTTGACCGCCTTTGTCTTAGGATACTGCTAGAGAGGTGGCGCCGAGAGTCTTACAAGTGTATTTTGTGTTATCGGTGGCTTCTATGGAACGTATCCTCGATGGATGATGCATCATTTTCCTTTGTCTTGTTTCTTCACGGTGGTCATCAACATTCAAGGGCTGGACCATACAATTTGTTTTTAATATAGAGAGTTTTATGCCCAACAATTTTGAATGAGGAATGTTGCGTTTACACACAAAGTTTACAAAAATTACTCTTTAACACATTGACATGGCAGCCACACTTGTTAATGTGTTATATCCCCTATTTAGAAAAGGAAAAATCTAATTGTAAATAATTCTACGCACCAATATATATACTCATCCAACATGATTGGTCAGAAAGTCAAACTTTAACAAAAATGGTGTCAATTTGAATTTTAAATATGAAGACAGCAACATTAATACACAAATCGATATATGAATTCGTTTGTACGTAGCAATAACTCTTAAAAAAATTCAACTATATGCGAATACGTCATTTCCACGTGTAGAAGTACATTTATAAAATGGTATGTTGATATAATATTTATCATTTTGTATATTGTATTACCGAGATTTTTGGAATGCTTAATATGTTCAAGTAGTATTAATTAACTATAAATCTCTCCCATAGCTCCTAGAGATTATCAGAAATTCCTACCTCTTATAGAACACTAGCATTGGCTAGTTTACATAATACACTTTCTATAGATCACATATTAGATTATGTATAAGGTTTGGCTAAACCATCAAAATAATGCTTTTAAATAATTTTTTGTTATTTATTTATTAGCATATCCAATGGTTATAATAAGACCAAAGAGAAGCATAAGAATTATTTTCCTTTGCCGTCAATCTTGGTTTTGAAGAAATTCTATTTCTTTTATATATCTATGTTGGTTTGAGGTTCAAGTTTTGCTGTGGCGTTTGTGTGTTGAATAGTATAATGGAAAGTAAAAATTTGTTTGGTTTGTATGATCAAGAGGTTGAAGATTTGAATCTTTAGCTTTTGCTCGATGTGGTACCCAAAAAAGAGGAATTGTCATTTGGTACATTTTCTCATTGACCTCGTGGAGCAAAATGGAATTGGAAATTACCTGTAAACATTTAAATTTGATTCTTCCAGTTGTAGAAACTTTGTAGGTTCTTTTTTCTAGGAGTGTGCAACCGGATCCAGATATTTGGCCATAACCAGATTCGGATCCAGATTCTAAAAGCCGGGCAGTTATTCACCCGGATTAATCTGAAAATAATCCGGGTAGATAACTGAATTGCAATTGGCGGATATTTTTTCCTTTTTGACTCAAAACCCAGATATCCAGGTTATAATTGGATTTAATTCGAGTTTTTAAAAATATTTTTATAAAAAAAATAATTAAAGAATAAAATAAATAAAAATGTAAAATTGATAATATTGTTGTTACATGTAAGAAGTTGTAAAATAGAGGAGGAAGGAGATGAACTTTCAGTATATTTCTTCAATAATCATTTGCTGTGTACAATGATGAATTTATAGAGAGAATAGCCTAACAAACTTTCTCATAAGAGAATATTCGAGCACCTGCAGTGCATTACAGAGTGTCCTTTGATTGTACAGAGTTTGTTACACTGTGTCTGCCATAATAATACAAAAGGTAGTACAACAACCATACCAAGAGGGTAGGCACCAACAACCTATTCTAGGTGATTCCAGAACAATCCTCTTGAGAGTCATCGGCTGAGGCACTGGACGTGGTTGCTCTACTGGAGACCAATGGTGTGCTGGATGAGGTACTGGACGTGCTTGCTTTTCTGGAAGTTTTGGAGATGGTGGATAGTTCAATACGCCCCCGCAAGTCTAACGGTGTGTCAATAACGGTGAGACTTGTTCGCAGTATGTGAAAACGAGAAGAGACAATTGGCTTTGTTAAAACATCTGCTAATTGATCTTTGGAAGGAAGAAAGACAACTTGTAGTGTTTTGGCTGCTACTCTATCACGAACAAAATGGAAATCAATTTCCATGTATTTTGTTCTTGAATGAAGGACCGGGTTGACGGAAAGGTAAGTAGCATCGAGGTTATCACACCAAAGAATAGGAGGTTTGGGAAGAAAGATGCAAAGTTCTTTTAAGAGAGACTGAACCCAGAGTGTTTCAGCAGTAGCATTGGCTAGGGCCTTGGATTCGGCCTTAGTGTTGGATCAAGCAACAGTCCGTTGCTTTCGGGAACTCCAAGATATTAAATTGTGACCAAGAAAAATGCAAAAACCACTGGCAGAGCGGCGGTCATCGGGGCAACCAGCCCAATCCGCGTCTGAGAAGGTTTGTAGCTGAAGGGATGTGGATTTCTGAATGAAGAGACCAAAATTTAAGGTGTGTTTAAGGTATCGAAGTAGTCTCTTGACAGCTTGCCAGTGGGACATTTTTGGGTCATGCATGAATTGAGATAATTTATTTACAGCAAAAGCAAGATCTGGGCGGGTTAGAGATAAGTATTGTAGGCTACCCACAGTGGTTCTGTACAGCATTGGGTCAGAAAAATTGGGGGCATCAGTAATGGAGAAATGTGATGAGGCGGACATGGGAGATGTAATGCCATTTGCAGACAACATGTTTGTTCGAGATAGGAGATCATAGATGTATTTCCGTTGGGAGAGATGAATGCCATTAGATAAATAAGATACCTCTAGACCAAGAAAATAGGACAATTTTTCGAGATCTTTTGTTGGAAAAGTAGATGCTAGGAAAAGAATAAGGTGCTCAATTTGGGTAGTATGAGAACTGGTGACGATAATGTCATCCATGTACACAAGAACATAAATGATAATCTAGTTAAAAGAATAGAAAAAAAGAGATGGATCGGACTTGGATGAGAGAAAACCATATTCACACAGTTTGGAACTTAGTTGAGCAAACCACGCATGAGGTGCTTGGTTAAGGCCATAAATGGCCTTTTGCAATCTACACACGTTATGAGGGTGATCAGGGTGAACAAAACCAACTGGTTGGGACATATAAACCGTTTCAGTTAGGTCACCATGGAGAAAAGCATTTGAAATGTCTAGTTGTCTTAGTGACCAGCCAAGAGAGACTGCAAGAGAGATGACTAACCGAATGTTGGTGGGTTTAACAACCAGGCTAAAGGTTTCTGAGTAATTGACGCCTTCTTGTTGATGAAAACCCTTGGCAACGAGTCCCGCCTTGTGTTGTTCTATAGAGCCATCCGCTTGATATTTTGTGCGGTAGATCCACATGCAACCAACGATGTTAGCGGAAGGGGGAAGGGGAACGAGGGTCCAAGTGCAATTTTGTATCAGAGCTTGAAATTCCGTTGTCATGGCATTTCGTCATTCAGTGAAGCGAGAAGCGCTGGTGAAAGAGCTCGGTTCCTCTGGTATTTCGATGGATGAGGTTAGAGCATGCCGAGGTGGGGGGTAAGGGATGTGGCCATCTTGAAAGTTTTTGGGACGGGAGGAGTTGGTTTTGAAGCGAGTGATAATGGGTGATCTAGGGAGGGTGTGAGATTGATTATTTTGGGAAGGCAAAATGTCATCTGGAGCCGTCGGGTGAGGGAGGGATGACCTGGTTGAGGGATCGAAGGTAGAAGAAGATGGAAGAATGGGGGCCGATGGGTTCTGGATAGTTACTGGACTTGTAGTTGGGTTGTGCTGTATGTTGGTGTGAGATGGGCTTGGATTGGTTGATGGGCTTGTTGTATGGTAAGGTGGGCTGAGAGATGTAATGGGAAGTAACGTGAAGGAAGGCTGAGAGGTTGTGGAGGTGAGTTTGGCATACAGAAAAGATGTTTCATTGAACAATACATCACGGGAGATGTATATTCGATTAGAGTCAAGATGAAGACATTTATAGCCTTTGTGACTGGGGCTGTAACCAAGGAAAATACAAGATAAGGAATGGAAATTGATTTTGTGATCATTGTAAGGCCTAAGATTAGGCCAACACTTTGAACCAAAGACTTTGAGAAATGAATAGTCAGGCTCTTTATGGTAGAGGAGTAGATGTGGTGATTTATTTTTGAGAGATGGAGAGGGAAGGAGATTGATGAGGTGAACTGCGGTTTGGAAAGCATCGGCCCAAAATTTGTAGGGAAGCGAGGCTGTGGCTAGTAGAGCAAGGGCCGTTTCGACTATATAACGGTGTTCCCGTTCAACCATACCATTTTGTTGGTGGGCGTGGGGACATGAGAGGCGATGAGTGATTCCTTGAGATTGGAGAACACGAGTGAGGGGCCTAAATTCCCCTCCCCAATCACTTTGAATATTTTTAATTTTTGTATTGAAGAGACGTTCAACGTATTTTTAGAAGATGAGAAACATAGATGTGGCATTACCTTTTGAGGCTAACGGATAGAACCAAGTGAAACGACTAAAATCATCCACAAAAGAAATATAATAACGAAAACCGTCTCTTGATATATAAGGGGATGGACCCCAAACATCCACAAAAATTAAATGTAGGGTCATAAAGACCGAGAACTAGAGGATGAAAAAGATAATTGCCGACATTTGGCAAGAGGACATGTAGAACAAAAAAAATCATGTTGAGTCGGGATGAACGGTAAACATTTTGTGCGTAGGATGCGTGAGACGAGCAGAAGGCTGGGATGACCAAGTCGACGATGCCATTGTGCAAGAGTGGTACGTTCACCAATGAAAGCAACAGTAGCTGATTGTGATAGAGCTGGTGGAAACAAGTAAAGGCCATTATACGTTGGACCTTGGAGGAGCAGTTGTCCCGTCTGTTTGTCCTTCACAAAAAAGATAGAATCATGAAACTCAAAGAATACAGAATTGTCATGGCAGAATTTTTGGACAGAAATTAAATTTTTAGTGATTTGGGGAACATAAAGTAATTAAGGAAGAGAAAAATTGGAGTTTGAGAAAGAAATTTTTGAGTCACCAATATGAGTAACTGGGAGAGTAGCACCATTGCCCACTTGAACTTGGTCAGGTCCAAAATAAGGCTCACTTGAAATATTGAGGTTGTGAAGATCAGAGGTAATGTGGTTTGTTACGGTCGAGTCTGGATACCATTGGTTATCCGAGAGCTGCTGTGAACTTGAGTAGTGAGCTGAGAGTGATTGAGGAGGTTCAAATTGATATGCATGATCAAATCAATGGTAGCATTGAAGGGCTACATGGCCAACTTTGTTGCAGACTTGACATGTGGGTCTGTTGGTTTGAGAGGCAGAATGTGAGGGAGAAGATGAGTTGCGACCTCCACGAGCACGGCCACCTCGAGAAATATTTCAGTCACCTCCACGTTAAGTGTTGCGACCTCGAGATGAGTTTTGGGGAGAGAAAGAAGTAGTGATATTGACAGAAGGTGTTGGGAGAAAATCGTGTTGAATATTGGTGAGGGATACATGACTTTCGAAAGTGAGAAGATGATTGAAGAGTTCTGATGATGTTATAGGAGTGGCTCGAGTTGATACAGAGGTAACAAATGATTCGTATTCAGAAGTGAGGCCATTGAGAAGGTAGGATACCACTTTAGAGTCACGAAGAGGTTCACCAGCAGCTGTCATAGTGTCTGAGAGTAGATGCACTTTGCGATAGTAGTCTGTCACGAATAGAGAACCTTTTTTGAGGTTGGTGAGCTGGTGATGAATTTGGAAGATTTTGGCGTGAGATTGTGAGGTGAGCATGGTGTCTAAAGTAAGCCAGAGTTCACGAGAGGTGCGGGAGGTGATAGCCTGGGCTAGAATGGGTTCAGTGAGGGAGGAAAGAAGTATATTGAGTAGCATTTGGTCAGTCCGACGCCATTTAAGGTAAGCTGGGTTTGGTTGGGGGGGAGGAAGTCCAGATGATGAAGGTGATGAAATGGGAAGAATAGGGGGAGGAGGAGGACTGGATCCATCAATGAATTGATATAAGTCTTGGCCATGGAGATAGGGGATAATTTGAGCATGCCGCAATAAATAGTTATCGATGTCGAGTTTGATAGACACGATATGGGAGAAGTTGCTAGGAAGTTGGAGGGTAGAGGGATGGGAAAAATCTTTTTTAGAGGACGGTTTTTCGGCAGCCATTGAAGAGAGTTGAGAAAAAAAAAGGAGTGAAGATGTTTGTCGATTCTAGCTCTTGATACCATGTAAGAAGTTGTTTTAGGAGGAAGGAGATGAACTTTCAGTATATTTCTTCAATAATCATTTGCTGTGTACAGTGATGAATTTATAGAGAGAATAGCCTAACAAACTTTCTCATAAGAGAATATTCGAGCACCTGCAGTGCATTACAGAGTGTCCTCTGATTGTACAGAGTTTGTTACAACGTGTCTGCCATAATAATACAAAAGGTAGTACAACAGCCATACCCAGAGGGTAGGCACCAACAACCTATTCTAGGTGATTCTAGAACAATCCTCTTGAGAGTCATTGGCTGAGGCACCGGACGTGGTTGCTCTACTGGAGACCGATGGTGTGCTAGATGAGGTACTGGACGTGCTTGCTTTGCTGGAAGTTTTGGAGATGGTGGATAGGTCAATATTACATCACAATACAAAACATAAATTTACAAAGAACAAAATATATAATAATACATCACAACTAATTAAACTAATAAGAATGCAACCACACAAAACACTCTATAAACTCCATATGGGTCATAATCCTTGGAGTCATCATCGAGTAACTTAGGGAATGCGCCTTCCAACACCAATGGTCGAGCCTGCCATTTATAGAGCAATAATAATATCAGCATAACATATACAAAATGAGTTGATGAATTGGACAAGTAATAATAATAATAATAATAATAATAACAATGCAAGTCGCAATACTGCAATACCTTAAAAACAAGATCATTAATAAGACAAAAGGAGATGAATTAGACACGCATATTCAAACATATTAGTTGATGGGAAAAGAATATACTGATGCTCAATTTATGATCAACAACTTGACAAATAAAGGATGTACCAGAAATAGAACAGAACCATGTATCATTGATTCATTATGACTGCATAAAGATCCTTTGGTTCATCAGGACTGCATAAAGAATCTCTATTAATTCAAATTCGACTATGTAAAGCACTTTGTAAAAGCAGTATTGTGTACCAATATAACAGATGCAAAAAACTTGTCAGCATTTTCCAGGAAACTTTTACTTCTATTATAGTGATCAGATAGGATCTACTTAAAATACCAACAAAGGAAAAAACACCGAAGTAGCTGCACATTGTTGTAGAGAGCTTTTGCAGCAAGGCAAATGAGATTCACTATTACCACCAAATGTGAAAACTCAAGCAAAAAACACATATGAAGTACGAATTTCACCTCAGTAACTCAAGCAAGAAGCCAACATGAACATGAGTTTGGTCACTAGCTCCAAGGCTACACCAAGCTTCAAGATATAGAGACCCCAAGACTTTTGTTTAGCATAATTGCCTTGTACGATGCATTACCACACAAGATCTACTCCTCTCAAGCTACACTAATCACATCTTACCTCTTTCAGAGCAAAGGAGTTTAGAAAGAGTGAGAACAAACAACCAAAATTTTCAAAATTGATTAAGAAAAAAAAAGCTCTCTTTCATATGACAAAAGCCACCAATCTTTCCTTTACCCAAATTTTCTAACCCCTTTTCCCTCTCCTAGAGATGCTTTATTTTCTCATTCCATACTTTTCGCATTTTACAGTTAATGATAGGATTGAGCTCTGGAGCGCTTTTTGAGTCAGAGGTAAAATTTTACTCCGACTTCAACTCCGATCAGGGGTTAGAGTCTAACTCCGATCGAAGGTCAGAGTTTGGAGCTTTGATGGAAAGTCGAAGTTCTGATTTCCGATTGTTTAATGGGCCCAATTGGTCCATTGGGGGCCTTTGGGCCAATTCTAAGCCCTAATTAAAAAAAAAATGAATGTAATACATCATTCAAAAACTCCTATACAATAGTTCAAAACATTGATAATAGTAAAAACAATCCATTTCAAACAAGCCATAAGAAAAAACATATTGAACAGTCCATAAAAGTAAAAACATCATCTGCAACACCATGCTTTGTCATTAGTGATACTTGAAATTAAGATAAAAAGTCACAGTCAATAAAAGGAAAAAAAAGTGATTAAGAAAATTGAACACGCTAAAAGTAGAATTTGATTATCATTTCTCACCAATAAAATTTAAAGGGGGTTTATTAACTTATCCATACTCTAAGTCCATGATTGGGTTATACTTTTAAATTGCCTCCGAAGTGCAGAAGGTGTCCAACTTGAGTATAATGAGAGTCCCAAGGTCGATTTCTTAGGGATTAAGGCAAATCCAGTTTTGTTTAGCTATTTTGTTGGAATAATAAGGGTTAAGAAGGTGGAATGTTAGTTGTGCAAAATTACTTAAGGTCATTGGTCAAATTCGAGCATTTGAAAACTTAAAGATTTGAAACCAATATTCACTGCCTCTCTAAAGATCCTAAATTAGAATAAAATGAGTTTAGATGCACACTAAAATCTATAAAAAAGAACAGCTAAGAAATTGAACTCTATGTGTGGATAAAGATAAAGAAAACAAATGTAATACTTACAATCAAAGTTCTAAAAGACTTTTAAACAAACACCGAGGCTACTGGTCCCCTTTGCAGTGAGAGTTTTCAATGAATATTTACATTCACGTTTACTCTCAAATGCAATTTCAATCAAGATTAAAGCATTTGAATGGTGTATACGATTTAAGGACTGACAAATATTTCTTGAATAACCTCAACAGATTTCATATCAAACCATCAATCATTATGCACTTCGAGATTAGGCATCCACCGTGCCTTGAGTCAATGATGAACCAAAAAGGTCATAGATGAAACCTAAGTCTCGGTTTCTATGAAGATGATAGAACTTATGGAGAGTTCACATTAAAACCGAAAAAAAGAACCAAAAACCCCAAAATGAAACCCTATTGTGCAAAGGTTTCCCTTGACCTAGGTTATGAAAATTACTCCCCCATCAAGTATGAAAACTAATTGTTAATCAAAGAGAAATACTGATCCATCATCCACAGAAAAGAAAAGAAAAAACAGAAACCCTAAAACAGAAGCAGAATTTTTTCAAGCGATTTTTAGACTGCCAAAAATCCCAACGTCCCCTTCTTGCACCCCACTTCTTCCCTTTTAAGCTCTCCTTGCTCATCCTCTCCAATGCTCCTGCTGATCTCTCTCTCTCTCTCTCTCTCTCTCTCTCTCTCTCTCTCTCTCTCCAATTTCATGTGATTCTCTAAGGTGCGAAATCTGAAAGGTAAGACATCACGGGTTAGGGCTTGAAGGGTTCTTTCTTCTTTTTTTTTTTCCTAAGTGTCAAGTGAATGTGTGAGTTAAGTGCTGACAGTGTTTATTTCACATGTATTTTCCCATTTTGACCTTGTGGTGCTTTTGTTATAAACATATTATGTAAATGCACATGTGTAACTCTTTTTCAGCCCAAAACCCTTAGTTTACATGCTTAATTTTCATATTATTTCCACTCAATCAACGATCCATTAACTACATCCCAACTCTCAATAGTTGTCCATTTCAGACTCAGACTATTAGTCAACGACAAGTATGCTAGGGTTCACAATTATATATATGAAATCATAAAAAGTAGAAGTTTAATAGATTTATGAAATCATAAAAAGAATTAAATAAAAAGATTGAAATACTTAAATAATTATTTCAATAAAATTTAATAATAAGAAAATAGGTAAAATAAAGTTACTCGATTCAAGCCTATAGCTCTTAGTATCAATGCCAATGGTATTTAGTCCAAGGGGCATATCACTTATCCAGCTCTGTGTGCAAACGTGGGCCTTCACGATAGATGGTGACAATGAACTCTAGTAAGAATCCACACTTGACCTCCAATGCTAAATGCCGACTTAGAGACAATCGTAGTGATATGAATAGCTAGCACATCTTAGGCAATACGGGAGATGATTGGATACTTGGTGGAATTAACCTTCCACCAAGTTAATAACTTAAATACATCACTAGGTGCCTCGACATTATCCATAAAATACCGTTCAACCTCAAAAGTATACTAATATTCCTCGTTGCAATGAGTTGATGATACTGATTCACAATGTTGTAATCTCGACGGTGTGGATGCAATGCTCCATCTGGGCTAAGGTCATCAGAGGGAGGTGTTGGGATCGAGTGTGAGGTACCTGTTGTGGATGAAGGTTGACCACTATTGCTATAGTGGGAATATAAGTCATCAAGATCCATTTTAAGCGCTGTAATAAACCATGTAGCCCTCACTGCCCCCATTACGGAATTTGCCTAAAATTCTATCAAGGCCAACTTATATTGGGGGTCAAGGATCACAGCCACAAAGAGTAGTCTATTTATTTTCTCAACATCCCCCTAATATTTATCATATTTGGTCTGTATCCTCATAGCCATACCAAATAATAGTCCGCTAGGATCAGTACAACCTTCTTGCAAGTGGTAGTGAAGTTCCAAGAGCTCGCTGAAGAACAAGTTTACAGTCGTATATGGGAATTCAGATATCCGCATTGTGATGTCATAAAAAATTTGCAAAAATATGACAAAACGCCCCACACTATTCCAATCATGTGTGTCTGGCGCACCAAACCCCATTTCTACAGGCTCCAGCAAAGCATACCTAAAGCCTCCATCCTCGATCTCCATCTCCTCGAAGGCTCTTTGGTACTTTTGTGCTACATCTAACATAACATATGTCAATTTCCGTCGAGTCAGAACATCCAAGCACAATATCCTAGAACATGAAATCCCAAGTTGTTCAGCTATTGCCCTAAACTTGGATAGCCTTTGGGGGGAAGCCCTCACATACCACAAAATATTGCGGACTCTGGTAATGGAATCGTCAACCTCCTTTAACCTCTCAACAACAATTAGGTTGGTTATATGAGCACAGCATCGAACATGAATAAACTCATGGTTGCGAATGATATCATCTTTCACACTCGGATTCCTTTTGAACCATTCAATTGTAGCGTCATTGGTACTGGCATTGTCAACTGTAAAATATAGAACTTTTTGAATTCCCCAATCCTTAAACAATCATCCATCTCCGCGCCAATAGATGCAGCCTTATGACTAACAATTTCTTTGAACCCAATAATCCATTTTTTTCAAATTCCACTTACTGTCGATGTAGTGTGCTATGGCACACATGTAAGAAACGTTCTGTATGGACATCCATGTGTCAATCGTAAATGACACTCTCTGGCCAGTGGTAATAAACATCTTCTACATTTCTACCTTGTCTTTTGCATGCCTCTTCATACAATCCCGCATCACTGTATATCGTGATGGCAATGGAAATCATAGCTCAATAGTTTTGACAAACTTTCAGAAGCCTCTTTTGTCAACTATAGTAAAATGCATCTCATCTTCAATTATCATCTCTGTAAACATATCTCTCAACAATTTCTCACTATATTGAAGGATGACCATTTTCTTAACCTGTGTACCATCAGTGACCGTAGAAGTTTCGTAACTGAATTTGGCCTAATCATTGGCCACCAATCCCTTCGCTATCTTATAGCGTTGGCAACCATTAAGATGTGTTATCAAGATAGAGGTGCCTTGCTTCTTTGAATGACATTCTCAAAGTTGCCCACAATGGTGGCATCTCGCCTGTGGGCTCTCACGATCACTAGTTATTTTGGTGAAATGTTCTCACATCCAAGATCTTTTTTTAGTACTTCGTGGCTGAGGTGGCTTTGTAAATGGAGGTGGTAGATCCGGATCATCCCTAATACACATCTCCTCATCCTCATTAAACTCATCCTCATTTTCTTCTATGTCTTTTGGGAGTGGGAATCGACTACTTGCACAAAAAGTAGCTACTCTAGAAATGGGTCTAGATCTCAGTCTCATTGTAGGAATTGAGGCATCCAGATTCCCTTGTGAATTCCCACTAGGTGACGCATCCATATCGATAAAAAAACCAAGCAAAGTAGAACTAACCAATTAGAACTTTAAATTTGCTTAATTAATAAGAGTATTTCTAAAGCCATTGCACAGATGAAATCCCAACTGAAAGAAAAGAAAGCTGCCATTGTTTCATCAAAGAGAAAAAAAAAGGATCATGGATGGCACACAATATTTTGCTGAAACTTTATGGGAAGTCTAGATAAAAACTTGCTTGAGGTTTGTCAACTACTGAGATCCAAGTGGACCATGCAAGAAACAAAAGGAAGATCCATATATTTAAATCTGTGCACTTTTGGAAGATGCAAGAAATTGCTAAGTTATAATTTAAAATTTCTAACTTGTTGCCCAGATGACTAACACAAGAGGGAGGTGAATTGAGTTGTATTTTAAAAAAAAATAATAATTATAAATCAAATATACAATATAAAATATAAACAAAATATGAAACAACAATAAATATAAAGAGTAAGGGTAAGAGAGAAGCAAACTCAGTATGTTAACGAGGTTCGGCCCCACTGCCTACGTCCTCGCCTCAAGCTACCCCTTGAGGATCCCCGAATTCACTATTCAATCTCCTTCAGGTGGAGATAGAAACCTATTACACGTTTGAACAACACCGCTACAAAGGATCCGTGTAGAACACCCTCTACACTTGCAATCACCTTACATGTGGTGATTCAACTATTCCCTGTGTAGAACACTTTCTACACGCACAAGACTTATACACACCCTTTTACTGATACAAGAATTGATAGTGGGTAGGTTATCAGAAAACACTCCTCAATGAGTGAAATAAGAACAATATAGTACAAACTATATCTCTCAAAATGAACAAGGGTTAAGGCTCAATGCTTAGAGAAGAAAGAATGAAAGATTTGAATGAATATTGTATGCTCTTGGTGTTGTGAATGTGAAGCTCTCAAAGGATCTATTTATAGGCATATGAGACTTCATATTCTAATTTAAAAAGATTCACATGTCAAATACATCATCATTCACTGTTCAAAAAATTCAAACCTAATCTTTTTACTTTTTGCATATGACAAAAAGAGCACACTTTACTTTTCAAAAAATTCAAACCTAATTTTTTACTTTTTGCATATGACAAAAGGAGCACACTTTATTTTTCAAATTTTTCAAACAAAGACATCTTCTTTTTGCATAAGTTAAGAAAAACATCAATCACTTTTGAAAATATTCAAATAAAATATGCACATGTAAAAGATGACAATCAATCATCTTTAATATTTTTAAAGTTCAAACATTTAATCATGTCATGCACATGTGAAAGATGACAATCAATCATCTTTCAAAATTTTCAAATTTAATTTTCAAAATATTCATGCACATGTGGAAAATGAATTTTAATGCTTTATGATAAAATATTAATTTTGAGCCTTAATCCTAATTTCGAATTTTTAAAAGATTTACAACATTACTCTATGATTTTAATGTGAACTTGTTCCCTAAGTTCACTTCTTGCTCATGCTTGGTTTCTTGATGTGCTTGACTCCATTGTGTAGATAACTTGAGTTTGAGAGTCCTTTATTCTTTGAATTCATTTGTTATTATCAAAATCCATGTGTAGATGTATAATTACACAAAACTTGAAATCTTGGGTTCAACAATCTTTCCCTTTTTGATGATGACAAATACTTGGTAGAACCTGAGGCCTGTATTAATACATAAGCTCCCCCTGAGAATGTGCGTTAGTTTTTCAAGCAAAAGTATAAATATAATTTCAAGCATATATAATAAGTTTACAAGCATATATAACAAGTTTAGCAATTTAAACAATATTAATGTTCTAGTCTAAAACTTCTCCCCCTTTTGGCATCATTAAAAAGGATCTGCAGCAAATAAATAGACTGAAGAAAATGGTGTGTTAGTAAACATTGTATATAATTGAAAAAAGGAGTCGTCCGTGACCTGACAAGTGCTGCAAAGGCTTGAGGCCTAACTCTATGAATTTAGTGCGGCTAGAGATTTAAACAATCGCCTGATGTTGTTGACAAACGAGATTGAAGGCTCTGAGTTTCTATAAAAAATGATCATTTTTACCCATCAGATACAAAAAAAAAAAAAAACACATTGCTCCTTGACCTGAGTTCTGTTTTTCATAACGATAGAATGGCTGAGCAATACTCTTCCATTAATGTTCCAGACTTGAATCAGGAACCCTTGACGCATCAACCATCAATCTTCTCTCCTTAGGTTGTCAATACCATGATAGGAGCAGAGAACCGTTTTTCTAGTAAGGCTGATTTTGAGATTATTGCAGAATCAAGAATGCTCAGTAGTCAATATGCTGCATTTGTTACGATCATGTCTCGGAGGTTAATGGCGAGGGTGAGTGAGATTGATCATCTTAACATCCAAATATCTGAGTTACGACAGAAGCTTGCTAATAAGGATAGAGAGAATAAAAGGCTAAAGCAAGAAAACAAAGAGTTGAAAAAATTTACAGATTGGTATGCTCATGATCTACAACCACGAATAGAGGAGCTGGAACGAGAAAGGGTTCAGATACAAGGTCAACATCGGCAGATAACAGCAGAGGTTCATCGTTTACTAGAAAAATAGGGACAATCTACTGTTAATCTCGCTGGCTTAGTAAACTTTTGACAATGTGTGTCCAGCATATCTTGTATTTCTTTTGACTAAATAAGATTTGAAGAGACAATAGTTTGTCTTGTTCTTTATGCTATCTCTATAAAATCAGTCTTAAAGTTCATCTGATTTGCATCAAATCTTATTCTCATCTCTATAACTCATCTACATTCCTTCAACATTCTCGCTTTAAGTTTTCAATTCTTTTCTCAATGGCTCATTCTTCTAACATTCCTCTAGATCCATCCATGAGGTATTCTACACCTCAATCTCCTGTCCTTTCTGCAGCTACCATTGGTGCCATGTTGCAGCAAGAAAATAATAGTTTGGCTAATAAGTCAGACTCCGATACTATCTACGACTTGGTGAGTCTCGAGACTCGCTACTCATCCTCTATTTTTGCTTTTTCCCAGTGGGTACAAGCCAAAAACCATGAGGTTGAAAAGTTTAAAGAACAAATTGTTGTACTTCAACGAATTATTCAAGAGCCTCACATAAGGGAAGGAATCCTTCGGCAGAAGAATAAACAGTTGAAATCTTTATTGGATTCTTCATTCCGCTTGCTAGTTCCCATGGATACGGATGACATGATATTGTATGAGGAGAATGAGCGTCTCAAACATGAGGCTAAGACCCTCAAGTTTATGTAAAAGTATTTAAAAAATATCTTTCTATTTTTATGAACTCTGATCTATCTTTTAAGAGATATTCATAACATGCATGATACCTATTTCTCTTCTAATCATACATAATCTATCTTCTGGTAAAGGTTTTATGAATATATCTGCTAACTGATCGTGTGTGTTTGTGAACTCTAGTATTATATCGCCTTTCTGCATATGATCTTGAAGAAAATGATATCTTATTTCAATATGCTTAGTTCTATAATGTTGTATTGGGTTTTTTGAAAGATTTATAACACTTGTATTATCACATTTGATTGAAATGTGATTATACATGAGTTTAAAATCTTCAAATTGTTGCTTCATGTAATGAACTTGAGCACAACAACTTCCCGCAGCAACATATTCTGCCTCAGCAGTAGATAGTGCAACAGAATTTTATTTTTTACTAAACCAGGAAACTAGTGCATGACCTAAGAAGTGACATGCTCCACTAGTGCTTTTTCGATCTATTTGACAGCCAGCATAATCTGCATCTGTGTAGCTGATTAGATCGAAAGATGTGTGCTTAGGGTACCATAACCCTAAGTTAATTGTACCACTAAGATATCTAAGAATGCGCTTAACTGCAATTAAATGTGATTCTTTTGGAGATGATTGAAAGCTGCACATAAGCACACACTAAACATAATATCTGGTCTACTGGTTGTCAAATATAATAAGCTACCAATCATACCTCGATATACCTTCGAGTCAACTGGTTTACCGGATTCATCTTTATCAAGTTTAGTGGATGGGCTCATTGGTGTTCCAGTTTCCTTAGCACCTTCCATCCCAAACTTCTTCAGCAATTCCTTAATATATTTTGATTGATTGATGAATGTCCCACTTTTTACTTGCTTAATTTGCAATCCGAGAAAGAATGTAAGCTCTCCCATCATGCTCATTTCAAATTCTTCCTGCATAGTCTTAGCAAAAACTTGGCACATATTTTCATTAGTAGCACCGAATATTATATCATCAACATAAATCTGAATCAAAAGAATATCATCATTTTCGTATTTAATGAAAAGAGTTGTATCAATTTTTCCTCTTGAAAAACCTTTTTCAATCAAGAAACCACTAGTCTCTCGTACCAAGCTCTAGGAGCTTGTTTGAGTCCATATAGTGCTTTTGTGAGCTTGAAAACATGATTTGGAGAAATATGATTTTCAAAACCTGGAAGTTGCTCAACATATACCTCTTCATTTATAAAACCATTTAAGAAAGCACTTTTAACATCCATTTGAAAAAGTTTGAAATATTTATAACAAGCATATGCAAGTAGCATTCAAATAGCTTCTAATCTTGCGACTGGTGCATATGTCTCATCATAATTGATTCATTCTTCTTGATTGAAACCTTGGGCTACAAGTCGTGCCTTATTTCTAGTAATGACTCCGGACTCATCTTTCTTGTTTTTAAAAACCCATTTTGTTCCAATAATAGTATGATTTTTGGGTCTAGGAACAAGTATCCAAACATCATTTCTTTCAAATTGATTAAGCTCTTCTTGCATAGCTATAATCCAAGATTCATCAAGAAGTGCTTCATCAATATTTTTAGGTTCAATTTGAGATTGAAAAGCAATATGATTGCAAATATTTCTAAGAGATGATCGAATACTTACACCTCGAGAAGGTTCTCCCAGAATTTGTTCCACTAGATGATCTTTCACAAATTTTCACTGTTTGGTTACATCTTGTATTAAATTTTGATGATCTCTCCTGATGTCTCCATGTTGGACTTCCTCTATTGTATTCTCTTTGAGATTGAGATTTTCTGTATTATTTATACTTCCTGTTTCTTCATCAATGGATTTTTTGAAGAGTAGAGAATTAGATTCATCAAATACTACATGCATAGATTCTTGTACAATCAAAGTCTTTTTATTGAATACTCTATAAGCTTTACTATTAGTAGAATATCCGAGAAAGATACCTTCATCAGATTTTGCATCAAATTTACCTAAATTATCCCTGTCATTCAAAATAAAACATTTGCATCCAAATACATGGAAGTAACCAATGTTGGGTTTTTTCTCATTCCAAAGATCATAGAGGATTTTATCTAATTTAGACCTTATCATAACTCTATTTATAACATAACATGCAGTACTTACCGCTTCGGCCCAAAAATAACTAGGCAAGTTGTTCTCATTAAGTATTGTTCTTGCCATCTCTTGAAGAGATCTATTTTTCCTCTCTACTACCCCATTTTGTTGAGGAGTTCGAGGAGAAGAAAAATTATACACAAAACCATTTTCATCACAAAATGTTTCAATATTTTGATTAACAAACTCTTTTCCCCTATCACTTCGGATACTTGAAATAGTATAACCATTTTCATTTTGAATTCTCTTGCATAACTTGGTAAAGGCATTATGTGCCTGATCTTTATGAGCAAGAAAGATGATCCAAGTATATCTAGAGAAATCACCAACAATAACAAAAGCATAATATTTTCCTCCTACACTTGCAACTCTATTTGGTCCGAAAAGACCCATGTGTATCAGTTGCAGTGGTCTGGTAGTGGAAATATGTTTCTTGGTTTTAAAAGAAGTTTTTGTTTGTTTACCAAATTGGCATGCATCACAAATTTTGTTTTTAAGAAAATTTGCCTTTGGTAAACCTCTCACAAGATCATTTTTTGAAAGTTTGGAAATAAGTTTCATGTTTGCATGACCTAGTCTTCTATGCCATAGCCAATTAGTTTCATTTTGAGCTGAAAAACAAATAGCATTTTGTGAGGAAATTTCTTCAAAATCAATTGTATAAACATTGTTATTTCTAAAAGCAATAAAACAAATGTTACAATCATGATCAATCAAAATAATGCACTTATCCATTTTGAAAGTAACTGTAAATCTTTTATCACATAATTGACTTATACTCAAAAGATTATGTTTTAAACCTTCAACAAGTAGAACATCTTCATTTATGAGAGAAGATTTATTACCAATTTTATCTATTCCCACGATTTTCCCTTTCGAGTTGTCTCCAAATGTCACGTGTCCTTCTTCTTTAGATCTAAGATCAAAGAACTGAGTCTTATCTCCCGTCATGTGTCTTGAACATCCACTATCTAAAAATCATTTGTTTTTGCTTGTAGAAGACTTCATGCATACCTATAAAAACAATTAAAATAATTTTTCTTGGTACCCAAGTTCTTTGGGTCCTTTATTTATTAGTATTAGAAGAAACAAGATTTTTAGGTACCCATATGGCCCTAATAGTCATTGTATGCTTTCTTCTAATTGGACAAGTATGATAATTATGACCATTTCTATTACAAAAATTGTAAATAGCATGTGACATATATGAAGATCTTAAGTGATTATAATAGTATCATTTTTTGACAAACTTATTATGAAAAGAATTTTGAATATTGGACTTTGATGTAGACAGATTATCAAAAAAGTTTTTATAAGGTTTGTATTTTTGTTTTGGCATATATCCAAAGCCTGCCTTGTAAAAAACACATCTTTAAATCTGTGCACTTTTGGAAGATGCAAGAAATTGCTAAGTTATAATTTAAAATTTCTAACTTGTTGCCCAGATGACTAACACAAGAGGGGGGGTGAATTGAGTTGTATTTAAAAAAAATAACAATTATATATCAAATATACAATATAAAATATAAACAAAATATGAAACAACAATAAATATAAGGAGTAAGGGTAAGAGAGAAGCAAACTTAGTATGTTAACGAGGTTCGGCCCCACTGCCTATGTCCTCGCCTCAAGCTACCCTTGGAGGATTCCCGAATTCACTATTCAACCTCGTTCAGGTGGAGATAGAAACCTATTACACGTTTGAACAACACCGCTACAAAGGATCCATGTAGAACACCCTCTACACTTGCAATCACCTTACACATGGTGATTCAACTATTCCCAGTGTAGAACTCTTTCTACACGCACAAGGGTTATACACACCCTTTTACTAATACAAGAATTGATAGTGGGTAGGTTATCAGAAAACACTCCTCAATGAGTGAAATAAGAACAATACAGTACAAACTATATCTCTCAAAATGAACAAGGGTTAAGGCTCAATTCTCAGAGAAGAGAGAATGAAAGCTTTGAATGAATATTGTATGCTCTTGGTGTTGTGAATGTGAAGCTCTCAAATGATCTATTTATAGGCATATGAGACTTCATATTCAAATTTAAAAAGATTCACATGTCAAAGGCATCATCATTCACTTTTCAAAAAATTCAAACCTAATCTTTTTACTTTTTGCATATGACAAAAGGAGCACACTTTACTTTTCAAAAAATTCAAACCTAATCTTTTACTTTTTGCATATGACAAAAAGAGTACACTTTACTTTTCAAAATTTTCAAACAAAGACATTTTCTTTTTACATAAGTCAAGAAAATCATCAATCACTTTTGAAAATATTCAAATAAAATATGCACATGTGAAAGATGACAATCAATCATCTTTAATATTTTCAAAGTTCAAACCTTTAATCATGTCGTGCACATGTGAAAAATGACAATCAATCATCTTTAAAAATTTTCAAATTTAATTTTCAAAATATTCATGCACATGTGGAAAATGAATTTTAATACTTTATGATAAAATATTAATTTTAAGCCTTAATCCTAATTTCAAATTTTTAAGAGATTTACAACATTACTCTATGACTTTAATGTGAACTTGTTTCCTTCTTGCTCATGCTTGGTTTCTTGATGTACTTGACTCCATTGTGTAGATAACTTGAGCTTTAGAGTCCTTTATTCTTTGAATTCATTTGTTATCATCAAAATCCATGTGTAAATGTATAATTACACAAAACTTGAAACCTTGGGTTCAACATAACTGAAAATCTTTTGAAGATCTACTTACGATATAATACCTCAAGATATTTAGTTATATGGACTATTTTTTAATTAATAAATCTAGTGATATTTAGGTACTAGTGATATAAATTTTCAATTTTTAATGACCAAAGTGTATTACAAGTTGTCAATAATAATAAATTCCATATTGCATCTCATTGTGTATTGTGATGTAGAATATCCCAACCTTGGTCCTTACGTCTTTCATCCAAATATGTGACGCATTGTAAGAGTATTCTTTGATTGGTAGGTAATGAAGAACCTCTATATAAGATCCTTTACAAGCCAATAAAAATTCAACTTAAACAAGTTATTGTTCTTTTTGAGCAAGAAGATGGCAGGAACTAAATGTTCTTAATTACTGCTTCTTATACTCAATTTGGATTGGGGCAAATTTTGGTGCTACAGAGGGTGAACTATATGTAGTCATCCATTCTTAGAAAAAATTAAAGTGATCTCAATTTGATAAAGAACCTGATCATACATTTTTTCTCATGTATGGCCCTTGAGGCATTTTCACAAACAGTTTGCATACAACCCCATTTACATTCTTGCAACATTCATTGTGTTACTGCATTTCCATCCTAATTACATACAACCAATTACATTCATACACCATCTCTCGGATTGAAGAAAAATGGACAATAACATTACATTATTTGAACAAAAATAAAACCCTAAAATTACCAATTGGGAAGACGGCTCTTAGCAGGACGATGACAATTTGGCAAGACAAAGCTGCATTGCGACGGCGTAAAGAGCTAAGATTGACTTTGAGAGAAGAAGAAATGAAGAAGTGCCGAGGTGAGAGAGACCGAGAGAGTCATGTGAGGTTGTGAGTTGAGACCGAGAGCCTAGGGGGAGGAGACTAAAGAAGAAATGAAGAAGACAACAAAGGCCAAAGGGAATGGGAAAGGGGCAATGTGCAACTGGCCAAAGGGAAGTGACGCCGTTCCTATTTAAATGGAACAATGTCATTTAAGTTTGTTTTTTTATTTAAAAAAAATTAGAGTTCGGAGTCAGAGCTCGAAATGACTCTGAACTCCGACGCCGACTTCGAACTCCGAAAATATTTTCGAAACTACTCTGATTCTGACTCTGATTTCCGAACACTTAGACTTCGTCAGAGTCGAAATCGGAGTAGAGTTTGGACGTAATTGGAATAGTCAGAAATTTGCACAACCTTAGTTAATGTGACTGTACACAACAAAAAATCCATGCAGACCCACAAGACAAAGAAATTGACATTCAAAACTTGGTTAAGAAAATCTAGTACTAATCAAGATTCGGTCCCATCGTTTACAACCAAACCCTAAAACACACAAAAATACAATCAAATCCAAAAATACAAAAATCCCAAAAAAACCCATCTTTTACAAAAAAAAAGAAAAAAAAAAAAAGAAAAAAAAACCCAACACTCATAATAAAAAATCTCTAAACCCATCATTTAAAAAAACTGACAGAGTAGAGAAAGAGAGATGACCATACCGTAGACCAAATATATACAACTATATATTTGTGTCCAAATTTTCATAAGATCTAGCCAAAAAAACCTCTATATAAAGCAACCCACTTCCTCAAATCCAAAGCGCATCTAACTTTAATAACGACATAAAAAAATCTATATAAACCGGGCAGGAGAGATGAACATACTGTAGGTTTTGGAGTTAAGAGAGAGAGAGAGAGAGATGGGGCAAACGGCGACGGAACAAGGGATGGTAGACTCACAATGACGGCTAGAGGCTAGGGTTTCACTTTTCAGCACAGTTGAGAGAAAGGGGCTCTGAGCCTTTGAGGACTCAAGTGAAATGAGAGGTAGAGAGGGGTGCAAACCAGTGACGGCGTCAAGGGAAATGAGAGAAGGAAAGTCAAGGGAAGTGAAATGAGTTTGAGAGAATGAAGATTGAGGGAAGTGAGGGATAAATCTCAAGGGTTCAAAATGGCGTTGTTTTCCATTAGCAAAAACGACATCGTTTTGAATCAAAACCAGTGTTTTTAAAAAAGTAACTGGTTACGAAAATTTAGGTTAAAAACTGAATCCAGGCAGGTAAGAAATTCTTTTTAGCTGCCTGAGTTTAATCTAGGTGGATAACCGCCTAGATTCACCTGGATTCCAGCGTTCAGACTGGACCGGAAAAAAAAATCCGGCCTGATTCTACACCCCCATTTTTTCCACAGATATAAAGGTTGCATATTTATGCCTAATACGCATTTGAGTATGCAGAAAATTATTAGGCAACTGTGGAGAAGCTCTTGATATTAGGTTCTATTCTAGGAATTTTGTTCGAATAGGCCAAATCCTTTTGCAGATTGTTAAACTTTGACCTTTTTATAAAAAACTTAAATCCCACAATATGGTTTCAAGACTTACTTTAGGTGATTAGATGATCTCTCGTGTTGGAAGGATGAGTAATAGAAATTTTTTTGCACTCTTCCTTCCTTTAAAGGTGTGAAAGCATTTTGGAAACTCATTATTGAATGGCGATGAAAATGTTTGTGAAATTGTGGGCAACTTTAGGACAAAACTACTTTGCATAATTACTATATGGAACTGTATGTTGAAATTGTGACATTGACAAAGTTTACCTCAAATGCCGAAAACTTGGCCCTTTTTTTTTAATCATTATGGACATGTTATAGATAAGCTTATATATCTTAGTTTCTATATAAATATATATATATATATATATTTTTGTAAGCCTTAGTTTCTATATAAATGACATTTGTATGAGTTCAGTTCTTTTTCATAAAGGATGAGAAGATTCAACATGTTTTCGGCCATTTTCTAAAAAAATTTGAAGGTGGCGTTTCCATTGAGAATTTGGGTGAGTGAGCTGTTATGAGAGTTGTATCTCATAGAGAGAAGTGCATTCTTTGTGCATTTGGAAATAATAATATGGGAATTTTGATAAATTTGGAAAGGGCAAAATTTTGCCTATGGCTCATTCTTACCAACCTATGAATGCTCTCCTTCTAAGTGGTCTTGTTTAAAGAGTCCACAAAGAAACTACAATGCACCTAGATCTTCAAACAATCTACCCATCAAGGTATACTGATTTTTTACTTTTAACTTTTGGATCATTTGGTAGGAAAGTGATGTATATGGTTGACATCTAACCAACTGAGGGAATTCTATTTTACTTGAGCACTGTGGGTTATGTTACCTTACATAGTGTCTCTCAGAATTTCAAAGCTCAATCGAATATAACCCCATATTTGAGGGTTGTGATTACTTCTCGTAGTGCTCATCCATTGCATAATTCAAGGATTCATTCTACTGATGTTTCCATCAAACAAAGTCGAGTTACGGAGAAGAGTCGCTCAAAAGATGAAACATTCAATGGACCAGGCAATCCAACTGATCAAAGAACACTTAAAGTTTGAATAAAAGGGAATTCTGATAACCCTGGACAGAATAATGTAGCAATTTCGACGATAGCTCGGCCAACTCTTTGGTGAGGAACTTGACGATTAAGTTCACAAAGCTGTTCATCAATGGAGAATTTGTCGATTCCATTTCAAGTTTAGTTTCAACTCTCTATAATATGTCTCATTAGTTTAGTACTACATGTTTTATTATGTTTCCAGATATCCTCTCTCCCTCATTCATTTTTTTGGGCAATCTATATAATTACCTCAAAAGAAGATGCAGAACATCTAGAAAAGCATCTATGGGTAAAGCTACCAGGCCGCTTGAGCATTACTGCTCGTTTTGCTCATTTGATGGGGCTAACCCACGTGGCAACATTAATTTATTAAAAAACTAAAAACTCAGCATCGAAAACCCTAGACACCTTTCGTGAACCCTTCATCCCACACACCTTCCTTCCTCCTAACATCTTCTGTAACCCCTCATATGGTATATGAAGTAGTGCCCAGTGAAATCCAAATGAAGAAATTACCAGGTCTTCAAGTTTTGAAATCTAAAGGCCCAACAAATCCAAGAACCACTAGACCAAGGGTTGCAGAAACCCTTTTGACAGATTCTCAAATGAGTACAAACAAATTATAAAGCATCAAATTGTTTCCATAATTGTGCAGTAGCTTAAATGGGGCAGCGTTCTAGCATTGAACCCTTGTATTTGATTGTATGTTCAAGAGCATCAAATGCTCTCTTAAATTCGACAAGAGAAACCAAATTCACCACTTATACAAGTACTTCCTTAACCGAGTAGAGGAAGTATCAAATATCAATTTTAATAGATCATAAATAGTCTATTATCGAGTGTGCTCTTAAGCTAGAGAGAGAGAGAGGGTGTTGAGAGGGAGGGAAAGAGGCTGGAGGGATGAGGGGTTCCGCAATGTGCCTAGAGATTTTGACGCTAACTTGTAGAATTTTTTTTAATAAACTAACCATGTGCATCCACTTGGTTCGGCCACGTAAAGCGGTCAAAATGAGCGGTAATGCTCAGGCGGCAGAGTAGCTTTTTCCTATATTTTTTGTGCTCAGAAGAACGGAGCAATCGAAATGGTTGTTAGTGAAATAAAGTCAAGTCATATATATTTTTTCCATGCGTGGTAATTTTTGTTTCTTTTTGCAATTAATACATGACAATTTACCATTTTCTCGTTTTAAAGTGGCTGAGGTAGGGGAATACCATTAGAAATGAAAGATCATCATTCCCAACTCTCTCTCTCTCTCTCTCTCTCTCTCTCTCTCTCTCTAAGATGAGTTCTCCCTTCTTCCCTTGTGAGTCAAACCCCACTTAACCTAGTTTTCCCTTCCTGCAGGATCAACCAAACCAGAAAGCTTCTAACATCATCTAATAGACCAGACTTCAATCTACACCAACCCTCGACAACCACTCCTTTGAACTACAACAACCCTTACCAACCTACCAAAAATGAAAATAATAACCAAGCAATAACTCCACCTTCACTTAAAACAATAACTCCATCTTCAGAACTCCAAAGATCACTAACTCACTGCCCAGTTAAGACTAGCACTCCAAAACATCAAGCACCCAATCTGTCAGATCAATCAAACATGTGCCATAATATTAAATCTTACCTCAAATCACCTTATTAGCTTTACCAAACCCTAGCAACCATCATCAAAGCATCTAAAACAACAATGGCACATAACACTTTTTCCAATCCTCAACAAACAGAGTTCCTACAATCATTCGCACTCTCTAAAAAATCCACTCCAGTCTGCACAAAAATGGAAAACAATCCAAATCGAGCAAACACCCAACACTGGAGTGACCTAAACTTGCAACCTGAAAAAGAAAATGCCACCCATCTAACAGAACACGTCTTCATTGGATGGATTGTTTCCTCCAAACCCCTAAACAAGAATGCTCTTTATGCTACCATCAAAGCTGCATGGAGTTTTGCTATCGAGCTTACCATTGAAGATTTAAATGACAACATCTTTCTCTTCACCTTCCCAACGTAGAGTGAAAATACAAGGGTACTAGAGCAACGACCATGGAACATCAGAGGATTCCATATGGTGGTTAGGGAGTGGCCTGTCGGATTAAGCCTACAAGAAATAGACTTGAAGATGTCCATCTTTTGGGTGCAGATACACGGCCTTCCATTGGAATACATGACAGTTGCAAATGCTAAAATAATAGCAAAGAAATTGGGAAACTTCATTCAGGCAGAGCTAGCCACAGACATGAGAATAAAATTACATAGATGCATGCATGTCCAAGTGGAGATCAACATTGAAGAACCACTTCCCGATGGCTTCCCTCTCATAAGAAAACATAAGCCGGTCACTTGGATTAGTTTTAAGTATGAAAGATTATTTGATTTTTGTTACTGTTGTGGATGTCTTGGACATATTCAACAAGTTTGTCCAAACTTCCAAACCCAAATTGAAGTCACCAACTTTGGGCCATGGATGAGAGCCGAAAGTAGTACGGCAAGAAGGTTGATATACGACGAAAGTCAGCAACGTGATATTGGTTTCAGTTAGTTAGAGATGGTGGCTGCAGGGAATCGACAACATGCTCCGGAAACCATATAATTCTTTCCTTAATCCTCAAGCAAAGGAAAAAAACAAGATATTTGAGGAAGAGCCCAACAAGATGATCGAGTTGAACCAAAAAGAAGAGTTTAATTTACTTAATCAGGAGGAACAAGCAGAGAAACTCTTCCATGGACACCACAACAACATGCATGCAGATTCAAGCTAGAAGAGGGGGGAGCCCATGTGATAGTCTTATGGAGCAACATCAGTCGGATGGAACATCTTATATTGGAAATAATATGGAGTGCCAGTTGACAGGTTGGGGAATCCCATTGCAAAATCAACCAAGTCATTTCTATCCCCCTTACATGCTGACAAAGACCATTCATCAGCTCAGTTCAGCACCCTTGGTAAGTAATGTGCCTCCTCATTTTAATTACAGCACACCACCCATCATTTCACAACTCAATGTTGGAAAAGAAACCAACATCATCAACCCAGCCAATCATGTTGACCCAAACAATATCTCCAATATAATAGCCCAGTTTTAGCAACCTAATAGCTCAATAGACCCCACTCAACAAGTCCATTCAATATCCCTTCTGGTGATTTCAATGGGCAAATCTTTCTTTGCAATAAAGCCCAACACATCCCCCTTATCTTGGTCAACCCAGCTTGCTCACACAAATTGAGCCCAAACCGAAAATCTCCATACCCATTATTTCCTGAATCCAGCCATCGAACCATATAAACCAAAAAAGAAACAGCCCTACCCAGCCCACTTCTATGTACTCAATCAAGCAGAAAATGCGTCACACTCAAGGTTCATACCATTTGTTCTGATCATTGAAACAAACCCAACAGACTTCGTTGAATACTCACTCACCTTAGCCTAGGCAATGTAAAAATAATCTGAGCCCATCCCATACTGGTTGAAACAACCCTCTCGAAACACTACCACAACCTGCATTATCATTGACATGGAAAATAGTGGTTCTAAGAGAAGCACTCGTGAGGGACAAAGGGACAATGATGATCTTGGAGAGGAGTCTCATTCCTCTAACAGAAACTAGTCGAAAAAGGGAACCCGATCCAAGTCAGATGCAGAAGATGAAGTACCACTTGCAAAAATATTCTTACATCAAACAAGGACCAACAAATCTCCACCTCAAGCAGGAAAGATAAAAAGCCACTATTCACCTTATAAAAAGGAACTCGTTCTGGGTAAAAAATTTCAGACCCAAAATCTCAATCTTTATTCGATTAACACTGAAGCTGTTGGGGCCGGGGCTTGTACTGCCACCAAGTAGCAAATGAGGCTTATGTGTTGGAATTGTAGGGGCCTTGCCCGACCTCTTGCAATTAGAAGTTTAAGGGCAAATATCAGGACTTACAGACCTGATGTAGTCTTCTTATCGGAGATGATTTTGCTTGATGGAAATGCTATAAATATTGTAAATAGGCTTGGTTCTAGCATGTATGTAAATAGTCCTCCTACTAGTAGATGAGGTGGCCTTTTGTTTGTATGGAGACAAGACCTGGATGTAGAAATTGTCTTTATAAATAGTAATGTAATGACCTTGTTTGTGTAATTGGATCCTGTTCATAACTCGTGGCTCTTAAATTTTTTTATTGCCCTGCTCAATACAGTCTCAAATGGACCTTTTGGGAAACTTAGGAAAAAATTACCACAAATTTAATGGACTTATCTTCAATATTGGTGACTTTAACTCAATGCTCACACAATTTGAAAAGTTCAGCAGGAGACCTTTTGCCTGCTCTTCTCATTCCAATGGACTTAGAGCCTACATGGAGTCCAATGGTATGATTGACATAGGTTTCAATGGACCAAAATTCACTTGGACCAATAACATACATGACTTAAACAACATTAGAGAAAGAATTGATAGAGGGGTAGCGAACACTCAATGGATAAATCTTTTTCCCAATGCCACCATTAAGCACCTCCCGATCAGCTCCTCAGATCATTCCCCCATAGTTCTGGACACATCAGGAAGAAATTACTAGAAAAGCTCATTCAGATTTGAAAATTTCTGGACTAGCCAAATGGTTGTCCAAAAAGCCTGGAACACTCAGGTAGAAGGAACCCCGAGGTAAATCCTCTAAAAAAATCTAAAAGAGGTGAAAAAAGCTCTGAAATCTTGGAACATTAATCATTTTGGTAATATTCAAACCTCAATAAAAAATCTAAATCAAGCTTTAACACAAATCCAAAGCATGGACCCCACCGCTCAACCATGATTTTTGAGACTGTCATAAGAGATTAGCTTAATGAACAACTCAGAAGAGAGGAATCTCTATGCAAGCAAAAGTCCAGAATCCAGTGGTTGACCACAACTGATCTCAACACAGAATTTTTTCACATGTCAACTACCATCCGAAAAAGATTCGACTCCATTGAAAGTTTGAAACTGAATCAAAATGACTAGATCGCCAATCAGAATGAAATTCAGAACATTTTTTTTGAATCACTTCAAAAATATCTACAAATCCTCTGACCCAAGTTCTCACTCAGAATTAGACGAGCTTTTCCTAGAAAAAATATCTGAAATGGACAATAATTTTATCTGCAAGATACCCATGGATGAAGAAATCATCTCCACCCTTAAGCAAACACCATCAACGAAAAGCCTAGGGTCCAAATGGTTTCACTGGCCAGTTCTATAAGCAGTATTGGGACATCATCAAATTTGACTTCATTGCAGCGATACAAAATTTCTTTATCCATTGTAAGCTGCACATAGCTTTCATCCTGAAAACAAATAGCTCGAATACTATCCGTTAGTACATGCCAATAAGTCTCTCAAATGTCTATTATAAAGTCATTGCAAAAATTTTCGCCAATAGACTCAAAAATATCCTCCCAAAAATCATTTCTACTCATCAAACGGCGTTTGTTCCTGGTAGGGTCGTCCAAGAAAATACTATTCTTGCTTAGGAAGTTTTCCACCATCTCAAAAAGAAAAAAAATAAAGGTAAAAAATGGCTTATGGCGGTTAAGATTGATATGGAAAAAGGTTTTGACTTTATGGAATGGAATTTCATTTTAAATATTATGTCAAATCTTGTATTCCGCATAAACTGGATTGAATGGATCAAGCAATGTATAACCACAGTTTCTTAGTCTGTGATCATAAATGAGTCCCCCTGCGGTTTCTTCCATCCATCTAGAGGTCTAAGGCAAGGTGATCCTTATCCCCTTTCCTTTTCATCTTAGGAACAAAGGTTCTCACCAACCTAATTACCAAAGAGGAAAACTTGGGACACCTTAAGGGCATAAGGGTTAGCAAAAACAATCCCTCTATTTTTCATCTACTCTTTGCCGATGACCTCATTATTTTTGGAAATGCAACATGGCAAAACGTGCAAAGCTTCCTCAATTGTCAGAATAAATACTCTACTTGGTTGGATCAAAAGGTTCATGCAAATAAATCTTCTATCCAGTTCGGTAACAACACCATGCCTCAAAGGAGGAGAGAAATAAAGGACCTCTTGAACTACAAATCAGCCTCTCCAATGATAAAGTATTTGGGCCTTCCCCTTTAATTCAAAGCCTAAAAAAGGATCCATTTTGAAGACTTACAAGAAAAAATCTTTGCGAAGCTAGCAGGCTGGAAGGTGAAGTTGCTCTCTCAGGCCAGTAGAACCACTCTTATTCGATCAATGGCAAGCACCATCCCCGCTTACGCTATGTCCACCATCCTAGTTCCAAAAACTGTCACAAGAAAATTGACACAACTTTTTTGAGATTTTGGTGGGATTCCCTCTAGACAAAGCAAAAAACTTCACTCAAAAGTCTTGGAAATCAATCTACAAGCCAAAGTCTCTTTGGGGCATGGGCCATAGATTGACATCTAACTATAATAAAGCCTTGTTGAGAAAATTATGCTGGAATTTGATAAATGGGACTACTAGTATTTGGAAATATGTTCTCTCAGGAAAGTATTTGAACGATTCAAATTTCTTGAACACTACCCCAAAAGCCACGGACTCTTGGATTTGGAAACGCATTCTCAAACAAAGGGACTTCATTAAAACTAGTGCGTTTTTAGATCAATAATGGCACAAACACAAAAGTTTGGAATGATCCTTGGATTCCCCCTCAACCGAATTTTCAACCCACTCCAAAGAACATAACCATTTAGAAAGACCCACCCTCATTGTTGTTGAGCTTACTATAAAAGAGCCTAGAATATGGAATCTCATACTTCTGCAAGCTTTGTTCCACACTAACACGGTGAATGAGATCTTAAAAATCCCCTTAGCCCAAAATGACTATCATAGAGCTGAGGACAAAATCCGTTGGGTTCATTGTTCTTCAGGGAATTTTTTTGTCAAGTTAGCTTATGCTGCCATTATCATGAATAACAGTCCCAATCAAGAACAATCACCATGTGGAAAAAACTCGGGAAAATAAAAATCCAAGATAGGCTTAAGTTGTTAATTTGGAAAATCCTGAACAACATCATTCCCACAAAATCTTTGCTCAATGGGTTGTGTTGCCCAGATGACTAACACAAGAGGGGGGTGAATTGAGTTGCATTTAAAAAAAATAACAATTATAAATCAAATATACAATATAAAATATAAACAAAATATGAAACAACAATAAATATAAAGAGTAAGGGTAAGAGAGAAGCAAACTCAGTATGTTAACGAGGTTCGGCCCCACTGCCTACGTCCTCGCCTCAAGCTACCCCTTGAGGATCCCCGAATTCACTATTCAATCTCCTTCAGGTGGAGATAGAAACCTATTACACCTTTGAACAACACCGCTACAAAGGATCCGTGTAGAACACCCTCTACACTTGCAATCACCTTACACGTGGTGATTCAACGATTCCCTGTGTAGAACACTTTCTACACGCACAAGGGTTGTACACACCCTTTTACTGATACAAGAATTGATAGTGGGTAGGATATCAGAAAACACTCCTCAATGAGTGAAATAAGAACAATACAAGCACAAACTATATCTCTCAAAATGAACAAGGGTTAAGGCTCAATGCTTAGAGAAGAGAGAATGAAAGCTTTGAATGAGAGTTGTATGCTCTTGGTGTTGTGAATGTGAAGCTCTCAAATGATCTATTTATAGGCATATGAGACTTCATATTCAAATTTAAAAAGATTCACATGTCAAAGACATCATCATTCACTTTTCAAAAATTCAAACCTAATCTTTTTACTTTTTGCATATGACAAAAGGAGCACACTTTGCTTTTCAAAAAAATCAAACCTAATCTTTTACTTTTTGCATATGACAAAAGGAGCACACTTTGCTTTTCAAAAATTTCAAACCTAATCTTTTACTTTTTGCATATGACAAAAGGAGCACACTTTACTTTTCAAATTTTTCAAACAAAGACATCTTCCTTTTGCATAAGTCAAGAAAAGCATCAATCACTTTTGAAATTATTCAAATAAAACATGCACATGTGAAAGATGACAATCAATCATCTTTAATATTTTTAAAGTTCAAACCTTTAATCATGGCATGCATATGTGAAAGATGACAATCAATTATCTTTCAAAATATTCAAATTTAATTTTCAAAATATTCATGCACATGTGGAAAATGTATTTTAATGCTTTATGATAAAATATTAATTTTTGAGCCTTAATCCTAATTTCGAATTTTGAAGAGATTTACAACATTACTCTATGACTTTAATGTGAACTTGTTCCCTTCTTGCTCATGCTTGGTTCCTTGATGTGCTTGACTCCAATGTGTGGACAACTTGAGCTTGAGACTCTTTCATTCTTTGAATTCATTTGTTATCATCAAAATCCATGTGTAAAATATATAATTACACAAAACTTGAAACCTTAGGTTCAAAAGGTTGATCCCTCTAAATGAGAATGATGTTCAATGTCCAATCTGTGCCACTGAGGAAGTGACCCAAAATCACTTATTTTTATCCTGCCCTTTTACCAGAATCCTTTGAAGACACTCCTGCTGACCCATAAACATCTCCTGTTTTGAGAATAATAGCATGAGTAAATGGATTGAATGTATACTCTCTTCCTTTGAAAAAGGGAATATTCCAAATAGGGTTGAGCACAACTTTCAAATTTTTACCATCAATGCAAAGGATAGTATTTGGTTCCTCAGAAATAGGGTTGTCCATGACCTCTTGGCCCCAAATATTGATAATTTCATAACGAGCACCCTAAAAGTCTATAAAGAACACTATATTGCATGGGGGCAGTAAGCAAGTTGATGAAAGTCACAATTGGAGATCCACACCAAAGGGGCATTACATTCTATTTTTTGATGTAGCAGTTAGGCAAACAGGTCATACTATTGCAACAATAATCTGTAAATCAGAGGAAGGCACCCCAATTTTTGCCATTACAAAGCATCTTGAAAGCCGGAATCCAAACATGGGAGAGGCCATTGCATTGCTTATTGGCCTAGCAGAGGCTCAAACTATTCAAGCGAACAAGATTGTTGTGACGAGAAACTTTCTAGTGGTTTTGCAAGCAGTCAATGATCCTGATAGCACATTGGATTGGATGATCCAACCTATAATTAGTGACATTAGGAATGTTCTGCAAAACTTCAAAAGCTAACAAACTAGAAAAATACATCAGTATCTAAATTGATGTGTGCATTCTATTGCGCAATGAGCCGCTTCCAATCAACTGGATGGAAGCATACCCCTTGATTTAATCCCACCGTGCCTTCTTGATTTTCATAGTGGAAAAGACCCCCTGTATAAATGTAACTATTTGTAGGACTCTATTTTGGTTGGTATATTTCAATGAATGAAGCTTGTTGGAAAAAAAAAAAGTGGCCGACGTAATGTTAGAAAACCACTTTTTTAACTTTGTCACCATTGAAACATGAAAAACGTTTGAGACAATTGATCCAAACATAGGAGAGGGTGATAGCGAAGATTGCATAAGGAGATCCCAAGGAAGATGTTGATTTAGTAATGAAGGCTGTATGTCAGGCTTTCGAATATGGTCCATGTCTTTGGGTGCCACAATCCATTGAATAATGCTACTTTGCCCTTTTATTTTGTCCTTTCATTTTGAGCATTCATGTATTAATTTTTTTTTTACTGAATGATTAAGGAAGTGACTATTAATGTATTGATATTTTTTTATATTTATTAAAAAATTTTAAAAGTGTTAAAAAATATGAATAAAAAAATAAAAAACGTGAATTGCCTAGAGGGCACACACGGCTGTCATTGTTGGGTGGCATCCTAGCGGCAATCCAATCTATTATTGTTGTAGAAGACAACTTGTTATATTCCCAATTTCCCATAAATGCAATTCTTTTAATACAATTGCTGTGTTTTTCTTTCCAACTATTATTTGCTTTCACAAGAAAGTTTTACATTTAGGAAGAAATTCCCTATTCTTGCTTACTAGTATATGTATTTACATTTTATTAGCGATCAGACAATCCCTTGCAGATTGTAATCTTGGAGACCTCGGTTATGTGGGATCTCAATTCACCTGGTGTAATAATCGTGAAGGAACAAACTTTATTAAAGAAAGGTTGGATAGGGGACTCGTAAACTATGTGTGGCATGATTTATTTGACTCTAACTCAGTCAACATTTTACCTACTTTATGCTTTGATCACAACCCCCTCTATATCTCAAGCAAGGCTCATGATTTCCCCCATTTCACCCACAAGAAGATCTTTAGATATGAGGCCTCCTGGGCTAAGTAGGATGGTTGTGAGGAAGTGATCATAAGGGCCTGGCAAGGTTCCCTCAAATCTGGTTCAAGAGCAGATGTCACAAGAAGGGGCCTCGAAAGATGTAGATTCCAACTAAGAGAGTGGAATAACACCACTAGAAAAATGCACCAACATGGTGTAACCATCAAAAGTGAACTTCTAAGATCCCTGCAAGCTTCTAATACTGGCTTGGATAATGCACATATATGATTCTTACAGAAGGAGCTGGATACATCCCTAGAGGAAGATGACCTTAAGAGGCATCAAAGAGCCAAACAAAGATGGCTCCAAGATGGTGATAGGAACACCAAGTACTTCCACAAGTGTGCCTCGGTAAGAAAACAAAAGAACTTAATCAAACAAATCCATACTGAGGAGGGTCAAGTTTTGACATCACCAGAGGACATAGGGACTGAATTCCAAACTACTTTCATGGATCTTTTTACATCATCCAATCCCATTTCTCCTAACACTCTACTGGAAAATCTTAGAGCCACTGTCACCCCAGAGATAGACTTTTCCCTTACTAAGGCATATTCCAGAGAGGAGATTGAGCTTGCTATCTTTGCTATGAACCCACTGGGCTCCCCTAGCCCAGATGGTTTTCCAGCAATCTTTTTCCAAAATCACTGACTCACAGTTGGCAATGATGTGGTAGCTGCAGTCCTAGAGTTCCTGAATACTAAATCTGGTTTCCAAGTCAATCACACTTTCATAACCCTTATCCCCAAGAAGAGTTCCCCTTTAAAGGTCACTGATTATAGGCCTATTAGCCTCTGTAATGTATTCTACAAGATAATTGCAAAGGTCATTGCAAATCGATTAAAACCCATTCTGCCTCATCTAATTTCAGATACCCAAAGTGCTTTTGTTCCAGGGAGGATGATCTCTGACAACACTATAGTGGCATATGAACTCTTGCACTCAATGCAAAATAGAAGGAAGAATCACAAAGAAGCTTTCATAGCCCTCAAGCTTGACATGAGCAAGGCCTATGATAGGCTAGAGTGGAATTTCATTCAACATGTTCTTCAGCAGATGAAGTTTGTTAAAGAGTGGACTGATCTCATTATGCAATGTATTGGAACCGTGTCTTACTCAATCCTTATCAATGGCGTCCCTCAAACAATCTTCAAACCATCAAGGGGCATACGCCAAGGAGATCCCCTCTCCCCATACTTGTTCATTCTATGCTCAGAAGTCCTATCTCATGCACTGCACCAAGCTGAACAACATGGATCTATATCTGGCTTTCCTATTTCTAGAGGCTCTTTAACTGTCAATTACCTCTTTTTTGCAGATGATAGTCTGGTGTTTTGTAAGGCACAACAATAGGAATGGACTAGACTTCATCACATCCTCAATTCTTATGAAGCAGGCTCTAGTCAGAGACTCAATCTGGAAAAGTCCTCCATTTATTTCAACAAGAACACAAGTCAAGATGCCCAAAACTCCATCCTATCTTCTGCTGGCATTAAAGCATCGGGTCCTTTTGAAAAATACTTAGGTCTACCTTCTTATGTGGGCAAGAACAAAGGCAGAGCTTTTACACCCATTTTGGATAGGATCAAAGCTCAAATGAGCAGCTGGAAAACAAACCTGTTATCCTCAGCAGGTAAGGAAGTCCTACTAAAGTTAGTCTTTCGATCCATCCCCACGTATTGCATGGGAATATTTCTAATACCAAAAGGAATCTTGAGAAATATTAACAAATTGATGCAATCATTCTGGTGGGGGATAAAAAACCAGAAATCCAAGATGCAATGGCTTAACTGGAAAGGCATTGGAAAGGGCAAACAGGAAGGGGGTCTGGGATTCAAAGATTTTGAAGACTTCAATAAAGCCATGCTAGCCAAGCAAGGGTGGAGGCTCCTCACCAACACTCAGTCTCTAACTTCCTGAGTTCTTAAAGCCAAGTACTACCCCTCTAGTGACTTTCTATCGGTAAGAATTAAGAGGGTTGATTCTTTTGTTTGGAAAAGTTTAACAGCAGCCAGACCATTACTAACTAAAGGCCTTCTTTGGAAGATAGGTAATGGTAATATAGTGAGGATTTGGTCAGACCGTTGGTTGCCCACCCCCACTTCTTTCAAAGTTCAATCCCCTCCCAAGACTCTCACCTTGGAAGCTACAGTCAACTCTCTCATTGAGCATGACACTCATTCATGGAACCTACCTCTCATCCAGAATACCTTCACTCCTGAGGAGGCTGCAGTCATTGCCAAAATACACATTAGTCCCTGCAACAGCAATGACAGACTAACATGGAGATGCACTACTAACGGTATTTTCTCAGTGAAGTCAGCATACCATCTCCAAGTATTTATGGATGAGATCAATAAGGGGCAAGGCTCAGAACCTTCTAATCATGGGATCCTTTGGAAACTGTTATGGAAGCTTAAAGTGCCAAACAAAGTCAAAATGTTCCTCTGGAGAGTAGCAAAGGAGATCCTCCCCACCAAGGCCAATCTGTACAAAAGGAAGATCATTGACTCTCCTTTATGTCCAATTTGTCACTCTCAACCCGAGACCACAGCTCACATACTTTGGACATGTAAAGCAGCCCGGGATGCTTGGAGTCTTAGCTCTAGAAGACTACAAAAATGTAGGTCTGAGGAGCTACCCTTTTTTGAGCTGCTTACAGGGCTTCTCTCTCTACTCCCTGTAGAGGAACATGTTGAGCTAGCTCTCACAACAACTGCACTCTGGCTTAGGAGGAACAAATTCATCTTTGAGTCCAGCTTTACCTCCCCACTACAGATCTCAAAGATTTTTTCCACCAGAATACATGAACTGGAGGTTTTTAATAGCCAACCAAAGAAGCAGCTCCTCCCTACCCAATCTCCAATCAAATGGTGCAAGCCCCCCACCAACTTCTATAAAATAAACTAGGATGCAGCCATTGACAAAGTGAACTGTATGGTGGGTATTCGAGTGGCCATCAGGGACTGGAATGGCCTTGTTACAGCTACTCTCAAAAGCCCCCGATACTCCTTCCCTGATCCCCTACTGGGAGAAGCCTTAGTAGCCCTGAGAGCTGTGCAATTTGGTACCGAGATTGGCCTTCACAATGTTATTTTCGAAGGAGACTCGAAACAGGTGGTTAATGGGATAACCAGTACAACTGAGGATTGGAGTACTGCTGGCCTAATCTTTCTTGATATAAAGAAACTTTTAGCTTCTTATCAAACATGGTCTTTTTGACATGTACCTAGACAAGCAAATGTAGTGGCTCATTGCCTAGCTAAGAACTCATTAGATGTTAATGAGGAATCTGTTCATGTAGAGGATTACCCTCCCTGTATTTGCAACATGCTCTCTTGAGATATTAATATGAAGTTCCCTTTTTCTCAAAAAAAAAAAAAGAAGGCATGAATATTTAATAGAAATAATACAAAAATGAAAAGGAAAACAATAAAAAATTGATTGGAAAACTCCCACCGACCGCAACCGTCACGAGGGATCATACATGAGATCATCCCTGCAACTACTTCCATAATTTCTCCACACATGCATGCATTGACCTCTCTCCCGTTGACGACGAGTTCTCCAATCAAATGAAACCAGGCCTTACTTGCCATCCAAGATGCCTTTAAATCTACACCACAAGTCCATGGAGTCTTCATCCCTAGCTATATAACCAGCCAGCTCTGGTTCTTCACTTCCCAGTTACCACACCCTCAATACAATGAAGTGTATCCAACCTCAAATTACTTCCCCTGAAACCCACAATGTTGCCAAAAACCACGACCGAGATGTGGGCAACCGTGGGCTCCACCATAGCCAGCATCATGTTTGTGTGGACAATCCTTCAACAATATTGCCCTTACAACCTTCGCCAATTCTTAGATAAATATACAAGCATAATCACCGGCTACTTCAATCCCTACATTCAGATTTCTTTTACTGAGGGCTCAGACGATCATTGGTCCAAGCGTAGCAAAGCCTATGCAACTGTTGAGACATATCTAAGCTCCAAAGCTTCCGAGAAAGCTAAACGACTCAAAGCTGAGTTGGGGAAAGATAGCAGCAAGCTGATGTTGAGTATGGATGTGCATCAAAGAGTTACCGATGAGTTTCGTGGCGTTAAGATTTGGTGGGCATCAAAAAAAGTTGTCAAATCAAGAAGATCTTTATATTTTCCTGAGCAGGAAAAGATGTCCTACAATCTCACGTTTCATAAGAAGTACCGAGACATGATCACTAAGTCATATCTGGAGCATGTCATGAAGGAAGGGAAGCAAATTGGTTTAAGGAATCGGCAGGGGAAGCTCTACACGAATTGTCCTACTGAAAAGTGGCCAAGCTACAAGCGGAGCTTGTGGAGCAGCGTCGTTTTTGAGCATCCAGCTACTTTTGAAACAATGGGTACGGATCCGGAGAAGAAGTAGGAGATCGTTGACGATTTGTTGAGTTTCAGTAAGAGTAAGGACTTTTATGCAAAGATTGGGAAAGCATGGAAAAGGGGTTATCTTCTCTATGGCCCTCCTGGGACAGGGAAGTCAACGATGATTGCTGCAATGGCAAACCTGTTGGACTATGATGTCTATGATCTTGAGCTCACAGCAGTGAAGGACAACACGGAGTTGAGGAAGCTTTTGATCGAGACTACTAGTAAGTCTATCATCGTGATCGAGGACATTGACTGCTCACTAGATCTTACTGGTCAGAGAAAGAAGAAAAAAAAGAAATCTTCAGAGGATGATGATCAGAGTGCGATTCCAATTAAAGATGTCGAGGAAGAGGAGAAAAGCAACAAAGTCACACTTTCCGGGCTGTTGAATTTCATCGATGGACTGTGGTCTGCTTGTGGGGTGAGAGGCTGATTGTTTTTACTACAAACTATTTGGAGAGGCTGGATCCGGCACTCATAAGGAGAGGTAGAATGGACAAGCACATTGAGCTCTCTTACTGGAGTTTTGAGGCATTCAAGGTGCTTGCAAAGAATTACCTGGATCTTGAAAAGCATCCTAGGTTTGACACAATATAGAGGTTGATGGGGGAGACCAAGATCACACCTGCTGATGTTGCAGAGAACCTTATGCCAAAGTCCTCATCTGATGATGCAGATAAATGTCTATCGAACTTGATACAGGCTCTTGAGCAAGCAAAGGAAGAAGCAGCAAAGAAGAAAGATGAAGACTCGAAGGTGAAAGAGGAAGAAGCAGCGAAGAAGAAAGATGAAGACTTGAAAGTGAGAATGAACGAAGATGTTACTTTGATTTATGACAAAGTAGTCAATTTAAAATAGAAAGAACTGTCAAATGTCGTGCGCGATAGGCCTGTGCAGATGACCCGATACCCCGAGCTGGCCGAGTGGCCTGATTCGACCCAATCCAATATATGACGGGTTACTAATCATCGGTTCCCCAATCCGACAAGTATAGACGGGTTCGATTTTGGCGTGAAACCGACCGACTAGCGAGGTTGAAGAAGGAACAGGACTGAGGCTACTGAGCGAAGGCCATGGATTCTCACATCCATCTAACTTTTCAAAAAGAAAAAATTAGCATAAAAACCCACAAGCAAAAGTACCAGGAAATGAGCTATTTTTCTGTCACTTTCCCAAGAAAATGTCAGCCCGATTTGGAAAATGCAGCAAAATTTTCAAAAAGGAAAAATTAGCATCAAAACCCACAAGCAACAAATACCAAGAAATGATCAGCCTTTTTTCTGTCACTTTCCCAAGAAAATGTCAGACGGACTTGAAAAATGCAACAAGATTTTCAATAGCAAAAAATTTTCCGTCACTTTGCCAAGAAAAATGTCAGTCGGACTCAGAAAATGCAGCAAAAATTTTAAAAAGAAAAACTTAGCATCGAAACCCCCTCACAATGTGGCGAAGGTGGCGCAGCAAGCCCTTATGTCAACCAATCGCATTCCGTCCAACGTACCGCTGGACATGTGACGGTCTACGTGGGCACCAGTTGCAAGAGATTTATGGTGTGCGCTACGTACCTGAGCCACCACGTCTTCAAGAAGCTCCAGTTTCTTGAACTTGGAGGACTTCCAGAGCTCCTACCATGTCGGCATCAAGAAAATCAAGGCTGAATTGTGACCGTTGCTTCATAGACTTACCGAGTAAGCATCTGGTGTAAAAAAAACCCCCAATGCCAGCTGATGCACAAGCGATTTTGTTTTGATGGGTCTCGTAGGAGCAGAGACTGAGGATGTGTTCCAAACCTTTTAGTTTTTCTTTCAAAGACCAGGGCGGATTATATGGGTTTGACCCGACTTTGTTTTTTATGGGTCGGTGTGAATTGGGTTATCATCATACTTGGAAACATTCCGGTCGGGTCAGGTCGGGTCGGGTATGGATCCGGTAAATGTAGCTCGGGTTGCAGGCCTAGTGCGCGATCATGAATGCTGCACTTAATTGTTACTTTCTAATATGAGTTAGTCGTTGTAAGCTATGTTAGTATGTTATATTAACAGTAAACGTTATTGCTGGAGTAATAGTTTTCTACCTGTTTGTGCATATATTGTGTAACAGCCCGCTAAAATTATCAGTTTTGGATTATTTCCCGACAGCAATCACATCTCTCTCGTCTTTACCCTCATCTGGAATCACGCGTATAGATTATCTTTTCCGTAAATCACGTAATTTGTTCTTCACCGACAGCTGTAAAATCATGAGTCTTCCAAGACCACGCCTAGCCTTTCTCAAGCCCAAACTACCACTTTATGTGGTGGACAGCCACCGTACGCCGCCACGTACGTTCCTCCGACGCATGTTCGTGACGAACAACGAGCGACGCACGGGTTATCCCGTCGATGGTATAACCTTCTATCTCTAGTTATTTTACGTTTAAAATAGTTGGTTGGTTTGTGGATTGTGTAGTTGTATTTGTGGAATTCGTTGCGTAGTTGTGAAGCGAAGTGTGGTTGTGAAGTGTTGCGTTTGATTGTGTATTTTGTGGACTGTGCTGTGAAGTATAGGCGTGAGATGGATGCCGTAGATGTGATACGGCGGGTTGTGTGAAGAGAATACGCGTGTAGCGTATTCTGTGTAATGCAGCGACGCGCCGCGCGACGTGCACTGTAGTGATGTGTGTCGTAGAAGGAAGGGAGTACGCATGTAGTGTACTCCGTGTTGTATGGCGATGCATCGTGTGATGTGCATCGTGTTGATGAGAGTTGTAGCGAAGGAAGTACGCGTAGCGCGTACTCCGTGTCGCGTAGCGATGCACCGTGAGACGTGTATCGCAGTGATGGGTATTGTAGTGTGGATGGAAGAGAGTTCACGTGAGTGTACTCTGTATTAAGTCGTGATACATCGGATGGCGTGTCACGAAGGGTTGAATGGCGTAGCAGAGAAGTGTGGAGCGTATGGTGTAATGTTGGGAAACTGTATGACAGTGTCCCGAAGCAGTGATGATATGGATTATAGTCCGGGATGACTGGTGTCATCTTGTGGTTGACTATGGCTAAGAGTATATGGATTGAGAAATGAGTTGTTTGTTTGGTTGTTATTGATAATTTTAATGAACTTGTTTTAGTGCAAAGGCTTTCTGAAGTCAATTTATCTCTTCCGAGTATAGTGAAACCTCAAGTTGGCCGTGGTGTTGCAAGTGCTTACAATATGGCAATTGAGTTCAGAAGTGAAAATCTTAAGGACTCGAGTGTTCCTCTTCCAGCTGTTGTGCAGTTCCTCGTGTCTCGCGCTCTATTCTCATAGAACGCGACGATCGAGGTAAGTTAGCCTCTAACTTACTATCAGTTTATTGTGTATGTGTGATGGGTAAGAGAACTACAATTTATGTATGTATGTTATCGTATATGCCATGTCATGCTATGTCATTACATGTTTATCTGTTACGTATGATTTAATCTCTCATGAATAATTATCTGTTAAATAATCTTTTCTGCCATACAATGATGTATGTTATAAGTATGCCATGTTAAGTATGCCATATGATACATGTATGCCATGAAATGTTTATGATTAAATCATATTATGCCATTTACAAGTATACGCCATGTTAGAAAAGTATATGATATTAAATAATATCACATGCATTAAGAAAGATAAGACATGTTATGTTATAATAATGCGTGGGGCCACAACAACTGTGGAGTACGTATTATATTTATGTTATTTATAATGCGTGGGGCCACAACAACTGTGGAGTACGTATTATATTTTATGTTATTTATAATGCGTGGGGCCACAACAACTGTGGAGTACGTATTATATTTTATGTTACTTATAATGCGTGGGGCCACAACAACTGTGGAGTACGTATTATATTTATGTTACTTATAATGCGTGGGGCCACAACAACTGTGGAGTACGTATTATATTTATGTTATGTTATTTATAATGCGTGGGGCCACAACAACTGTGGAGTACGTATTATATTTTATGTTATTTATAATGCGTGGGGCCACAACAACTGTGGAGTACGTATTATATTTTATGTTATTTATAATGCGTGGGGCCACAACAACTGTGGAGTACGTATTATATTTTATGTTATTTATAATGCGTGGGGCCACAACAACTGTGGAGTACGTATTATATTTAATGTTATGTTACTTATAATGCGTGGGGCCACAACAACTGTGGAGTACGTATTATATTTATGTTACTTATAATGCGTGGGGCCACAACAACTGTGGAGTACGTATTATATTTTATGTTACATGAAGTATGGGGCCACAACAACTGTGGAGCATACACTACATGAGACACAGCAATTGTGACATGTAGAATACGTGGGGCCACAACAACTGTGGAGTACGTATTATATTTTATGTTATGTGAATTCATGGGGCCACAACAACTGTGGAGCATGAAGTATGGGGCCACAACAACTGTGGAGCATACACTACATGAGACACAGCAATTGTGACATGTAGAATACGTGGGGCCACAACAACTGTGGAGTACGTATTATGTTTTATGTTACTTGAATACGTGGGGCCACAACAACTGTGGAGTACGTATTAATGCACGTTATTAATCAAGACAATTAAATAAGATTCCAAGTTTATGTTAAGTCAAGTTTCAGATCAAGTTCATGTTATGTTATGCTCACGTACATGTTATGTTCATGTTCATGTTATGTTCCAAGTTCATGTTCACATCATGTTATGTTCACGTTTATGATACGTTCAAGCTCACGTTCATGTTATGTTATGTTCATGTCCATGTTATGTTTCACGTTCATGTTATGTTGATTGTTCATGTTATGTTTTAAGCTTAAGTTCATGCCATGTTAAGTCAAGTTCAGTTCACGCTTAAGTTCTGGTTAAGTCATGCTATATGTCAAGTTATACTATGTTTATGTATGACTATAATTATGCATTTATGCTTTTACTGCCATGCATGCATTTTTAACCTGTGTATAAGTTTTATGTTAACTTACTGAGATTTGTAATCAAATCTCACTGTGGTAGTCCCAACTACCATTCCCCCCGAATGGTAGATCTTGTTACAGGACCCAAAGGAGAATTGGAATCTGACCAACTGAATACGGTCGACTAGGCCACGGTGCGATGTTGATGATGGTATAGTATTTAACTTAGGTTAATACTTGTACTTTTGGAGTTGTATCTCAAGTATTCTTTTGATCACAACCATTTTGGACTAGTGTGATGATCACGGCTTTTTAGTATGCCTTTATGTATGAATTATGTTTCAAGTATTTGGGATATATTTAGTTTGGTGCATAGTATTGCTAAAGAAAAAGATTATCCGCTGCGAATATTGCATAATGCTATATGCATGTTAGGAACATTGCATCTTATATGTCATGAACGGGGGCAGGTAACCTTGTGTTGCATGTCTCGACGCTTCAAATGTCCGTTCAATCCCAAGCGGAATTTGGGGGCGTCACATATTGAATCTCACATTAATATATGGATGACGTAGACAGTTTCAGCATCTGATCTCTATCTATATATGAATTGATTGGTCATCACTTGAGAAAAAATTGAACAAATATGAATAAGTTCTTTTAACTCAATTTCTAGGATAGTTTCACGTGGACCTAATCATTCCTCTAGGTCCAGCGTTTTCACTGATGGATAATTACTTACTTTTTACCGAAGTTCATAATTCTCAACCTAGTAAGGCATTGGTAGTTCGCTATGGTTGAGGAGTCCGAATTTAAAACTTGGTATCCGAATATTTTTCTTTTAAAAAAAAAGAACCCGAGTCTTTGATCTCCTGAATCGGGGTTTGATTCTGTTCTTTGTAGTAGGTTGCAAAAAGATGAAAGATTTAAGTAATAAAGTGATCACTCGCTTTCTTTCATTGTTTTATCTTTGATCTTGATCATGAAAAGTTGTTGATCGGTCTATTTCATGTTCTAGTGCAAGGATCGGAGTCCGAGGTCGTGAATACCAAGGTAAACCAACCTTGAGGCAGGCACTACAAGAAGACATTATCTTTTGTCATTGTTGATTGGTTTTCAATTTGCGGTAGACATTATTAGGATAGGTGAAGGTGCAGCTTTTAGCCTTTTATCATACTTTTCTGTTAGCCTTTTATCGTACTTTTATGTTTCCTGAACTATATAATCCTATATTTACGATATTTCAGTTTTTGGTACACATATAAAGTAGAAAAGGCATTTTTTTTTTCCTTTTATTATTTCATTTATTTATAAATTGAATAAAAAAAATAGGTAGAACTTGAAATTCAGATTCATCCAAATTCCAACCTGAGTCACCCAAATTAACCCGGATTGGATTCCAGCTCAAATTTAAAATCTCAATTGAGTACACCAAAATACCCAACACAGAACTCGAATGAACATGCTTAATAGCAACTAATATTTTGGAAGCCGTGACACCGAGTCTTTATAATTTTGGGATACTACATGTAATCCTCAAGTTAACGACATCTTGCATCGACCCTTTATTACTTCTTTGTAATGGCCATAAACCGGCTATTTTTTTTATGATGTATTTTTTCGTCAAGATCAGATGTCTACAATATGGTTGACTGATCCATGTTGAGGCTTGGAGGGCTTATTCATGGCTTAAAATAGAAATAAAGGGTAGAAAATAGAATAAAATAAAAGAGATATATATCGAGATCTACATAGTTCAGTACTAAGAACTATGTACGCCGATCTTTTGGGGCCAAATTCCACTGTGCATGGTGATTTTGCAAACTATTATTGTCTCACTCTGTTCTATTTTACTGTCCTAAATATGGTGGAAGAGAAGTTTACGATGGATGAAAATGGTCTCTTATTACCTCGAAATCCCTGGAACCCCTTTCTCAGTCTTGCCCCAACTTTGACCAATTGTATTCTCATGCTTAAAAACACTTCCCTCTTTTTTTTCCTGGCTGCTATTATTCCTTTTTATGGTTACATATAAACAAAATCGCATATTAATATGTATATTAATACTGATTTCTTTATATTTAAAATTTAAATTAACATTATTTTCAATAAAATTTACTTTTTAATCAATCACATTAAATTAATATACAAATTAATATATAATTATATTTACAATTAGATTTTTCCATCCCCATAGCCAACTTTATGTCCCTTTCCTTGACCGCCTACGTCTTACGGTACTGCTACAGAGGTGGTGCCGAGAGTCTTACAAGTGTATTTTGTGTGTGTGTGCGTGTTTTTTTTAATTTTATTTTTATTTTTATGCCCAACAAATTTGAATTAGAAATGTAGCGTCTACACACAAAGTTTACGAACATTACTCTACACAATGACATTGACATGGCAGCCACACTTGTTAATGTGTTATATCCCCCCCCATTTAGAAAATTCAACTGTATGCGAATACGTCATTTCCACGTGTAGAAGAAGTACATTATAAAATGGTATGTTGATATAATATTTATCATTTCGTATGTTGTATTTTGATACTACTATTAATCGACTTCAACGGAGAAATTCATACCTCTTATAGAGCAATATATTGTAGCATTGGCTAGTTTACATAATACACTTTCTATAGATCACATATATATTTGATTATGTGTAAGGTTTGGCTAAACCATCAAAATAATGCTTTTAAATAATTTTTTTTGTTATTTATTTATTAGCATATCCAACGGTTATAATGAGGTGCAGTTTGGATTGTGAGATGAGATGAGATGAGTTGGTTTTAGATAAAAGTTAAAAGTTGAATAAAATATTTTTAGAATATTATTTTTTAATATTATTACTATTTTGATATTTGAAAAAGTTGAATTGTTTATTATATTTTGTGTGAAAATTTGAAAACATTATAATGATGAGATAAAACACTTTTACTATCCAAATAGAGCCTAAGACCGAAGAGAAGCACAAGAATTAAATAAAAAAAATATAGCATTCTGGGATTGGAATGAAAGCAGAAGAAAGATACTTCGTATTAACGTTTGTTGTAATCCACCACAATCGTAATGCAAAACAAAAATAAAAGCAAAGAGATTTAGAAGACTGAAAAATTTGTGAATCACTACCGCAAGAAGATGGATTGGTTCATTGGTAAGGGTACGTTGTATTAAGGGAAACGAAATGGGTTTGAAACTCTATAGGCTACACATTGATGATTTAACTTTAACAGACATGAGATAGCCCAAGGGGTGCGAACTGGTGGCACAAGGCTGCACACAGGCTTAGACAAGGCCCGATCCAAATAGGTACTTGGTTGTAAAGAAAATGGCTTTAATTTTTACAAGCATGGGATAGCCCAAGGGGTACACGGCCCATCTGAACTGGTGGCACAAGGCACCCGGGCTTAGCCAAGGCCTGTACTGAGTGAACTGGTATCTTTGAAAGAAATGCTCCAAACAAAATTCATAAATCTAAAAAGGCGTCATGTATGTGTTTTGAACCAATGACCTACCATCCCCGTGTCCAGACATTTGACTAGTAATGTCTTTTAGTCTTTAAATTATGTACTTTAAATTAACAACAAGAAACTGAAAGGTTACAAGTTAAAAGTTGTGATCTTTCTCATGATGCCACTTCATACTCTATAAATAAAGAATAAGACCCAATTTTAACATTCATTTCTTTCATTTTTGAAGTCATTTACACAATTTTATAGAGAAATTCTAAAGGAAAAATTTAGAATTTCTATATGCTAGTGACTTTGTTGTATCCTAGAAGTGAATTACTTGTAATTTAGTAGCAAATTCCTTCTAATGGGCAATTATCACATTAAAGATAGTATTCTACACACTTCAAAGTTATATTTATTTTTTCAGATTACTATATCTGCTCAAATTTCTTCAATAATTTTAAGGTGATAATTGCAATGATATCAAAATCTGATATGACGACTTTCAAGATGATGAATCAAGAATAATGAGTTGATCAATTAGGATTTTTTTTTTTTTTTGTTTTTTCTTTTCTCACAAGATCATCAAATTTTATTATTTAATTTATATCATAACACCGATCTTCCTCATGTGTAGATTAGATTCATCTTTAATAAGTAGACTCAACATATGAAATATTTAATTAATGTGACGAAGTAGTGTAGAGTCAGAGCTCAACTCAGGACTTCTGCTCAGATAACGTATAAAAATTGAAATTGCCACATACCCAAAATATTTAAAATTATAAGAAGATATAAATTTTATTATTTAATTTATATCATCATTTGTTTTTACAATACACTTAATTTCATCTTATCTAATTATTATATATTTCCTAAATTTTTACACAAAATAAAATAAACAATTCAATTTTTTCAAATCTTAAAATAATAATAATATTAAAAAAAATCTATTTTAACAATATTTTATTCAAATTTTAACTTTTATCTCAACTTATCTCATCTTATATGAGAAAACAAACGAGGCTCTGTGATGACGGGGGTGATCATTCAAACCCCAGCCCTTAATTTGGACCAAACCTGGAGGGGACATTCCAATTAAAGGGCCTAAAAATGTATAAGGAGGCCCATGGTATAAGGAATACTGGGAAGCCCAGAGGATGGGCCCAAAAGTAATAAAGAAGGAAATCAAGAAAAGTTACGAGCAAGATATGCATAGCAACCGCCTCTAACGGAAATCTGAGAAATAATAGGAAGTGATGAGATAATATCATTCAAAATCCTAAATTCTGAAGGCAATTCATTCTGATAAAATCCTGGGTAAGATATGTACAACAAACAAGCCTATATATAGAGGTAATCCTTGATAGTAAGGGGGGATAGATAAAAAAAATATTTTAAAAACTGACTTAAGCATCGGAGTGTTTGCAGGAGAAGCCCCTCCAAGTTCAAAGAGCGACGCATGGCCGCGTGGTAGCAGATTGGAAGTGAGAGATGTCCTTAATATTTGGTGCCATCTGTGGGATCATAGTTTAGTGTGATTCTCACATGCCAATTGTAACACGCTCAGTAGCAAGCAGAACGATGGACGCCGGACCAACATCTGTGGAAGCACGGCTAGCAGTAGCATAGGAGAAATTGAAACAAGCTCTGAAGGCCCTCAAAATTCTACAAAAGGAGAATGATGACTTGAGACAAAAGAATGCTACATTTCATGATGACGAGGTGCCCGTGCACAGTGAATAGGGAGAAGGTGAGGCCCAATGCAGGGACGAGAAGCATGCTAAACAAGCAGAGAAAGAAAGAATGCACGACGAATTGAAGGACCTGGCGGGAAAGTATGAAGAGATGGCGAAAATGATGAGCGGTTCTTCCTCGGTAGAAAGTCTACTACACCAAACAGATTTGTCATACAGTGCACGTATTATGGCTGTGCCGCTCTCGTCGAAATTTAAAGTTCCCCAGATAGAGATGTACGATGGGTCCAAGGACCCAGTAGATTATCTGGAAAACTTCAAAGCTCACATCACACTCCACGGTTTCCAGGAAGAGATTGCTTGTCGAGCTTTCTCTCTGACCCTGAGAGAAACTGCTAGGGGTTGGTTTGGGACCTCAAACTAAAATCGATTGACAGTTTTGAGGAATTGGCAAAGTAGTTCCTAACTCAGTTTATGCCAAGCAGGAGGCGTCGGCGCCCAGCCGCCTAGCTATTAACAATTGAGCAAAAGGAGTATGAGAATTTAAAAGCCTATTTGGCCCATTTTAACCAAGAACGCTTAACAACGACCAATGCAAAGAAACTCTTCTCTTTTTTCTGACACAATGGCGGGAAATGATGAAATCCCCAATTCCTAAAAAATAAAATCTTTTTGAGGAAAAATGAAAAGACATAAAACGGCAAGTTTGACGAGCCGGGAATATCAAGAAGCCATGGGAAGCTTAGGCCCATATCCATGTTGTTTCCAAATGCCCAGGCCCATGCAACCACGTTTAGCATCTTTTCAACAACGAAATTCGACCAAGGAAAATTCCATCCGCCAGAAGGCGAATAGAATTGGCAGGGCAATTGGAGGGGCCATTCCAATTAAAGGGCCTAAAAACGTATAAGGAGGCCCATGATACAAAGAATACCGAGAAGCCCAGAGGATGGTCCCAAAAGCCATAAAGAAGAAAATCAAGAGAAGTTACGAGTAAGATTTGCATACCAACCACCTCTAATGGAAATATGAGAAATAACAGGAAGTGATGAGATAATATCATTCAAAATCCTAAATTCTGAAAGCAATCCATTCCGATAAATCCTGGGCAAGATATGTACAGCAAGCAAGCCTATATATACAGATAATCCTTGATAATAAGGGGGGATAGATACAAAAAATATTTTAAAAATTGACTTAAGTATCGGAGTGTTTGCAGGAAAAGCTCCTCCAAGTTCAAAGAGTGACATACGGCCGCGTGGTAGTAGATCGTATGGCCGCGTGGTAGTAGATTAGAAGTGAGAAACGTCCTTAACAAAACCATTGAAGGGTATCAATGCCACTAAACTTTTGAATACATTGTGTACTAGATGTAGACGGTAGACCCTAATAAGCATAAGCTAAATCTTATTAAATTTCCAGTCTCTTATCAAAATAATTCATAACTTTTAAAATATATTTTAAAATAATAATAATAATAATAATAATAATAATAAATACAATATATAATATATAATTTATTTTAAAAAATATTTATAACAAACTGCATCGATCCAAACCAGCTGCATACACATGAATTGGAATCTTGATTAATTCTTTTACAAATAAAAATATCAAGACGATATTTCAATCATACATAAATATTTCATTGGTTTTTTTTTTGTTTTTTTAAATGGCTTGTGTATTGGCAATGATGTCCGAAGAAGTCTCAATCGACAAAACTACTCAAAACTGAAGTATAACCAGATAATATTGCAATGTAATTATTTGACCCACTCGTTCTGTTTAAGGTTTTTTAGGGGTCAGTATTTTTTTCAAATTTTATTTAGAGTTAAATAATTTTTTTTATTTTAAATAAAATATATTTCTAGGATATGGGCCGGCTAGTCGTTCATGTGTGAGAATATTCTAAAGCGGAGAAGAGGTATGGAAATTAATTGGCTCACGGCTAGTCTCTCGAGTGGTAAGACATGAGTGATCTAATGAAATAGATTATGGCTGCGACTGGATTTGAGTTTAAATAAGTTCAGTAATACAGCCATAGTCATGGCTTGACACCTACCGATCTAATAAAGGGTTTTTTTTTTTTTAAGAGAACAAAGTCATCTTTATTCAACTCAATTAATGCAAAGGATAAATACACGAGGGAATGTCCCTCAATATAATGCTCTCTCCATAGAGTTTAAGTGTATCCTTGGCTAAAATATGAGCTAAATTGTTACAATTTGTTGACAAATGTACTACAGACAACTTGTTGAAATGAAGCAGTAAATCTTTGGCATATAATAAAATCATCACTGCTGAGGTCTCTTTTTGGTTCGGGTTAGTGAGATCCATAACCACCTGCTTTGCATCACCCTCAAGAATAACATGTTTAATACTCAACCATCTAATAAGGTGGAAACGTCGAAATAATCAAAGTATTTGTAGGTTCTTTTGGATATTTGAATAAGTTCAGCTCATCTCAATTGAATTTTGTTTTAGATCTATTCTAATATTTAAATATAAAACTTACAAATCATTAAATATCACTTAACTTAAAACTTCTTTACACGTAGGATTTACAACCTTTTTCAACTTCTAATAAATACATTTAAACTCATCTTAACATCTAAATATATTTAAACTCATTTTATGTGGACCCAACAAAACTTACTCCCTCATTTCAACTCACTACTATTCATAAATAACTCAACTAATCTCAACTTAGCTCAATATCTAAACGTAGCCTTCATATGAGTATCTCTCTACTCTATAATTAGGCCTGCAACCCGTGCTCAAAATGCCGGGTCCGCACCCGACCCGACCATATCCATTAAAGTCGTCAACCTGACTCGATCCAATCCGGCCCGTCAAAACAAACCTTAGGTCAAATCCGCATGACCCGGCTGATCCGCCCTCTTTCTTCTTCATCGGCAAAGCTGCAGAGTCACCTTTTACATTTTCTTTGAAACCAAACAAAAGTAAAAACTTGATTCAAAATGTGCACTACATTTCCCGGAAAAGAAGCCCCTAAAAAAGAAAGATACCAAACCAAATCTGGCCCTCATACTACACGGGATTGAAGCTAGGGTTTGATATTCCCAGAATATCAAAAAAAAAAATGTAATACAAATACATATTTAAAACATTTAAGGAGAGTAATTAAGCAATCTGACTCAAACTAAACCATATACAACAACATTGAATTTCCTTCAAGAAACAGAGAAAAAAAAATGGAAGAATAAGACTGATTTTTGTCAGTCGCCATAACTGAAATGGAGATCAAGCAAAACACAAATCCAGAAATCCTTGACAACAACAACGCCTTCACAAATCCACAAATCCTTCACCATGTTGTCCCAACTCGTCCTCCTCAGTTTAGAAAGATTTGGTCCTAACCTTCGGTTACTTCCATTGCCCTGAAGCCGTCTTGTGCTCTAGAGTCTAGGGTCCACCTTGGCCACCGCCGCCGCTGGGTATGCCTGGGATGAACCATTCACCGTGGCCTCAGCAAGTGATTGAAGTCATGACCATGGGGCTGGGAGGACTGTCGATTATTGGAGACGAGACGGCTAGGGTTTGAGGATTGTGTTTTTAAACTTGGACGGGTTGATAGTTAACATACAAACCGTTACTTGTAACGGGTTAACGACCCGATTAGATGGAAACCGTAAAAAGTCGGGTCGGATCGGATAGTTTTTAACGGCCCAGCATTTTGACGGATGAACTGCACAACCCTATCTATAATCACACATAATCTTGATAGTGCATATTTTTTTATTTTTTTCATGTATTTTTTTAATGTTTTTAAATATATATATATTTTTAGAAATTCACAACATAATTAAAAATTAATTCATTAATCACCAAGTAAAAAGAAAAATCAGATCTCCTGTTGGGATCTCCCATGTGTCGCTTTAGCATTAATTCTGTTTTAATATATTTTTTTAAAAAAACAGTTGATGATATAGCCTAGTTGAAAAGGAGGAGAATTCATAGATTTTGTGTATTTCTTCAACAATTCACTGTTGAAAAATGAAGCTGGAGTTGAGTAGTCATTTCAAATAATTTTCTCAACAAATTAGGTAAAACACTTTCGAATAATATTAGATATAATTATATGTTATGCAAGAGTCGTACACTTATTTTAAAAAAAAAGTATGGTCTATTATTAAAAAATTAATTTTTTAATGAATCTTATATTTATTCATTTTTCTTCAAAAGAGTATACAGCGCTTACATATTCTGTAACTGTAAATATCATTTCTCAATAATTATATTATTGAAAAGAAAGATAAATATGTTAAAACTACCATTCAAGTATCTCAACAATAGCATCTAAAACAAAAGACATATAATACAGAAACTAAGAGTATGTTTGAAAACACAATTGTTTAGATATTTTTAAATATTTTATTTCAAAATATCACTCAAATATAAAATACTTTCTAATTAAAAATCTTTAACTTTTTCATTTACTCGTTATAACTTTTTCAAACTTTCACGTAAAATATAAGAAATAATATATATTTTTTAAATTTTAAAATAAAAATAATATTCAAATGTTCTACCATAATTCTAATATGATTTAGGAGGGTGTGGACCAATCAAACTCAAACTACGTATGATGATGCATATATATTTTAATGAACTCTATGGAGGCGCCTATCCAATATGATGTTTTTTTTTATTTTTTTAAATCTTTCGGGCCGAAAGGTCAAAACAGTTGCAGTACCAGCTCAAGAATAATTCCAAGAAAAATGATAAACTAAAATCACTTTTCACAATATTTTATATAATAATATTTTAAAAGAAGGAGTGTTTTTGTAAAATAGCTTATAAAACTAACATCATTTTATAAAAATATTTTTATTTTATAACATATATTATAAAATATATTATGCTGGTATAATTAAACTAATTCCAAAAGAACATAATTCCGACAACTAATCATTTTAATATGATTTAGGAGGTCGAGGACAAGTCAAACAAAAATTAGGTATGATGATATATATTATATACATGAAAAAAGCTCCTTTTGCCGACTACTTTTGTTTGTTGTCAGAAGAAGGGTAATTCTTATCTCACAGATAAAGTCACTCAATTTATCGATTTTTTTAATTTTATTCAATAATTAATAAAGTATTTTTAAATAATATTATAATTTATTTTTAAAAAGATATTTAAAGATATGGAAAAAATATATGAAAAAAGCAAATATAATAATTAAAAAAAAACTTTAAAACTATTCGGTGACCACTTTGGCAAATTTTATCTCGAGTCTTTGACTGAGGTAGCGTCCTCAGAAGAAAGTGGAAGATTGCTTGATCAAAGCTTTGGAATGGGAAGAAACATGGAACCTACCTTTCACGCACATATTTTTTTTCCAAGTATTTTGACCACGCGCCCGTTGTCCTCGAGTCCTCCTCCAATTAAATGGAACCAGACTTTACTTCCCATCCAAGACAACGTAGTACGTACCGCCTTTAAATTCAACACTGCAAGTCAAGGAGTCCTCATTCCCTGATCCCCATCCAGTTCTGGTACTTCACTTAATTCCCCACACATACTCAATCCACGTGTACAAAGAAAAACCTTCCAACCGCAAAGATCTCGAAAAACCCACTTCCCCCTCCCCTCAAAAACAAAACCAACAATGTTGCCAACGACTGCGACTGAGTTGTGGTCATATGTGATCTCTACCCTAGGCAGCATTTGTTGTGCCTAATGTCGTCTAGAAAATAAATACAAAATAGATAAAGATAATATTTAAGTGGTTCGATAATTTATCTACATCTATTAGAGTGAAAACTTACTATTTAATGTATTTGTACAAGATTACAAACACTCTCTCAAAACAACTTTTTATCTCTCAAATGATACTACAAACTCATAATCAGAACTCTTCTTCTCGTTGGATAATTTGAGCTTCAGCATTCCTCTCCTATTTATAGGAGATGTTGAGTTTCTCCCTCCACAAAACATAACGTAATGGAGGGACATACATATCATAGCTGGAGATGCTCAATGATGCACATAGGTAGACCTCATCACATGGGTGGACATCAACACATGGGTGGACCTCAATAATCATCTCCTACATCCAAGTGTGCCATACTAGGATACTACATGTTGCATTCTTCCAATGATTGCACCCCCTTATCGAAATGTTCGTTTGCCATGAAAGATTTTCGCTATCAAATGCGTTCTAAGGCGCCAATGCACCATTAGGTGCTTAGCAGTATGAGATATTAATCAAGTCCAAGCAGTGTTGGAACTTGATCCCAGTGATGACTTTCGTCAACATATCTGATGTATTATCTTTAGTGCCAATCTTCTGAAGTAGAATATATCCTTCTTCCAATATTTCACGTACGAAGTGGAAACAGACATTTATATGTTTTTTTCGAGAGTGATACACTTGATTTTTGGCCAAAAGAATTGCACTTTAATTGTCACAGTAAATGGTAACCTCTTGCTGCTTAAAGCCAAAGTCTATTACCAATCCTTGTAACCAAATAGCTTCTTTCACGGCTTTTGTTGCAGCCATATATTCAGCCACAGTGGATGATAGTGCAATCGTAGACTGCAAAGTTGATCGCCAACTAACTGGTCCTCCAGCCATAGTGAACACATATCCAGTTGTCGATCGGCGTTTGTCAATATTACCTGCATAGTTTGAGTCAACCTGTATAGTCTGAGTCAACATATCCAGTTACTAGACTATCTTCACTCTTCTCGAACTTCAAACCAATATCTACGGTCCCTAAAATATACTGTAGAATCCATTTAGTCGCATGCCAATGAGCCTTTCCAGGATTATGCATATAGCGACTAACTAAGCTAACGACTTGGGAGATATCAATTCATGTACACACCATGGCATACATTAATCTTCCAACAATACTTGCATATGAGACATTCCTCATGTAGTCCCGTTCTTCATCATTTTTAGGAGATTGTAATGCACTGAGCTTGAAATATGAGGCCATAGGGGTACTCACCGGCTTCGTCTTCGAGTTGATGTTGAAGCATTGCAGTATTCTCTTCAGATACTGCTTCTGAGTAAGGTGAGCTGTACATTTCACCCTATCTCTACTGATCTCTATCCCCAATATTCTCCGTGCTTCTCCTAGATCTTTCATTTCAAACTCATGACTCAACTGACTTTTTAAACGATTTATCTCCCTCTTACTTTTACATGCAATTAACATATTAACAACATATAAAAGCAAATAAATGAAAGATCCATTTGCAAGTTTTTTGAAATACACACAGTGATCGTATTGGCAACAAGTGTATTTCAGATCCATCATAAAAGCGGTTGAAACGCTTGTACCATTGCCTAGGTGACTGCTTCAAGCCATAGAGAGACTTCTTCAGACTGTAGACCCAATTTTCTTTTCCAGCTTCCTTATAACCTTCTGGTTGAGATAGATAAATCTCCTTTTCCAGATCACCATGTAAGAAAGCTGTCTTCATATCAAGCTGTGCTAACTCAAGATCATATTGTGCAACCAAAACTTTCAATATCCGAATAGATGAATGCTTCACAACAGGAGAGAATACTTCACTGTAGTCAATTCCCTCTGTTTGAGTGTAGCCCTTGGCTACCAACCTAGCTTTGTATCGAACTCCATTTTTAGCAGTTTGATTATATTTCTGATTAAAGATCCACTTACAACCAATTGTCTTCTTTCCTTGTGGAAGCGGCACAAGCTCCCAAGTCTGGTTCTGGTGAAGAGACTGCATCTCTTCATTCATCGTCTTTGTCCATTTGACTTGTTCACTGGACTATATGGCTTCTCTGTAAGTGGGTGGGATCTCACCCCTTTCAACTGGTAGTGCATATGTCACATAGTTTGCAAAACGTCTTGGTACACGTTTCTCTCGTCTTGGCCTGTTAGTTGCTATTGATTCAGGTTGTATTGGAGGTACTGTGACTGTACTATCAACCCCTTCTTGTCCATGCTCTCCATTTGTTTCTCCTCAATCCTTTTGAGTGGAAAACTTCACCTTTTGTGAATTACCAGATATTTCGCTATCATGACTGCCTTTATTGGAATCTTTATGCTTATGTGACTTAAGCATCTCAAACTCGTTGAATGTTACATCTCTACGGATGATAACCTTCTTAGACTCTATGCACCAGAGTCTATACCCTTTTACACCAGTACTAAAGCCTAAGAATTTTGCTTTCTTGGCTCTAGGGTCAAGTGTACTTCGTTGAGCATGATAGTAAGTAGGACACCCGAAAACGTGTAAAGAGTCATAATCAGTAGCATGTGTACCTTTCCACATTTCAATGGGTGTCTTTCTGTCATTGGCAGCTGTGGGTAGTCGGTTGATGAGGTGGCAGACATATGTCACAGTTTGAGCCCAAAATTATTTACTAAATCCAGCATCCAGTAACATACATCGCACTTTCTCTAATAAAGTACGGTTCATCCATTCTGCCACACCGTTCTGCTGCGGTGTACCTCGTACCGTGAAGTATCTAACAATTTCCTCTCTCGGTTATACTTCCATGAAGGGGTCTGAATACGAAAGTGCACTCTAAATACTCTATTATTGGACTAAAATGTTAAAATGTGAATAGAAATCATAAATATTAATGTGTATTCTTGAATTGAGTTTCTATTTACTTTGGCATATTCCTAAGTAGATTTTTATGTTTAATTTCAAAGTCTATAAAAGAGCAAGTTAAAGCCCAGTCAAATTCAAAGGAGGACTTTCAAGCAGGCAAGACATTGGAACAACCTAAGAACTTTCAACGAGTGTAGGACTCTTCAAATAAGGATAATGATGGGGTTTGAGAGCAATTTGGATCAAGAAAAAATAGAAAAAAAAATCTCAAAAGGAAAATGCAAGAAGTCTAAGTCTGAAATTCCCTAAAAGACAGTCTGGATATATTTTAGTATTTTGATTGTAACTTTCCATTCACATATAAAATTGATATGATTCTTAATGCGTTGGAAAGCTATCTTAAAGTACTACAAATTTGAATATAATAAAGATTTTTCAATTATGACTCGTGAGGCATGTACAGATCTGCCAAGTAAAGTCTTAAAAGTTGGGGCGATTTTTCATACAAGAATCAGGAAAACATGAGTCTACTTAATTAGAGGATTATAATACTAATTGCCAGGCTGTCTCGTACGTCCAGCTGTATAAGCAATAAAATAATATGATTAAAAAAATCACAATATTCCAAGCAAATTACGACTTGTTCTCTTAATCAACCTGTCCAAGTGCAATGTATTCAATGCATATGTTTCATTTCTGTCCGATTTAGTAATTGAATACTGTTGGGGTATGGTATGTCAGCAATACAGCCATCGTCATGGCTTGACAGCTCAACGATCTAATAAAGTTGAAACATAGCAATAATCAAAGTATTTTTAGTTTGGTTTAGATATTTGAACGAGCTCAGCTTTGAATTTTTTATGTTTATTTCAATATTTAAATACAAAATTTTTAAATTACATGATCACTCAATTTAAAATTTCTTTATATATAGAATCTATAATATTTTTTAACTTTTCATAAATATATTTAAACTCATCATAATATCCAAACACATCTAAACTCATCTTAGATAGATTCTATAAAACTTACTCTATCATCTCAACTCACTATTATTTATAAAGAACTCAACTCATCTCAACTCAGTTCAACATCTAGAATTAAATGAGATGAGTTAGATAGTGAGTTGAGATGAGATTAGTTGAGATGATTGATAAATAATAATGAGATATTTGAGTTGAGATGAAATTAATTATAAATAGTTTGTGTTAAAATATTTTATAAGGTCTTGGGATAGGAGAGAGAAAAAAAATTGAATAAAAATATTATAAAATTAAAATATTGTTATAATATAAATTTTAATATTTTTTTTTTATTTTGAGATTTGAAAATGTTGAATTATCTTTTTTGTTTTGCTTGAAAATTTGGAAAAATTATAATAATTAAGTAATAATTAGATGAAAAAGTTGAAGATTAAAATTAAAAAATATTTGTATTTTGATACTGTCTAAATATTGAAATTAGATAAGGTGAGATAAACTAGGCTTTAGTATCCAAACCAATTCTACATACAGTTTAGCAAATAATATGTTCTACCATAATTCCAATATGATTCAGGAGGGAGTGGACAAATCAAACTCAAACTAGGCATGGTGATGCATATATATTTTAATAAACACTCTCTGGAGGCGCCTTTCCAATATTATGTTTCTTTTTTTGTTATAATAGTGAATATCTTACTATTATCTTACTATTCATTTACTATTTTATAGTATATTTTAAATTTTTATTTTTTTATTATTTTCTTTTACGTATTTTTTTAACATCTTTAATTATTAAGAAAAAATTAAAAAATTATATAACTTCATTAATAGTCACTTTCTTAACTATTAAATAAAAAATTAAAAATAAAAAAATAAAATAGTAAAGAGATATAAGCAGTGGTAATTAGCCCATTATTATTTTTTTGGGCCAAAAGGTAAAAACAGTTGCAGTCATAGCTCAGTAGTAATTCCAAAAGAACACACATTGAATATAATTCCAACAACTAATCATTTTAATATGATTATGATATATAGTATTATTCATATACAGCAATTTAAAAAACATAACGTGGGCGCACATAATTTGCCGGTTACTTTTGTTTGATCTCATGTTTCCAAGAAAATGGAAGATTGCTTCATCAAAGCTTGAAATGGGAAGAAACATGGAACTTACCTTCACTCTCTTACTTTTTTTTTTTTTTTTTTTTTTTTTCTCTCTTGAAAATATAAGATTGGAGGGGATGACTAAAGATGACTCCGTTAATGACTATGGTAACACCCAACCCTACTGGCAAACTGCCAAATTTATAGACCACTGACCCACCTTGGTGAGTTGGAATGTAATTTAAGAGGCCGAGGCGGAAGTAGACAAGTCAAACTCAAATTAGGTACAATCATGGATGCATATATTAATGCAAGATTTTAATAAGAGTTTTGTTAGGTACAAGTAAGTTTATAAACCAATTTAAGTATGGATAATTTATTTATTTAAAATATAAATTTTTTTATTTAAAAAATAAAAAATAAAAAAATTTTGAGAAAAGAAGAAAATTTGTTATCTCATGAAAATTATTTTTGTCTTTTAAGTTATATTGTTTAGTTAAATATATATTTTATATATCAATATTAAATTGATGCATGAATTCTATTTGAAGGAAATCTTTTCCTTTTAATAAACGCTCTATAGAGCGTGGAGGCGGCTTTCCAATTGAATGGTTCTTTACTTCTTTTTTCTTTCGGGCGAAAAGGTAAAAACAATTGCAGTACTATCTCACCACACAATTCCGACAACAATAATTTTAATATGATTTTGAGGGATGAGGACAAGTCAAACAAAAATTAGGCACGATGAATTTGTTAAAAAAAAATGTGGCCCCCACCCAATGTTGCTCGATCAAACGTACCTTTCTTACACGTATTTTTTTTACAAATATATTGACTGCCAGTTGACCGTGAGTCCTCCTCCAATCAAATGGGACCAGACTTTACTTCCCATCCAAGACAACCGCCTTTAAATTCGACACTGCCAAGTCCGTGAAGTTCTTCATCCCCAACCAGTTATTGTACTTCCCTTGATTCCCACACATACTCAATATACGCGTACCTAGAAAAACCTTCTAGCCTCAAAAGATCTCGAACCTCCAAATTACCACCCCCCACCCCCTCCCTTCAAAAAAAAAAAAAAAAAGAAAAAAAAAAAACATATCCCACAATGTTGCCTGCAACTCTGACTATGTTGTGGACATCAGTGACCGCTTCCGTAGGCAGCATCCTGGTTTTGTGGCATTTCTTTGAACAAATTTGTCCTGTCGGCCTTCGACAATACTTTACTAAATATACAAGCATAATCACCAGCTACTTCAATCCCTACATTTATATTTCGTTCTCTGATGTCTCGGAACTTTGGTTCAAGCGTAGCGATGCCTATTTAACTGTTGAGACTTACCTCAGCAACAAAGCTCCCAAGAGCGCTAAACGACTCAAAGCTGAGTTGGGAAAAGATAGCAGCAAAGTGGTTTTGAGTCTAGATGTGGGTCAAACCGTGGTGGATGAGTTTCGCGGTGTCAAAATTTGGTGGAAGTCAAAGAAAGAAGTCTACAGATCAAGATTCTCGTATCGTGACGAGGAGGCCACGATGTCGTACATGCTCCAGTTTCATAAGAGTTACCGTGACCTAATCATTGAGTCATATTTGGAGCATGTTATGAAGGAAGGGAAGGAAATTGGTGTGAGGAATCGGCAGAGGAAGCTCTACACGAATTGTCCTAATGAAAAGTCGCCATGGTACATGAACCGAGGCATCATGTGGAGTAGCATCTTTTTCCAGCATCCAGCTAGCTTTGAAACAATCGGTTTGGATCCAGAGAAGAAGCAGGAGATTGTTGATGACCTGTTGACTTTCAGCAAGAGTAAGAACTATTATGAAAAGATTGGGAAGCCATGGAAGAGGGGTTATCTTCTCTATGGCCCTCCTGGGACGGGAAAGTCAACGATGATTGTAGCAATGGCAAACCTGTTGGACTATGATGTCTATGATCTCGAGCTCACAGCAGTGAAGGATAACACGGAGCTGCGAAAGCTTTTGATCGAAACTACTGCTAAGTCCATCATCGTGATCGAGGACATCGACTGCTCACTTGATCTTACTGGTCAAAGAAAGAGTAAAACAAAGAAATCTTCAGATGATGATGATGTGAATGAAATTCCCAAGAAAGAGGCCAAGGAAGAGGAGAAAAGTAATAAGGTCACACTTTCTGGGCTGTTGAATGTTATCGATGGACTGTGGTCTGCTTGTGGGGGAGAGAGGCTGATTATTTTTACAACAAATTTTCTGGAGAAGCTGGATCCTGCTCTCATAAGGAGTGGTAGAATGGATAAGCATATTGAGCTCTCTTACTGCAAGTTTGAAGCATTCAAGTTGCTTGCAAAGAATTACCTGGATCTTGAAAAGCATCCGATGTTTGACACAATACAGAGGTTGTTGGGGGAGACGAATATCACACCTGCTGATGTTGCAGAGAACCTTATGCCAAAGTCCTCATCAGATGATGCAAATAAATGCCTATCGAAGTTGGTACAGGCTCTTGAGGAAGCAAAGGAAAAAGCAGCAAAGAAGAAAGATGAAGAAGATAAACTGAAAGAGGAAGAAGCGGCAAAGAAGAAAGATGGAAAATTGAAACTTAAAGAGGAAGAAGCGGCAAAGAAGGAAGATGGAGAATTGAAACTGAATGTGGAAGAAAATGATGAGGTGAAAGTGAAAGAGGAAGATCAAGCAGCAAAATGAACCGACCTATGGGAAGTGTTCGCCATGACAATAATAATAAAAAAAAAGAATTCTCCATATTTAATTTGTCTAGTAGGTCCTGTGCATGTGGTGTTTATTATTTCTCGTCCAAAAAAATGTGTGTATATGTATATATTGGAGGAAAGAAAAAGAAAAAGAAATATAGTGTGACGTGTGATGAATGCTGTGTAAGTGTAACTTTCTATTAATATTAATGCCAGTAATTATTAGTCGTTGTAATTTTTTTTTTTTTTTAGTCAAGCTACAACTATATATATCTAAAACTGAATACGAGTCTCGTCTATGTCATGTCAACCTTTCTCATTCCTTCAACTATTACAAAAACATAAGATTCTCCTCGGCATAAATTTTGGTGGGCTTCAATTCTTGTAAGAATAATAAATACACTCCAAAAGCTTGGGACACTCCAAAATCTATGAGTGGTATAGGCTTAAAAGAAGCTTACTCTTTTTAATTCTGCTATAATTAATCACTAACCTGGCTTAGTCTTTCATTACTGATAACAAAAGTCTCTGGAAACATATTTTCATCCAAAAATACCTCATAAACTCATCTTTTCTTGAGGTTAATCTTAAGAGCTCTGACTCTTGGATTTGGAAGGATCTTTTGAAGCAAAGACAGTTTTTCAATACAAGTTTCTGTTTTCAAATAAATAATGGCACAAAAGCAAGACTATGGACAGACCCTTGGGTACCAACTCTACCGTGTTTCAAACTGCACCAAATCAAAACTACACACAGATGGACCAAAACATGACTGTCTTAGAGCTCACCTTAGAACAATCAAGAAGATGGAACCATTTACTTATAAATGCCCTGTTTAATGTCAACTATGCTATAGAAATCCAAAGAATCCCACTCTCAAATTACAATTTTCACACTCTTGAGGATAAAGTTAAATGGATGCACCATTCTTTTGGAATAAGTCAACAACAGAATGATGTGAACTGGAAACAATAATGGAAACTCAAGATTCAGGATAGACTCAAACTGTTCTTGGAGGGTTAGTCATAATATCCTTCCTACCAGAAAAAATTTGGAAAAGTCATCAGTTTAAGCAGTGACCAAATCCACTGTCCTTTGTGTAATGAAGAAGTTGAAAGCTTGGGAACATCTATTTCACAAATGCATATACACTAGAATCCTTTGGAGAAGTTCACCATGGCCCCTGACATAACATGTATTGCAACCCAATTCATCAAAGATTGAATAGCAATCATCATCAATCTTCTCACATGGTTTAAATATCCCAATGGAAGAGCACCAAAATTTTCAAATATTTGCCACACTTGCAATGGACAATTTATGGTTCTTTAGAAAAAAGGCAGTGCATGACCAAGAAAGTCTTTCTCCCTAATTGTTTGTCTCAAGCCTCCACAAATCCTACTATGAGCATACGAAAGCATGGACAGAAAAATCAAAAGCTACAAAAGATATCAACAGTTTACCACCTAGAGGGTTCCATCTTTTAGCTTTTGATGTGGCAGTGAGGAAAGAGGGAAGTACTATTGTTGCAATATATAGATCAGAAGCTGGAAGTGTAGTAATGGTGAAAACAAACTTCAAACAAAGCACTAATCCTAACATTGGGGAGGCAGCTGCTGCCTTGATGTTATACAAGAAGCTGCCAGACTACACTTGTAGAAAATTATAGTGCAAGGTGACTCAAATCTAGTTATTCAAGTAATAAACAGAAAAAAGCAAATAGACTGGACTATGAAAAACATCATTAGAGATATCAAGCATCTTCTTGGCAACTTTGAAGCTTGGAAAGTTGTTAAAATACATTGAGAAAAAATTTGAGGCGCGCACAATTTGCTATATTACAAACTGTACTTGTACTGCTTGTTCTTGTTCTTCATTGCCCAAGTACTTAAACGTACTTATGTTCACTTTTATCATTAAGACACAAAATTTTTGCAATTAAATAATCGTCCGTAGTAGCGATGATCTTCAAGATCATCTATTGTTCACGTATTTCAGTAAGTACGTACAACATTAATAACATTTTGTATTTTAGTGGTGAATTGTCTATGTTTTTTTCTCTCTTGGTTTGAGAAATTCTTATGGAGATAATATTGTTTTGCTTCTAGTTTCGAGAAATTCTTATGGAGATGTAATGAGCCCAAATGTCGTAATTGACTGCTTTGAGAGAGTCACTCTCCAGAAATTAGGGTTTGAGGAAAAAGATGAGTGAAACAGAGAAGTAAGGAATTCTGCAGTTGATCAAATTCTCGTTGAAAGCCTTTCCCTCCAACATCAATTGTATTTATAGTGAATGAAGACATACAAACGCATCGATTTACCACGTACAGGACTAATTCAATACTGAAGGAACAAAACGACCGCGTTTGATTTAATGAAAAGGAAAACATAAAAGGAAACATAAAACGCAATGTCCCACTAAAACAAAACAACTACACACACACTAAAACGATTGTGTATCAATCTTTCCCCCTTATAGCATTATGACCAGCAACTACCTTCTTCTCCAAACACAGCAACTCCAACTCTGCACCTTGCCCTCTTCATGCTTCCACTCCAGCACCTTCATGGCCCATAACACACCCTCCCCCTTTAAAGCACATTGCCCACAAGGTGAGGGTATTGTTTCCTCAACTGCCAGTAAGGCTCCCATGTAGAATCTTTCACTCCAGCACCTTCCCACTGAATTAATACTTCCACAACAGCCCTGTTGTCTTTCTTAACACACCTGCGATCCAACACCTTCTCTCGTTGAGGCCTTAACTCTCCTTGCAAATCAATTGGAGGTAAGGTAGCAAAAGGAGTAACAAGTTCCCCTAACTTCTTCTTTAAGGAAGAAACATGAAAAATGAGGTGTAGAAGAGAGTCTGAGGGAAGACACAATCTGTAGGCCACCTTGCCAATTCTGTGAAAGATCTGAAAAGGACCAAAATAACGAGGTGAAAGCTTTATATTCCTCTTGCCTGTCATTGATTGTTGCCTATAAGGCTGGAGCCGAAGATAAACCCAATCCCAACTGAAAATTGCATGTCAATATGATGCTTGTCATAGTAAAATTTCATCCTCTCTTAGGCCAGTTTGAGATTAGACTTGAGTGTGATTAGAATCTGCTCACGAGTCTGCAATAACTAGTCCACTGCCTGGTTAGAAGTAATGCCTGGAATATAAGCTTGAAGCTTAGTAGAAGGGAAGGGACTCCATATATGGCCTCAAATGGTGTCAATTTGGTGGAAGTATGAAATGAAGAATTATACCACCATTCAGCCAATGAAAGCCAATCAGCCCACAACTTGGGCTTGTCAACAGAAAAAGATCTCAAAAAGTTTTCAAGGCACTTGTTAACAGCCTCAGTTTGGCCATTACTTTGAGGGTGATAGGCTGAAGAGAAAGAAAGATTAACCTCTTAAAGCCTGAACAGTTCCTTCCAAAAGGAACTAGTGAATGTGGAACCACGATTAGAAACAATTGTTTTTGGTAAGCCATGGAGCTTAAAAACATTGTTTAAAAATAATGCAGCTACATGAGCAGTTGTGAAAGGGTGTTTTAAAGGCATAAAGTGAGCATATTTAGATAATTTGTCCACCACCACCATGATGATAGAATACCCTTTTGAAACAGGTAAACCTTCAACAAAATCTATGGAAATGTTAGTTCAAATTCGATCAGGAATTGGTAATGGCTGCAAAAAACCTGCTAGAAGCACATTCTAAATCTTATTTCTCTGGTAGGTATCACACTCCCTGATAAACTTCTTTGCATCATTTTTAAGACTAGGCTAAAAGAAGTCAGCTCGAGCCCTATGTAGGCACTTGTGAAAGCCAGAATGTCCAGCAGTAGGACTAGCATGCAGATAGTTCAGAATTTACTGCTTCAAATGAAGAGAATCAGGGACAAAAATACGATCCTTCCTAAACAACAACCCATGCCTGAGTTTAAAGGAAGGAACAGAAGAAGGATCTTGTTGCAAAGTAGCAAGTAGTTGTTGTGCATTCTGATCTGCAGCATAGGCCAACTTCAAGTCTGAAATCCAAGTGGGAGTAGGGAAAGAAATGACTGCCAAGTCAGCAACTACATCAAGTTGGTCCCTTCTAGATAAGGCATCTGCTACCCTATTTTCCACCCGTTGTTTATACTCAATGGTGAACTCATATCCAAGTAGCTTGGAAAGCCATTTCTGCTGTGCTATAGTCCTAATTTTCTACTCAAGCAAATACTTAAGGCTGTGATGATCAGTTCTAATGACAAAAACACTGCCCACCAAATAGGTCCTCCATTTCTTCACAGCTAACACTAAGGCTAGCAATTCCTTTTCATAAGTAGAAAGAGTTAAGTTTTTACACTTCAAAGCTTGACTCATAAAAGTTAAGGGTCTTTGGTCTTGAATTAAAAATGCTCCTGCTCTAGTGGCACAAGCATCACACTTAATAACAAAAAGCTTGGTAAAATCACGAAGAACAAGAACTGGAGAACTCGTGACAGCCAACTTCAATTCATTAAAAGCTTTTGTTGCAGAATCTGACCATACAAAAGCATCTTTCTTCAACAAGGCAGTTAAAGGGGAACCAATTAGACCATAACCCATAATGAATTTTCTATAATAGCCTGTCAAACCTAAAAACCCTTTTAAGGACTTAAGAGTTTTAGGTAGAGGCCAGTTAAGCATGGAATCCAATTTCTTAGGATATATTCTTACTCCCTCCTTAGAAATTAAGTGTCCCAAGTATTCAATTTCCTGGCATGCAAACTTGAACTTGGACTCCATGGCATAAAGCTGATGCAAGCGCAATGTATCCAACACAATGGCTAGATGAGCTATATGAGAAGCCATATCTTTGTTGTAGACCAAAATGTCATAAAAAAAGACAATGACAGATTGTTTAAAAAAGGGCCCGAAAACCTCATTCATGAGACATTGAAAAGTGGAAGGGGTATTAGTGAGACCAAAAGGCATGACCAGGATCTCATAATGCCCTTCATGAGTCCTAAATGTAGTTTTTGGAATATCCTCATCCCTCATGTGTATTTAATTATAGCCAGCTCTCAGATCTAACTTAGAAAAGAGTGTAGAACCTGAAAGTTCATCAAAGAGCTCATCCACAACATGAATAGGGTATTTGTCTTTAATAGTAGCTTCATTTAAAGCTCTATAATCAATGCATATGCGCCAGGTGCCATCAGACTTTCTGACAAGTAATACAGGAGAAGAAAAAGGTGATTGACTAGGCCTCACAACACCAGAATGCAAAAGCTCCTTCACAATCTTTTCAATCTCAGCCTTTTGATAAAATGAATATCGATAGGGCCTAATACTGATAGGACAAGCCTCCTGTTTCAAATGAATCTTATGATCATGTGATCTATGGGGTGGTAACCTAGTAGGTTTTGCAAACGCATCCCTATAATTCTGTAGCAACTGATGTACTTGTTCAGCATGCTGAAAACGAGGTTCAATTATACTACAATCAAACAACTATAAAAAAAAATGCCATTCTTGCCACAAGCAGGAGCTTTAAAGGATTCACTATCATCAATCAAGCCAGAGTGAGAAGCTGTCAAGCCCTGAAAGCAGATGTCCTTTCCACCATAACAAAATTTCATTTGTAATGCACCAAAGTCCCACAACATAGTCCCCAATGAGGATAGCCATTGTACACTCAGCACAGTATCACAACCTCTTAGAGATAAGGTGAAAAAATTCACCAAAAAAGGAACCCTTTGTATCTGCACAGAAACTGCAGGAAAACTCCCATTACTTTCAATAATTTCACCACTAGCTACTTTGACTTGAAAAGGTTGTCTCAATTGCATCATCAACTTACATCTAAATGCCATGGCAGTATGCACAAAATTGTGAGTATTGTCAATATCAATTAAGATCATCATTCTCTTTTTTCCAAACTGGCCCTCTAACCTCATTGTCGTAGGGCCTGAAGCCCCTACGATAGATTGTAATGAAATAGAAGCTATTTTAGCTTCCTCCTCAATCTCCATTGCTGTAACATCAACATTTAGATCAATGCCCATCTCAATGGCCTTGTCTTGAACAAAGTCCATTCCTTCTAACAAAAATAGTTTTGGCTTAAGGCATCTATAGCCTTGGTGCCACTTCTCATCATAAAAGTAGTAAAGGCCTTTCTTGTGCCTATCCCGCATTTGTGCATCAGAGAGTTTTTGGAAGGGAATTCTAGTTAAGGGTTGTGTCTTTGGTGCTCCTAAAATAGAAGCAGGCTGTCCAGATTTCAACAAATTAGGCTCTGAACTGAATTTGCTAGAATCAGCAAAGGAACCCTTCCAAGACTTCCTAAGGCTAAAGACATACTGTTCTTGGATCTTAGCTAAACCAAATGCATCATTTAATGTCACGGGCCTCAACAGTTTCACGGGAAGTCTAATATCATCATGCAAACCACTTAAAAAACAACTCAATTTATTTTTTTCAGAGATTCCTTGAATTCTATTTGAAAGAATCTCAAATTCTGTCTTATATTCTATCACAGTATTGATCTGTTTCAGGCAAGTTAGATCCTCCATAGGATCATCATAAAGGGAAGAGGCAAACCTAATTTGGAGTGCCAGAACAAAATCCTTCCACGAATGAAGCATTTGTGTCTCAGTAGCATCCTCAAACCATGTCAGAGCTATGTCATCCAATTGAAATGAAGCTACGAAGATACGCTAAACAAGAGGAATCTAATTATATAAAAAATATGAATTCGCACGCGAAAGCCATGCAGAAGAACTGCCTCCAAAAAAAGAGGAAACTCCAATTTAATTCCTCTAATAAGTCCTCTGTCATATGTTTCACAATGAGGATTCTCCCTTGAACCTTTGCGGAATTTAACATTCGGCTGTACAACTGGAGGTTCATTATGATCACTAGAAACATTACAGAGATTTGTGAAATTTGTTGCAATAATTCATGAAACTTCTTGTCTTGTGTTTCGCGTTCAACTTTTGTTGTTTCTTGTTGTTGCAACAATAGTCCAATTGCATCCTCGATCTGCTTCTGTTGACAATCCTATTGTTGTCATAAGTGATTCATGGAGTCAACGATCTTTGCATACGAACGTGTACCTTCTGCCATCATTGACTGCTGATACCAACTGTAATGAGCCCAACCGCCATATTTGACTGCTTCGAGAGAGTCACTCTCCAGAAATTAGAGTTAAAGGAAGAAGATGAGTGAAAGAGAGAAGTAGGGAATTCTGTAGTTGATCAAATTCTCGTTGAAGGCCTTTCCCTCCAACTTCAACTGTATTTATAGTGAATGAAGACATACAAACGCAGAGTTTTACCATGTACAGGACTAATTCAATACTAAAGGAACAAAATGACCGCGTTTGATTTAATGAAAAGGAAAACATAAAAGGAAACATAAAACGACAATATCCCACTAAAACACAACAACCACACACATACTAAAACAACTGCGTATCAATCCTTCCCCCTTATAGCATAACGACCAGCAACTACCTTCTTCTTCAAACACAGCAGCTCCAACTCTGCACCCTGCCCTCTCCATGCTTCCACTTTAGCACCTTCATGGCCCATAATAGGAGATTATGGTAGACGAACATAGAGTAAATTCTTAACTTCATTCTCTGTAGTGACTTTTTTTTTTAGAAACTTGTTGAAGCTGCTGAGATTTTATTAGTGCAAAATTCTTAAAATTGGGTCTGGCTTGCTTCCTATGCGAAAAGAACAGGAAATCTCCTGTTAAAGAATTAATTGCCATTATTGGCTACCAACAAGCAATCCTAGCCATCTAAATTCTTTACTATTTTCTTTTCTCTCAGCATGTGCTTGCACTCATTTCGGTCAAATCAAAGTCTTCCATATTGTCACTTAATAACTTTCATATATTAAGTGCCCAACATATTTCATCCTCCTATAACTTTAAAAATGATATTTGCTATTTTAATTTTGGGACGTGTAAATCTTGCATTTTCTGTGAAAAGAAAAAGATAAATTTGAGATTTATTTAAAAGATTATATTTTTAATTTTAAAACTCGAAGATACCAATGAGAATGCATTTGCATTTGTTAGGTTATTTATTACGTTCTAGTATATAATATATAATTTATTATAAATATTATAAAATCAAAAGATATAAATATATTTGATACAAGCTATTATATTTAGGTCTGGCTTGCCTCCTGTATATTTAATGAATAAATATGTTTAATAAATAAATATTTAGAAGGGATGAAATGTGTTGGACATGTAAGAGATGAAAGTTATTAAGTAGATGGGTTCCTAACAAACAATCATGACCATTAATTCTTTATTAGGAGATGTCATGTTCTTTTGGCATAGGTTGCAACCCAAACCCAAATTCTTACTGTACATGCATTAATAGGATTGAATATGTAACTCCAATCATTTAAGAATCAATGCCTCCATTTTTTTCTTTTTTTATTTAAGAGTTACCTTTGACCAATACTCTTGAATTAAAGTGATGTCAGGGTGTGACGCCCCCAAATTTCACTTGGGATTGAACGGACATTTGAAGCGTCGAGACATGCAACACAAGGTTACCTGCCCCCGTTCATGACATATAAGATGCAATGTTCCTAACATGCATCTAACATTATGCAATATTCGCAGCGGATAATCTTTTTCTTTAGCAATACTATGCACCAACTAAATATATCCCAAATACTTGAAACATAATTCATACATAAAGGCATACTAAAAAGCCGTGATCACCACACTAGTCTAAAATGGTTGTGATCAAAAGAATACTTGAGATACAACTCCAAAAGTACAAGTATTAACCTAAGTTAAATACTATACCATCATCAACATCGCACCGTGGCCTAGTCGACCGTATTCAGTTGGTCAGATTCCAATTCTCCTTTGGGTCCTGTAACAAGATCTACCATTCGGGGGGAATGGTAGTTGGGACTACCACAGTGAGATTTGATTACAAATCTCAGTAAGTTAACATAAAACTTATACACAGGTTAAAAATGCATGCATGGCAGTAAAAGCATAAATGCATAATTATAGTCATACATAAACATAGTATAACTTGACATATAGCATGACTTAACCAGAACTTAAGCGTGAACTGAACTTGACTTAACATGGCATGAACTTAAGCTTAAAACATAACATGAACAATCAACATAACATGAACGTGAAACATAACATGGACATGAACATAACATAACATGAACGTGAGCTTGAACGTATCATAAACGTGAACATAACATGATGTGAACATGAACTTGGAACATAACATGAACATGAACATAACATGTACGTGAGCATAACATAACATGAACTTGATCTGAAACTTGACTTAACATAAACTTGGAATCTTATTTAATTGTCTTGATTAATAACGTGCATTAATACGTACTCCACAGTTGTTGTGGCCCCACGTATTCAAGTAACATAAAACATAATACGTACTCCACAGTTGTTGTGGCCCCACGTATTCTACATGTCACAATTGCTGTGTCTCATGTAGTGTATGCTCCACAGTTGTTGTGGCCCCATACTTCATGCTCCACAGTTGTTGTGGCCCCATGAATTCACATAACATAAAATATAATACGTACTCCACAGTTGTTGTGGCCCCACGTATTCTACATGTCACAATTGCTGTGTCTCATGTAGTGTATGCTCCACAGTTGTTGTGGCCCCATACTTCATGTAACATAAAATATAATACGTACTCCACAGTTGTTGTGGCCCCACGCATTATAAGTAACATAAATATAATACGTACTCCACAGTTGTTGTGGCCCCACGCATTATAAGTAACATAACATTAAATATAATACGTACTCCACAGTTGTTGTGGCCCCACGCATTATAAATAACATAAAATATAATACGTACTCCACAGTTGTTGTGGCCCCACGCATTATAAATAACATAAAATATAATACGTACTCCACAGTTGTTGTGGCCCCACGCATTATAAATAACATAAAATATAATACGTACTCCACAGTTGTTGTGGCCCCACGCATTATAAATAACATAACATAAATATAATACGTACTCCACAGTTGTTGTGGCCCCACGCATTATAAGTAACATAAATATAATACGTACTCCACAGTTGTTGTGGCCCCACGCATTATAAGTAACATAAAATATAATACGTACTCCACAGTTGTTGTGGCCCCACGCATTATAAATAACATAAAATATAATACGTACTCCACAGTTGTTGTGGCCCCACGCATTATAAATAACATAAATATAATACGTACTCCACAGTTGTTGTGGCCCCACGCATTATTATAACATAACATGTCTTATCTTTCTTAATGCATGTGATATTATTTAATATCATATACTTTTCTAACATGGCGTATACTTGTAAATGGCATAATATGATTTAATCATAAACATTTCATGGCATACATGTATCATATGGCATACTTAACATGGCATACTTATAACATACATCATTGTATGGCAGAAAAGATTATTTAACAGATAATTATTCATGAGAGATTAAATCATACGTAACAGATAAACATGTAATGACATAGCATGACATGGCATATACGATAACATACATACATAAATTGTAGTTCTCTTACCCATCACACATACACAATAAACTGATAGTAAGTTAGAGGCTAACTTACCTCGATCGTCGCGTTCTATGAGAATAGAGCGCGAGACACGAGGAACTGCACAACAGCTGGAAGAGGAACACTCGAGTCCTTAAGATTTTCACTTCTGAACTCAATTGCCATATTGTAAGCACTTGCAACACCACGGCCAACTTGAGGTTTCACTATACTCGGAAGAGATAAATTGACTTCAGAAAGCCTTTGCACTAAAACAAGTTCATTAAAATTATCAATAACAACCAAACAAACAACTCATTTCTCAATCCATATACTCTTAGCCATAGTCAACCACAAGATGACACCAGTCATCCCGGACTATAATCCATATCATCACTGCTTCGGGACACTGTCATACAGTTTCCCAACATTACACCATACGCTCCACACTTCTCTGCTACGCCATTCAACCCTTCGTGACACGCCATCCGATGTATCACGACTTAATACAGAGTACACTCACGTGAACTCTCTTCCATCCACACTACAATACCCATCACTGCGATACACGTCTCACGGTGCATCGCTACGCGACACGGAGTACGCGCTACGCGTACTTCCTTCGCTACAACTCTCATCAACACGATGCACATCACACGATGCATCGCCATACAACACGGAGTACACTACATGCGTACTCCCTTCCTTCTACGACACACATCACTACAGTGCACGTCGCGCGGCGCGTCGCTGCATTACACAGAATACGCTACACGCGTATTCTCTTCACACAACCCGCCGTATCACATCTACGGCATCCATCTCACGCCTATACTTCACAGCACAGTCCACAAAATACACAATCAAACGCAACACTTCACAACCACACTTCGCTTCACAACTACGCAACGAATTCCACAAATACAACTACACAATCCACAAACCAACCAACTAACTATTTTAAACGTAAAATAACTAGAGATAGAAGGTTATACCATCGACGGGATAACCCGTGCGTCGCTCGTTGTTCGTCACGAACATGCGTCGGAGGAACGTACGTGGCGGCGTACGGTGGCTGTCCACCACATAAAGTGGTAGTTTAGGCTTGAGAAAGGCTAGGCGTGGTCTTGGAAGACTCATGATTTTACAGCTGTCGGTGAAGAACAAATTACGTGATTTACGGAAAAGATAATCTATACGCGTGATTCCAGATGAGGGTAAAGACGAGAGAGATGTGATTGCTGTCGGGAAATAATTCAAAACTGATAAATTTAGCGGACTGTTACACAAGGCTTGCCATTTTTCAATAGTTCTACACTCAGTCGGCAAAGGTAAACGGGGTGCAGTCGGCTGACGTGGCATCAGGCCACGTAAGTCGAGAAAAAAAAAAAGTAAAACGTGGAAGAAAAGCTTTCTGAAAGCATTTTGGCTTGTTTCCCGCATCTGGTGTGCGAAGTCGACGAAGAACTCAACATTTACTTGGCCTGGCTTCTTCATTCCTTCGTCGTGGGTGCAGATCAGTCTTCGGTGGGTTGGGCATCTGGTTTGGGTGGGTTAAGTTCAGCCAGGTCTGCGTTGGGTGGGTCAAGCCCGAACAGTGTTTGGGTGAGCGTGGTGGGCTGAGTTTGAGTCAGATTTGTGGGCCATCACCTCGAGCCAGGATCGTGGGCCAACACCTCGGGTCAGCTTTGTGGGCTAGCATTTCGGGTCAGCGACAGTGGGTCAGCGACGTGGGTTGGCATTTCGTGGGTCATTTGAAAAACTGCACCGTCGGCACCACCACGGCCAGGTTGTGGTTCCACGATCGATCTATATGATTATGCTTGAATAAATGTTTTATTTGCATGATATATAATTTGATATATATGTGCTCAGATTCGTTGCATTTGCATCAACATGGTAAATTTATATGTGGCTTTGTGTCGTGGCATGCAGCTTTGTGTCGTGGCATTTGCATGAACATGGTAAAGTGAGATGTTGGAGCATTCATATGAGGAACAAAAATCTGTGTTTGAAAATGTTGTTTACAGTTGTGGTTGGTTTTTGGTGTGGTTTGTTTCGTGTAGCAAGCCGATGTAAAATAAATATAAAGAGTTTGGGAAGAAAAGGAAACAAAAAAAAAAAGCTCACTTGGGAGTGTTTACAAAGATATGAATAATGTAACAAAAAATTTTAATGTTGTTACTGCAAGTTCAATGCTTATAATATCACTCACGGAATCGCAGTCTTATATGCATTTAGTTGATAAAATGAAGATAACCCAATAGGCTGGAATGGAGATACATATTATTGTTCGTGAAAGAAAATATTTTTATGGATATTACTTTGACTGAATTAAAATAAAACCAATGAAGAATTAGAAATATGAAACTTTTAGAATTATATATTGCTGCAAATAGTTCCTTAGCTGCAGCTTATTGGTGTCATCAACTTGATTCCTTATTTCTCATTGTGGTAAATGAGAAAGTGTTGCTGCACTAAATAGAAGAGTTTGGTGATTTCGGATTGGCATATTATTGGATCTATGTATTGGGAAACCTTTTCCTTGGATTGCCATATTGAATGGAATTTATGTATTTTCACTTTTTTTGTGTACCAAACCTTTTATCGTGTTGACATATCATTGGATCTATGACACTATGTGTTGGTTAGTTAGATTATTGGAAGATTTAATAATTTTGTGGTGCAAAAGATTGAATGCTAGACAATTAGTTTTAACCCTACCTTTGATATAGTGCTTAAATGGGACGATATAAACAAAGTAATTGCATACAAAAATGGTAATGGTTGAGGATTTTAAAACTGCTTTGATAAGTCTAGTGAAACAGTTGCAAACATATTGTGTATAAACAGAGGAACATATAATCACCATGTAAATCGACCTTCCATAAGGAAAATTGTTGGCTTAAATTTTCCTTTTTTGGCTAAAATTTCATATTTCATTTTTTGAGAGAGGTTTTTAAGTGAAAATTGTTGGCATTTGTGTTTCACATAAGGAAAAAAGAATTCACTAATCTCACCTCAATTTGAGAGTTTAAAGTATTGTTATACTTGGTCATATTTTTTCCTATATCATTGAAAATGTTGAGGGTGTGATGTACAAGTTTAGTAATAAGAAAATAAAATCATGGCTTCCAACATTCAAGTTTTTTACTAATTGTAATCAATTTATGGTGACTTCAACTACTTCACTCTGATGCGTAGCCACAACATTAACAAACTCACAATTGGTTAAAATCTATAACCTTCAAATTCTGCATGGTTTAGTTACACTGCCTAAAAGTATAAAATTTGTGGATAAATTTCATGATTTCGTTACCTCCAACTGAATTTTTCAAATTTTTTAATGAGTTTGTTAATGGGTGAAGCAAGCAAGCATACTTTATATGATGAAATGAGAAATTCCTATAAACAGAAAACAGAAACCAGCTTTCTTATTTTTTCATTTTTTTTAATAATAAAAAAAAAGGTAGAAAGGTTATGCTTGCTTCACAACTGCTTTGAATTTGGATAATAAAAGTGAACAACTTGTACAGGGCATGGGAAAAGCGGAAGAACACGCATCTACCTTAAGACCATGTAGCTCAAATCAGCTAACCTCAGTATGTTATTTGAAAATTAAACCACCTAATGCAACTCAATTATTTAGCATCCTAATTATTATTATTTCTTTTATGTTAGGATATCCCTCACACTATTATACCAAACTTTCCAAAGGACATGCATGGTTACTTTGGACTAGTTCCTGCATGGTCACCAGCTTTCCTGCCATATCCAGATGGCAACAAAAATCTGAGCAACATTGTGGTGCTTTTTCAACTTCGTTCTTGTGTTTTATTTCTAAGTTAATTATAACTTATATTATTTATATGTTTTCTTTTCTGTTAAGAAAAACGTTGGTTATCCACTTCAATTTGGGATGGGACCTCCAAGGCCATTTATCACCACAACCTCCGCGACGAGCCCAATAGTTGGTGAAGATAGACCTGATTGTGGGGAAACTGAAGCACCATGTACTTCCGCTAGCGTTGATGATTGTATTCTGTTGGATAAACCAGATGATGTCGTAACTAAACCTGTTTCCCCCCATACAACACACGTAGTGACATCGTCTGATTGTGATGATAGAATTGAGGAGCCAAAGTCAGGGATGGAGTTCAATACGTTTGAAGAATTGTTGAGCTATTATAAGCAGTATGCAAAATCATGTGGGTTTGGGGTGATGACACAAAGGAGTGAGAAGTCTGATGATCAAAGTGTCAGATATGTCACCCTTGGTTGTGCACGGGGAGGGAAGGCCTGGATTAGGAGTTCCAATCCGGAAAACCCACGTCCGACAGGAAAGACGGATTGTAAAGCCCGGATTAATGCACTAAGAATTGAGGGAAAGATGCGGTTGACAACAGTGAATAATTCACATAATCATGTAATCAGCCCACAGAAATCCCGCTTCTTTCAATGTAATAGAGAAGTAAGTGAGACCGTTAAAAGAGTCCTAGACACAAATGACTTAGCTGGCATCCGAATGAACAAGAGTTACAGATCTCTTGTGGTTGGCGCAGGTGGCTTTGAGAACCTGCCATTTTTGGAAAAGGATTGTTGCAATTACATCGACAAAGCCCGTCATCTGCGACTTGGTGCAGGTGGTGCTGGAGCATTTCGTGATTATTTTTCAAGGATGCAGTACAAGAATAACGGATTTTTTGCATTGATGGATTTAGACGATGACGGGAGGTTAAAAATGTTTTTTGGGCAGATCCACGTAGTCGGGCAGCCTATCAGTATTTTGGTGATATCGTCACATTTGACACCACATACCTAACTAATAGGTATGGGATGCCCTTTGCACTATTTGTTGGTGTAAACCATCATGGGCAGTCGATTTTTTTGGGAGCAGGACTGATTTCTAGTGAGGACACACCGACATTTACATGGTTGTTCCAAACCTGGTTGCAGTGTATGGATGGAGTAGCTCCAAAGACTATTATTACTGATCAAGACAGAGCTATGAAAAATGTAATTGCTATTGTCTTTCCGGCTACTCAACATAGATTTTGCCTATGGCATATACTTAAGAAAGTCCCCGAGAAGCTTGGATCATATGCTAGCTACAAACTTGGGATGAAAACTGACTTGATGAAATGTGTGTACGACACACAAACTATCAAGGAGTTTGTGTATAATTGGGCCGGGTTTTTTAAGACATACGAATTGGCTGACAATGCTTGGTTGACAAGTTTTTACAATGAGCGTGAGCATTGGGTACCGGTTTTCCTAAAAGACCACTTTTGGGCTGGAATGAGTACAACCCAGCGATCTGAGAGTATAAATGCTTTTTGGACAAACTTGAAGGAGTTTGTCGACCAGTTTGACAATGCATTGAAGAAGAAAATTGAGAATGAAAATCAGGCCGAATTCCAGTCATTCAGCGGCACCATTCCTTGCGTCTCTAGATCTCCAATTGAAAAGAAATTTCAAGAGGTGTACACCAACGATAAATTTAAGGAAGTTCAACAGCAAGTAATTTGTGTTCTTGATTTGGATATATCTCTACAGACATCTGATGGTGTAATGAGGAGTTATTTGGTAGAAGATGAAGTTCATATTCAAGAGTTTACAAAACAGGTTACATATTCAGTGGATTTTCATGTGGAGGACTGTTCTGCAAAGTGCTCATGTGGGTTATTTCAGATGAGGAGGATACTGTGTAGGCATATTTTGGTTGCATTCAAATCTAACAGGATAAAATCATTGCCAGGCCAGTACATTTTAGACCGATGGAGGAAGGACATCAAGAGGAGATACACGAATATCCGAAGTAGCTACGATGTAGGGGATCAGAGGCAAAATGGTAATAGACGCACAATTCTTTTGAATATGTGTTATGAGATGATAAATTATGCGGTAGATTCTAATGAGCAATTTGAAGATGCAAAGAAAAGGATAACGGAGATGACTGGATTATATCGTTAGAACCAACGCCCCGTTCAACTGATCCAAACAGGTTTGAAGGCTAATATATGTTTCTTGTTACTTTATTTCAATATTTCTTAAGAAATATCGTACCAGTTTGTTTTTGTATATCATGTCCTATTTAACATATGTTTGCCCAAAAAAGGTTCAGAACCAGGTTTGACGCCACAGGAAACTGCAGTTGGTAGTTCACAAGGAGTCAAGAGTCCACTTATTGTCAGAGGGAAAGGAAGACCCCCATCTCTTAGAAGAGCATTTAGGATGGAGATAGACATGCGGAAGGTTAAAGCCAAACAGAAGAAAGCACAAATTGGAGGAAAACGAAAACAGGTGCTTATATAGGCTAAATATGGCCGATTTAATATTTGCTTTTTATGTTCATACGTGCTTTCCTAAAAAATTGCCACTTTTTTCAAAGGGATTGATTATTTTTTCTTAATTGTTAGCGAGATGAAAGCGATACAGAATCCATGGCCACGCGCAGGAATTTATTTGGGCCATCAGAAGTAGATATCACCAATCCTGGACAAGTGTAGGTATCATGGATTGAGGATTTGTTTCTAATAGTTTATTCGTTTTTGCAAATTTGTATTGTGATGAAATTTTTTATTTATAAACAGCAACATATAGACAGCTCAGCTTTTAACAGTAGTGGAACCCTCCAATCTCATCCCATGATTGGTAGTCAAGAAAGTGTAAGATTTATAAACTTTGCAAATAATGTTGGTTATACATTTCCGGTTATGATTTATATTTTCCATTTTTCAATTATCAGATAATTTTTGACTGGATGGCGCACAACCGGAGCTCTTTGGGTGGAGATGGGTCACAAGAGTGGCAATAATGTGGTTAAACATTATTGCACCATTTATAAAGGCTTTTTGTGAAGTAATATTTTGACGATTTTGATGAAAAACGCATTGTAATTATTGGTTCATTGAAGACATTATATGTGTGTCAATCATGTAATTATGTATTTATGGGTGAAGGAGGAGGTATATTTCTTTAATTTTGTAAATTTGGTGGTATTTTGTGTATAATGTGTAATTATGAAAGTGGAGTGAAGGACTCGGTTATAGCAAAATTCCTTGGACAGAAAATCAATTTACTTGTTATTGAGGAGAAACAGGTTATGACATTTGGACAAAGGCTAGATTTTTTTTTAGGTTATTTTTTATTCCCTTTATGATTTTTTTAAGAAATGCTAATACTTATGATGATTAATCCGGTTATGGAGAGTGTCATGAAGTAATTGAAAATAAGGGATGCATGGTTAGTTATTGATGATTGATATTTGTAATTTGTTATGGAGAAGGTGCCAATTCGTATTCACCAGGAAAGCAGAATTCAGTGGACTTATGGTTTTGATGTACACAGGTGCTGCTGCATGGAAAGTGAAACCTGTGCTCATGTGCCTAATTGCATGGAATGTGCAAGCTGTACGGGTCCAAAGTCAGGGAATGTGTCGACCATTTTCTTTGTGTACTTATTTGGTAATTTTATATGTAATTGCTACCAGTTCCAAATATACTTGATGAAAAGAGGAGATACAATATTTTATTACAGCTTTCACAAGCAACAGTCACAAATTCCTAACTACAATAATTGGGTCATGCCAAAACAAAATCAGATAATGTTCATACATCAAACCAGACTACATCAAGCCTTAGCTTTGCCAAAAAAGTCTTGCTGTAAATACATCAAGTAATGAAATTGTTCTTACACTTACAACTCACAAGTTCTAGCTTACATATGTGTAATAATATAGAATTCACCAAACCAGACTACATCAAGCCTTAGCTTTGCCAAAAAAGTCTTGCTGTAAAAAGCCTAAAAGTAATGAAATTGTTCTTGCAGTTACAACTCACAAGTTCCAGCCCTCAGCAACTAAACCAACATTCTGAAATCCATGACTACAATACTCCTTAGCTATGCCGAAATGACCAACCTGTTAATACATCAAAATGACCAGCCTAAAAGTGTCAAGAGGAACACATTTACATATGACACATTTAGTACAATTTTCATCATAAGGTTAAAAGTGGTGGAAAACAATACAACCGCCTACATCAAACTTAGTATTGGCCGAGACTCATTATAAGACACTGGATACATCAAAACTAGACCACAAACTATTACTAAAATACACCATGTAAAGATTAATACATTTAAGACTCGATTGTACTTCTTCTCCAATGCTTTGAACTTGGATTGTTTGATGCTTAGCCGTTCGTTAAGTACCCTGTCGTGCCTCCGTTCAGCTAGGTCCAACGTCATCTTACAGCAACTGTTTTGCTCAATTTGAATATCAATCCACTCAAAAAAGTCACATTGTTTTTCAGCTTATAGTTTGGACAATTGAAAAATCTTCTACCAAAAGAGTTTGCTTTTCCAGAAATCCTTAGCTTCACTTGGGAGCCACAATAGCAAAGTAGTCTCTCCAAACTTGACCCGGAATGAGAAGCAGAACTCATTTGCTATAATGAAATTGTAGTAAAAGAAGCCTACAGATCAGTATGTTATAAGATAGTATATATAGTGGCAACAACAATTAATATATTTCAAGAGCTATGGCATATTATAAAGCAATGAATATATATAGTAACTAGGCCATATTAGTTTGGGGATCATGGTTTATGCATGTGCTTGAGACTCATTGAACAGGAATCTGAATATGTGATTTTAGTTTTGGACATCAAATGAATGGTGAGAGATTCACCAAACCAGAGATTCACACCAATAGGAACCATCAAAGAAAACTGCAAGCAAAAAACAGAAATTCTGGTACAGTTTGGGTCCACCAATAGGAAATTCTTTGTTACTACACAAAATACAAAACAATAATGGATATACTTTCGAAGGATCCAACAAAGGGAAAAATTATTAAAGGGAAAAACAAGTTAGGTGCATGCTAAGTACTTGGACAAAAAAAATGATTAAAGCTCAAAAGTGGGCTGGGAAAGGGAAAAAAACAGAGAGATAGAAAATATGCATGTTGAAGAGATGGGTGTCACAGCTAGGTCTTACAAATGCAATAAGTACAACATATACATGCCCCCACCTAGTGACTGAAGTGAGCTCATGACACGTGTGAGACCCCAAAAACAATTTCACTTTTTTTTTAAAGAGAGAATAACAATCATTGCATCAATTATTCCCTGCTGTAAGAGATGGGTTCAAACATTTGGACATCAAATACTAATATATGGACAAAATCAAAGATAGGAGATTTGGACATGTCATGAAAGAGGAAATTAAGCTAAGATGTAGTAGTAATGTTGTCTTCACCCATGTGGGAGCATATCACATAGAAAAGTAGCTATGACATGATTGATAACAAAAGCTTAGGTAGCATGACATGACAAGATTAATTAATCAAACATTTGCAAAAGCCCCAGTAAAATAGTCAAGTTTGAATTGAGAACGTATTTTCTCAGAGAGAGAGAGAGAATCTAAGAAAACTTTTAAAGTGACATTCCTAATGAAGTTCAATTTCTTAGTCAATTACATTTAACTAAGAAACTTTACTCAATCTACAAAACCTTTTGCCTAATCGAAACATGCAACAGGTTGCAGGAAAAAATTTCATAACAAATTCACATGAGCCCCATAGAAGACTAAGAAACTTTAATAGTCATACCTATTGATATAGTTTTAACCATAGAACACCCTTAAAGCATCCCCACTAACTGTCTTTCGAAAAAGAAATACCCCTTTGTCCAGAGTGTGGTTATCCACTACATTTTATTTAGTTTTAATCAAAAAGCTGCAATGTTCTTCAATAAAGTCAAACAGAATTACAACAATACTCTAGTCAAGTATAGCAGAGACAAAGAGGGAGGAAGGAAGATTTTAAGGGTTAACTGAGAATCTTAGTTTACGGGTCTAACCATCTAGATTTTCCTAAATCATCTTATGGTCAATCTGATGTGGCTGCATTTTTATAATATATATATATATATATATATATATATATATATATATATATTTAATTCAATAATCATTCATACTCCTAAACCATATCACGTGGAATCCATCCTCATGTTCTTCCTGGGAATTTCCTCGTGTTTCAACCTTCCTTCTGCCACCATTTTCATTACTTATCAAGAAAAACATACTACATTGAACCAAACAGATTTCTTTTATAAAAATAACAAAGTTTCCTTTTTGCACATTGAGATTTATCAGTTCCAAATATTCGTTACAATAATCTGAGAAATATAGAAAATACTGAAATACATAAATTGCAGAAATTCTAGAAATACAACAATACAATAATCTGAGAAATATAGAAAATACTGAAATACATAAATTGCAGAAATTCTAGAAATACAACAATACAATAATACCGAAATACAGTAATATAGAAATATGAAAAAACCTGGACAGGGGCAACTGATTACCAGTTTCGGGATGAAGGGTTAGGGTTAGGGTTAGATCTACGCTGCTTTTAGGGTTTCGGTCTGGGATTTTGAGTTAGGGTTCGGGAATGATTTCGGTTCGGGGTTCAAGATGAAGGGGAAGGGGATTTCGAAGGGGATTTCAGGGATTTCGAAGGGTATTTCGGGGATTTTGAAGGGGAAGGGGAAGGGGATTTCGAAGGGGATTAAGGGGATTTCGATGGGGAAGGGGCAGGGGATTTCGAAGGGGATTAAGGGGATTTCGAAGGGGAAGGGGAAGGGGATTTCAGGATTTTGGGATTTCATTTCGAAGGGGAAATGGAATGAGAGAGAGAGAGAGAGAGAGAGGGAAATGGGCTTCTGGAAATCACGAAGCTAGAGAGGGAGAGGAGGGGAACGAAACGATTTTAGGGTTCTGAGCTTTTGAGAGATGATTTGAGAGAGACAGGCAACACACAGGCAAAGGATCAAACGGTGCGTTTTCGTTTTATCCACGACAGCGAAGCCGTTTGCAAGCCGACTGCTCAAAACGATTGCATCCAGACTTTTTCTTTATTTTCATGATCTGCCACTTCTTGTCCGCGAGTTGCACAACATAAAAAGTATCAACAAGTTGTCAAGTTCCAAGGATTCAAGTTCATTTTCTTAAGAAAGTTTCAACAAGTTCATAAACCTTATCAACTCAAAAAGATAATGTCTAATCACATATTAATTTCCGTATGTGTACTAAGATTCATAATAAGAATTACTCAAGAAATCATCTTCAAATTTGGAGAGATCCCACTTTGTTAGAAATTAATGGGCATGTTTTAATATTTTACTTTATCTCTAAGTCTTTTACCAAATTGGAGTGACTTCTATATTGTAATATTATTTAATTTTTGTGATTTTCATTTATGTTAGTATTACTATTTTCTTGTGTTGTGGTAGCGTTTTAGCAGTGCTATTTTTATTGAGTGATTTGATATTGTTTTGTATTGTAAGAAAATTACATTGAGATAAGATTAGTTATAGGTAAATATTTTAAACATTATAGAAATTAAATTAAGATCATATCAAATCAAAGTGATTGGATAATTATGAAAATTAAATCAAGATAATATCAAATCAAATTATTATCTTCAACAATTAATTTCCCAATTCCATTCTCTCTAATCAAAATAATTCTAAACTTCCAAAAGAAACTCCAAAGTATCATGAATAATATATAAAATATATAATTCTTTTGGAAATATTTCTAACAAAGTAATGCATCCAAACCAACATGCACATGAATTGGATTAATCTTGAATTTCAAAATAAAAATATCGAGAAGATATTTCAATCATACATATTTTCATTTGTTTTCTTATATATAATTCAGTAATTAAGACCATACTCGACACTCGACAGTGCCAAGAGGTTGTAATATTTTAACCAAGCCTTTTAAGTAATTAAGATTGTGATGTCCCAAGACTCTGTCTCGTCCAAACTCAAAACTAGAGTATAAAGAGATAATATTGCATTGTAATTTGACCCAACCATTTTAAGGTGGAATAAAAAAATAAATGGAAGGTTTTTGAGTTTATATATACTTATATGTGTGTATATAAACAAAGCTGGAGGAATACTTATACATATACATACATACATATATATATATATATATATATATATATATATATATATAATAGATGGCCCATTCAAACTGGTGGCACAAGGCCACCGTGGGCTTAGCCAAGGCCCAGTTGGAATAGGTGTTTGGTTGGAAATAAATACTTCAAAATTGAAAAATTTGAACTATTGAATACGTTGTGTACTGGATGTATACCCTTATAAGCAAAAGCTAAAGCTTATTAATTTTTCATCTCTAACCCAAATAATTCATAACTTCTAGAATAAATTTTAATATATTAAAAATATTAATAAATACAATATATAATATATAATGTATTTTAAAAAATATTTATAACAAACTGCGCGCATCCAAACCAGCTGCATGCACATGAATTGGAATCTTGATTAATTTCTTTTACAAATAAAAATATCAAGATGATATTACAATCATACATAAATATTTGATTCATTTTTTTATTATTTATTTTTTATGACTTGTGTATTGGCAATTAAGGTCTTGTTTGGTTGTTAGATTCAATTGAGATCAACTCATTTTAGTCTAATTTTAAACTGAGTTTAACATCTAAATACTCAATCCTTAAAATATTAAACTCATCTCAACTTGGAGGGACTATTTGAACCGAAAGGCCCATTCTGCCATAAGAGCCTAGAAAGGTAAAAGCCCATAGGAAAGGCCAAGGGCTAGTTAGAGAAAATGAAGAAGTCCAAAGTGGATGTACACCCCGCCAACTTTGACGGAAGGATAGGGACGTCAAGCAGTTACATGATTACTCAAAATACTGAGTAGTGATCCGCACCTATAATTTTGAATAAGATAAGCGCCATAAATTAGCCTATATATACTAGGTAACCCTTAATAGTAAAGGGACTTTTGAATGGAGATTCATTTTCGGTTTACTTTTCACTGACTTAAGTATCGAAGTGCTTTCAGGTGAAGCCCCTCAGGTCTCCTTGACGTTTTGCAGGTGTACGGTTGCAGATTGACAGTGACTAGTGAGACACATCCTTAACAATTGGCATTGTCTGTGGGATTGCGAGTCATTTAGTGTGGTTCTCACATGCCGACTGTAACACATTTTGTAGCAAGCCGAGCGGTGAAAACATTACCGCTATCTATAGAAGCGCGACTAGGAGCAGCGGAGGAAAGACTAAGGAAGGCGTTGGAGGCCATGGAAATTTTGCAAAAAGAAAACGACGACTTGAGATAGAAGAATGCCAACTCTGGCAATACTGATGTACCCGGCTCACAGTGAGTAAGGTGAGGGAGAGGCACATTGCAATACCGAGGCGGATACGGGACGAGCAGAAAAGGAAAGAATGCATGACGAGTTGAAGGAACTGGCGGGAAAATAGGAGGATATGGCAAAAAGGATGGGGGGTTCTTCCTCGGTAGAAAACCTACTACACTAGACAGATCTACCATACATCGACCTAGTGGATCATTTGGAAAACTTCAAAGCTCATATCACGCTCCACGACTTTCCAGGAGAGATTGCGTGCCGAGATTTCCCATTGACCTTGAAAGGGATGGCAAGGGGATGGTTCAGGACCCTTAAGCCAAATTCAATAGATAGCTTGAAGAGTTGGTAAAGCAGTTCGTAACCCAGTTTATGCCTAGTAGAAGAAGTCAGCGCCCAGCCGCCTACCTGCTAACGGTCAAACAAAAAGAGGATGAGAGTTTGAAGGCTTACTTGGCCCGTTTCAACAAGGAGCGCTTAACAACGGATGACTAGGATGAAAAGATCGCTTTGGCCACCCTTCTGTGAGGGATATGGCCGCGCAGTCCTTTTATGGCAGAGCTGGCCCGAAGGATTCCTTCCATCCTCAGGGAATTCATGGACATGGCAGATGACTTTGTTAATGCAGAAGATACTCTGCAAGCTTTGGTGGATCCTTGTAAGGAGGATAAGAAGATTGAGCGACGGAGCAGATAGGTTGACAATAAAGTTAAGGCAAGTAGACTAGAAAGAGCTTGGGAGGGGCGGTCAGATCACAACCCTAGGCTACTGCATAATAATCTAAGCATACGAGAAGAAGAGAATGAGAGGGAAGGTCGCCGCCCTATCAAGACGGGCAATCAATACTGTAAATATCATCAGACAAGCTCACATTGGACTGAAGACTGCACAACCATGAGAAAGGGAGTAGTTGAGTTAGCAGGGATCATCGAGTTGGAGCAAATGGTCGCAGAGCGGTCAAAGCCCAAAAGGTGCCAGTAGTCTAGCCAAGAGACCAGGCAAAGTTGTAGTCCAGAAAGAAGGCGCCAGGCTATGGCCGCTATAATGAGGGAGATTGTGATACCCCGTTTTTACGTGCGTTTTTATTGAATGAGTATTTTAATTTAATTAAAATATTGGTTCTTCTATTTTAAATTATCGAATTTTAATTAGATTTATTTAGTTGTGAAATTTAGTTTCTAGAGCTTTCTTATATTAATTTTTGTTTTGAGTTTAAATTGATGTTTAATTTATTTTAGTTTGTTTTTGGATTTAAAATTTTTTGTTAGTTTTTACTAGTTATTTATTATATTTTAGCTAGATGTTGTGTTTAAATTATTTTCTTTGTTTTATAGTTTTTAAAGTTGTTTTCATTGGATTAGTTTCCGGATTCCAGATGTGAGGACTAAATCTCATTTCTTTTCCTCATCTTTTCTTTTTCTCTTTCTCTTTTTCCCCTTTCTCTTCTTTTCTCTTTTTATTTCCTTTTTCCCCCGGTTCCCTTTCTCTCCCGCGCACGAATCCTCTACCCTCTCTTTATCACCGTTTTCCTTCACCCACCTAGTCCACCGCCGTGCACCGGCGTGTAGTACACCACCCACCCAATTTTCTTCCCCTCTGGCCGGTGATCATCTCCACCAAATTTCACCTCCATCCGAGCCACCGTTAAGCCACATGAACTCTTTCAAGCCGCATCGCTTTTGGGCCATTCCACCGCCGTCGCTCCACCTCCATCCACCATTTCTTCACCACTTCATCACTGATCTCTTGCTGTTCTAAACCACCCATTTCTGGCTCCAATCCGTCGCCGGAGTAGCCCCCATGACCTCACTTTTTGTTTTGGGGTTTTTGGCCTTCCACCGTCATTTTCTCCGTCACCCATGGCCAACCCTCACTTCCACTACCTTCATCAATATCTCTAAGCCATTCCCTATCAATCCCAAGCCTTGGTTCGTCCTCATTCAAAAGTGGGTATTTTACAACCCACGGTCACAGTGTTTTTACACTGTTACGTTGCTTTTTCTTCGCCCTTTTCAGTTCGTTGATCCTTCGAAAATTATTATATGGCACTGTAAGTATTTTCTAAACTTCATTTTAGATTTAAATATATTATTTCTTTTACAATAAATTTGTGACTGGTTGGTTATTCCGGACTGAATCTTAGGAGTCGAGGGTCAAAAGGATTTGAGGACGGAGTTGTTTGTTTGTTGTTGATATTGAGATTTGTTGATTAATATGTATCTTGATGTGTCTTGCCATTTGCATTGCATAGTGCATACATATACCTGTGTTAAATTGTGAAAACTGGGTTTTTAGGCATAAATAGATTTTTGGGTGCGTGTATATCACGACCCCAAACCAAGATGGGGCATTATCTTGGTGGAGCTCCTCTGGTCACTCGGGAGTGGATAATACTGAGTGACCTCCCCTAGGTTGTTGCTGGGAGACAACCGGATTGCACGATACTGTAACGCTGTCGTGTCGACTCCGTGGTCTCTCGGCTGGGGGGGGACTAGAGGATGCCTGGTCCTGGTACGCGCTGGGCGCGAGACTGGGTATCGCTCATTTAGATGTCACATGTGTGGTCGTTACCTGCAGTGTGGCATAGGAGCCAAAGTGTGTGAATGGTCCCTAGGGGAGATCATGGTGCATGCATTAAATTGGAACTGGTTTTGGATTTGGATATGGGCCATTTTCTGGGAAAATGGCGAGGTTTTATAAGAGGATTAGTTTTCTTGGTTTGGGCCATTATCTGGGATAATGGCAAGGACTTGTTTTAAAGGATTTATTGTGGTCCAAAAATGGGATTTTTGGCATGCGTGGAAAGATGTGGATTTTTGGGACATGTGCATTTGGCATCTTTTCATGCATGTTGTTGAGTGTAATATATTTTTATCTTGTGATGTTTGGATTATTACTTACCTGCGGCATCATTTTTGGTATCGTAGATTTTGATGCAAAGGTTGAGGAGGAAGAGGCTGAGCCCAAGGAGGCGGCTCCGCCAGGGTTTTGGCATGGAGTTGTTTTACGTTAAAAATTATCTTACTTGTTTTTATGTTATGTAATTTGGATTTGAAACAATGTTGAAACTTGTAATATTTTATTATGTGTATTTTAAGCGAGTTTGTATTTAAACAAAAATTATGGTACTCAATTGTAAGACTTTTATTATCCGCTGCGTAATTTATTTGTACACATGTTGCATGTACACACACTTGGCACTTGGCGATGGGATGTGTGACCTATGTTGTCATTATCCCGACGCCTTGATTTCCACGTGTCCGTACGTGGGAGTTGGGGGCGTCACCGAGATAGGGCACCCCCAAGAGGCGACAGGAACAGGGCGCCCATAGGGGAAATAAAGGCCATAACAGGAGGCTTTGCTTAAGGTAGTATTTCCGCATCTAGTCGAAAGGCATATGCACAGAAGGCAAGGTATGGGGAAGTGTTTGTAGCAGATAGGGCGCACAAGCTACCAAAACTTAGTAATGAGCGGATGGTAATATCCTTTGGGGAGGCGGATAGAAAAAGAGTGCTATACCCGCATGATGACTCTTTAGTAATCACCCTCATGATAGCCAATTACATGACCAGGCGGGTGCTAGTAGATAATGGGAGTTCTACCGATATACTATTTTGGGAGGCGTTCGTCAAGATGGGCATCGATGTTGGCAAGTTAAGGCTCTCCCCAACACCATTAAAGGGTTTCTTGGGAGCTTCCATTCAGCCCGCAGAAGCAATCACCCTCCCGATAACCGCATGAACTAGAACACGGACAACCACCACTATGACCGATTTCTTAGTGGTGAAAGCTCCTTCTTCTTACAACGCTATATTGGGAAGACCAACACTCAACCACCTGAGAGCAGTAACCTCCATGTACCATCTTAAGATGAAGTTCCCAACCGATAGCTGGGTGGGTGAGGCAAGAGGCGAACAGGTCCTAGCGTGGGAATGCTACGTACAAGAATTGAGAAAGGTCAAAAGTGAGGTTTGCATTGTAGCAGAACAAAACAAGGCCTCGCCACCTCTTCCGCCACCTGTGGTAGTGGCTTTTGAAAAAAATATAGAGGTTAGGGATGACCAGGGCCAGGAACATGTAGAAGTCAACGAACCACTGGAGCTCGTGACACTATATGCCAACTGCCCTGGGACCACCACACGTATTGAGAAACAAGTCCCACCAGCGGACAGGGAAGCTTTGAAGCGGCTATTGATAGAGTACATGGATGTTTTTGCATGGAGCCACGAAGAGATGCCTGGCATGGATAATGATTTCATTAAGCACTGCTTGGGCATGGACCCAACACACAAGGCAGTACGACAAAAAAGGAGATCGTTCAGTACAGAGAAGTACGCCGCCATTAACGAAGAGGTGGAAGGGTTGCTTGCCGCTGGTTTTATCAGGGAAGCCCACTATCCAGAATGGTTGTCCAACGTAGTCATGGTGAAAAAGGTGAACAGGAAATGGAGTATGTGTGTGGATTTTACAGATCTAAACAAAACTTGTCCAAATAACAATTTCCCCTTACCACGCATCGACATCATTATAGATGCAACGGTTGGACATCATATGTTGAGTTTCATGGATGCGTACTTGGGTTACAACCAGATACGGATGCACACAGCAGATGAGGAAAAAACCTCATTCATCACAGACCGAGGGTTGTGTTGCTACCAGGTCATGCCCTTCAAATTGAAGAATGTAGGGGCAACCTACCAAAGGCTGGTAAATCGAATGTTCAAGGAGCAGATCGGGAAATCTATAGAAGTTTACATAGACGACTTGCTAATAAAAAGTAAAAAGTCCACCCAACACCTTAAGGACTTGTGGCGGCATTCGGGATCTTACGCCGCTATAAAATGAGGCTGAACCCAGCAAAGTGTGCTTTTGAAGTCCAATCAGGTAAGTTCTTGGGCGTCATTGTATCTGAGAGGGGAATTGAGGCCTCCCCAGATAAGCTAGAAGCCATATTCAACATGAAGCCGCCAAAAAACCTGAATGAGACTCAGCAACTAGTGAGTAGAGTGGCTGCCTTGGGAAGATTTATTGCCAGGTCAACAGATAAGTGCCTCCATTTTTTCCAAGTACTGCGAAAGGCGCATCCTTGGAACGAACAATGTGATGAGGCGTTCGAGGAATTAAAACAATATTTGGCCAATCTACCCCTTTTGAAGTGACCAAAGAAAGGTGATGTGTTTTATGCATATCTAGCAGTCTCCTCACACGCTGTATCCGTCGTCCTGGTAAAGGAGGAAGAAGCCGCCCAACATCCAGTATATTATGTAAGTCGAGCACTCAAAGGGGCAGAAGCAAGGTATCCATGAATCGAACTATTGGCTTTTGCCTTAGTAACTGCGGCTAGAAAGCTCTGTCCATACTTCCAAGCCCACACAATAAGGGTGCTTACGGAAGCTCCGTTGGCAAAAGTCCTAAGAAAACCAGATAGCTCAGGAAGATTGATAGGTTGGTCAATTGAACTGAGTGAGTTCGATGTGGAGTATGAGCCAAGGAAGGCAGTTAAGGGGCAAGCACTGGCAGATTTTGTAGCAGAATTCATAGATTTTCCCCAAGAAGAAACGATAGCACCGTCAAGAAAGCCGTGGGTGCTGTTCATAGATGGCTCATCTCGTCGAACAAGCGGAGGCCTGGGGATACATTTACTAATCCCTGATGGCCAGGGCAGTATTACATGGCAACACAGGCATTCAAAGTGACGAACAACGAAGCTAAGTATGAAGCACTTATAGTGGCACTATCTATGGCCGCTCAAATGGGGGCAACAGAGGTAAATGCCAAGTCAGACTCACAGGTGGTGGTAAATCAGGTGTTGCGCATGTACGCTACGAAAGGCAAGAAGCTAAAAAAATATCTAGCATGAGTCTGGAAAATTTGTGACCTCTTCTCATATTTCACTATATGTAACAGCCCGCTAAAATTATCAGTTTTGGATTATTTCCCGACAGCAATCACATCTCTCTCGTCTTTACCCTCATCTGGAATCACGCGTATAGATTATCTTTTCCGTAAATCACGTATTTTGTTCTTCACCGACAGCTGTAAAATCATGAGTCTTCCAAGACCACGCCTAGCCTTTCTCAAGCCCAAACTACCACTTTATGTGGTGGACAGCCACCGTACGCCGCCACGTACGTTCCTCCGACGCATGTTCGTGACGAACAACGAGCGACGCACGGGTTATCCCGTCGATGGTATAACCTTCTATCTCTAGTTATTTTACGTTTAAAATAGTTGGTTGGTTTGTGGATTGTGTAGTTGTATTTGTGGAATTCGTTGCGTAGTTGTGAAGCGAAGTGTGGTTGTGAAGTGTTGCGTTTGATTGTGTATTTTGTGGACTGTGCTGTGAAGTATAGGCGTGAGATGGATGCCGTAGATGTGATACGGCGGGTTGTGTGAAGAGAATACGCGTGTAGCGTATTCTGTGTAATGCAGCGACGCGCCGCGCNGATTATATCGTTAGAACCAACGCCCCGTTCAACTGATCCAAACAGGTTTGAAGGCTAATATATGTTTCTTGTTACTTTATTTCAATATTTCTTAAGAAATATCGTACCAGTTTGTTTTTGTATATCATGTCCTATTTAACATATGTTTGCCCAAAAAAGGTTCAGAACCAGGTTTGACGCCACAGGAAACTGCAGTTGGTAGTTCACAAGGAGTCAAGAGTCCACTTATTGTCAGAGGGAAAGGAAGACCCCCATCTCTTAGAAGAGCATTTAGGATGGAGATAGACATGCGGAAGGTTAAAGCCAAACAGAAGAAAGCACAAATTGGAGGAAAACGAAAACAGGTGCTTATATAGGCTAAATATGGCCGATTTAATATTTGCTTTTTATGTTCATACGTGCTTTCCTAAAAAATTGCCACTTTTTTCAAAGGGATTGATTATTTTTTCTTAATTGTTAGCGAGATGAAAGCGATACAGAATCCATGGCCACGCGCAGGAATTTATTTGGGCCATCAGAAGTAGATATCACCAATCCTGGACAAGTGTAGGTATCATGGATTGAGGATTTGTTTCTAATAGTTTATTCGTTTTTGCAAATTTGTATTGTGATGAAATTTTTTATTTATAAACAGCAACTTCTAGACAGATCAGCTTTTAACAGTAGTGGAACCATGCAATCTCATACCATGATTGGTAGTCAAGAAAGTGTAAGATTTATAAACTTATCATGGTAGTCAAGAAAGTGTAAGATTTATAAACTTTGCAAATAACGTTGGTTATACATTTCCATGAGATTTATATTTTCCATTTTTCAATTATCAGATAATTTTTGACTGGATGGCGCACGACCGGAGCTCTTTGGGTGGAGATGGGTCACAAGAGTGGCAATAATGTGGTTAAACATAGAGCCATATTTATAAAGGCTTTTTGTGAAGTAATATTTTGACGATTTTGATGAAAAACGCATTGTAATTATTGGTTCATTGAAGACATTATATGTGTGTCAATCATGTAATTATGTATTTATGGGTGAAGGAGGAGGTATATTTCTTTAATTTTGTAAATTTGGTGGTATTTTGTGTATAATGTGTAATTATGAAAGTGGAGTGAAGGACTCGGTTATAGCAAAATTCCTTGGACAGAAAATCAATTTACTTGTTATTGAGGAGAAACAGGTTATGACATTTGGACAAAGGCTAGATTTTTTTTTAGGTTATTTTTTATTCCCTTTATGATTTTTTTAAGAAATGCTAATACTTATGATGATTAATCCGGTTATGGAGAGTGTCATGAAGTAATTGAAAATAAGGGATGCATGGTTAGTTATTGATGATTGATATTTGTAATTTGTTATGGAGAAGGTGCCAATTCGTATTCACCAGGAAAGCAGAATTCAGTGGACTTATGGTTTTGATGTACACAGGTGCTGCTGCATGGAAAGTGAAACCTGTGCTCATGTGCCTAATTGCATGGAATGTGCAAGCTGTACGGGTCCAAAGTCAGGGAATGTGTCGACCATTTTCTTTGTGTACTTATTTGGTAATTTTATATGTAATTGCTACCAGTTCCAAATATACTTGATGAAAAGAGGAGATACAATATTTTATTACAGCTTTCACAAGCAACAGTCACAAATTCCTAACTACAATAATTGGGTCATGCCAAAACAAAATCAGATAATGTTCATACATCAAACCAGACTACATCAAGCCTTAGCTTTGCCAAAAAAGTCTTGCTGTAAATACATCAAGTAATGAAATTGTTCTTACACTTACAACTCACAAGTTCTAGCTTACATATGTGTAATAATATAGAATTCACCAAACCAGACTACATCAAGCCTTAGCTTTGCCAAAAAAGTCTTGCTGTAAAAAGCCTAAAAGTAATGAAATTGTTCTTGCAGTTACAACTCACAAGTTCCAGCCCTCAGCAACTAAACCAACATTCTGAAATCCATGACTACAATACTCCTTAGCTATGCCGAAATGACCAACCTGTTAATACATCAAAATGACCAGCCTAAAAGTGTCAAGAGGAACACATTTACATATGACACATTTAGTACAATTTTCATCATAAGGTTAAAAGTGGTGGAAAACAATACAACCGCCTACATCAAACTTAGTATTGGCCGAGACTCATTATAAGACACTGGATACATCAAAACTAGACCACAAACTATTACTAAAATACACCATGTAAAGATTAATACATTTAAGACTCGATTGTACTTCTTCTCCAATGCTTTGAACTTGGATTGTTTGATGCTTAGCCGTTCGTTAAGTACCCTGTCGTGCCTCCGTTCAGCTAGGTCCAACGTCATCTTACAGCAACTGTTTTGCTCAATTTGAATATCAATCCACTCAAAAAAGTCACATTGTTTTTCAGCTTATAGTTTGGACAATTGAAAAATCTTCTACCAAAAGAGTTTGCTTTTCCAGAAATCCTTAGCTTCACTTGGGAGCCACAATAGCAAAGTAGTCTCTCCAAACTTGACCCGGAATGAGAAGCAGAACTCATTTGCTATAATGAAATTGTAGTAAAAGAAGCCTACAGATCAGTATGTTATAAGATAGTATATATAGTGGCAACAACAATTAATATATTTCAAGAGCTATGGCATATTATAAAGCAATGAATATATATAGTAACTAGGCCATATTAGTTTGGGGATCATGGTTTATGCATGTGCTTGAGACTCATTGAACAGGAATCTGAATATGTGATTTTAGTTTTGGACATCAAATGAATGGTGAGAGATTCACCAAACCAGAGATTCACACCAATAGGAACCATCAAAGAAAACTGCAAGCAAAAAACAGAAATTCTGGTACAGTTTGGGTCCACCAATAGGAAATTCTTTGTTACTACACAAAATACAAAACAATAATGGATATACTTTCGAAGGATCCAACAAAGGGAAAAATTATTAAAGGGAAAAACAAGTTAGGTGCATGCTAAGTACTTGGACAAAAAAAATGATTAAAGCTCAAAAGTGGGCTGGGAAAGGGAAAAAAACAGAGAGATAGAAAATATGCATGTTGAAGAGATGGGTGTCACAGCTAGGTCTTACAAATGCAATAAGTACAACATATACATGCCCCCACCTAGTGACTGAAGTGAGCTCATGACACGTGTGAGACCCCAAAAACAATTTCACTTTTTTTTTAAAGAGAGAATAACAATCATTGCATCAATTATTCCCTGCTGTAAGAGATGGGTTCAAACATTTGGACATCAAATACTAATATATGGACAAAATCAAAGATAGGAGATTTGGACATGTCATGAAAGAGGAAATTAAGCTAAGATGTAGTAGTAATGTTGTCTTCACCCATGTGGGAGCATATCACATAGAAAAGTAGCTATGACATGATTGATAACAAAAGCTTAGGTAGCATGACATGACAAGATTAATTAATCAAACATTTGCAAAAGCCCCAGTAAAATAGTCAAGTTTGAATTGAGAACGTATTTTCTCAGAGAGAGAGAGAGAATCTAAGAAAACTTTTAAAGTGACATTCCTAATGAAGTTCAATTTCTTAGTCAATTACATTTAACTAAGAAACTTTACTCAATCTACAAAACCTTTTGCCTAATCGAAACATGCAACAGGTTGCAGGAAAAAATTTCATAACAAATTCACATGAGCCCCATAGAAGACTAAGAAACTTTAATAGTCATACCTATTGATATAGTTTTAACCATAGAACACCCTTAAAGCATCCCCACTAACTGTCTTTCGAAAAAGAAATACCCCTTTGTCCAGAGTGTGGTTATCCACTACATTTTATTTAGTTTTAATAAAAAAGCTGCAATGTTCTTCAATAAAGTCAAACAGAAATATAACAATACTCTAGTGAAATATAGCAGAGAGAGAGGAAGGAAGGAAGGAAGGGTTAACTGAGAATCTTAGTTTACTAACCATCTAGATTTTCCTAAATCATCTTATGGTCAATCTGATGTGGCTGCATTTTTACTCAAAAAATATGTATTTTTTTAAATCAATAATCCTTGATACTCTTAAACCATATCACGTGGAATCCATCCTCATGTTCTTCTTGGGAATTTCCTCGTGTTTCAACCTTCCTTCTGCCACCATTTTCATTACTTATCAAGAAAAACATACTACATTGAACCAAACAGATTTCTTTTATAAAAATAACAAAGTTTCCTTTTTGCACATTGAGATTTATCAGTTCCAAATATTCGTTACAATAATCTGAGAAATATAGAAAATACTGAAATACATAAATTGCAGAAATTCTAGAAATACAACAATACAATAATACCGAAATACAGTAATATAGAAATATGAAAAAACCTGGACAGGGGCAACTGATTACCAGTTTCGGGATGAAGGGTTAGGGTTAGGGTTAGATCTACGCTGCTTTTAGGGTTTCGGTCTGGGATTTTGAGTTAGGGTTCGGGAATGATTTCGGTTCGGGGTTCAAGATGAAGGGGAAGGGGATTTCGAAGGGGATTTCAGGGATTTCGAAGGGTATTTCGGGGATTTTGAAGGGGAAGGGGAAGGGGATTTCGAAGGGGATTAAGGGGATTTCGATGGGGAAGGGGCAGGGGATTTCGAAGGGGATTAAGGGGATTTCGAAGGGGAAGGGGAAGGGGATTTCAGGATTTTGGGATTTCATTTCGAAGGGGAAATGGAATGAGAGAGAGAGAGAGAGAGAGAGGGAAATGGGCTTCTGGAAATCACGAAGCTAGAGAGGGAGAGGAGGGGAACGAAACGATTTTAGGGTTCTGAGCTTTTGAGAGATGATTTGAGAGAGACAGGCAACACACAGGCAAAGGATCAAACGGTGCGTTTTCGTTTTATCCACGACAGCGAAGCCGTTTGCAAGCCGACTGCTCAAAACGATTGCATCCAGACTTTTTCTTTATTTTCATGATCTGCCACTTCTTGTCCGCGAGTTGCACAACATAAAAAGTATCAACAAGTTGTCAAGTTCCAAGGATTCAAGTTCATTTTCTTAAGAAAGTTTCAACAAGTTCATAAACCTTATCAACTCAAAAAGATAATGTCTAATCACATATTAATTTCCGTATGTGTACTAAGATTCATAATAAGAATTACTCAAGAAATCATCTTCAAATTTGGAGAGATCCCACTTTGTTAGAAATTAATGGGCATGTTTTAATATTTTACTTTATCTCTAAGTCTTTTACCAAATTGGAGTGACTTCTATATTGTAATATTATTTAATTTTTGTGATTTTCATTTATGTTAGTATTACTATTTTCTTGTGTTGTGGTAGCGTTTTAGCAGTGCTATTTTTATTGAGTGATTTGATATTGTTTTGTATTGTAAGAAAATTACATTGAGATAAGATTAGTTATAGGTAAATATTTTAAACATTATAGAAATTAAATTAAGATCATATCAAATCAAAGTGATTGGATAATTATGAAAATTAAATCAAGATAATATCAAATCAAATTATTATCTTCAACAATTAATTTCCCAATTCCATTCTCTCTAATCAAAATAATTCTAAACTTCCAAAAGAAACTCCAAAGTATCATGAATAATATATAAAATATATAATTCTTTTGGAAATATTTCTAACAAAGTAATGCATCCAAACCAACATGCACATGAATTGGATTAATCTTGAATTTCAAAATAAAAATATCGAGAAGATATTTCAATCATACATATTTTCATTTGTTTTCTTATATATAATTCAGTAATTAAGACCATACTCGACACTCGACAGTGCCAAGAGGTTGTAATATTTTAACCAAGCCTTTTAAGTAATTAAGATTGTGATGTCCCAAGACTCTGTCTCGTCCAAACTCAAAACTAGAGTATAAAGAGATAATATTGCATTGTAATTTGACCCAACCATTTTAAGGTGGAATAAAAAAATAAATGGAAGGTTTTTGAGTTTATATATACTTATATGTGTGTATATAAACAAAGCTGGAGGAATACTTATACATATACATACATACATATATATATATATATATATATATATATATATATATATATATATAATAGATGGCCCATTCAAACTGGTGGCACAAGGCCACCGTGGGCTTAGCCAAGGCCCAGTTGGAATAGGTGTTTGGTTGGAAATAAATACTTCAAAATTGAAAAATTTGAACTATTGAATACGTTGTGTACTGGATGTATACCCTTATAAGCAAAAGCTAAAGCTTATTAATTTTTCATCTCTAACCCAAATAATTCATAACTTCTAGAATAAATTTTAATATATTAAAAATATTAATAAATACAATATATAATATATAATGTATTTTAAAAAATATTTATAACAAACTGCGCGCATCCAAACCAGCTGCATGCACATGAATTGGAATCTTGATTAATTTCTTTTACAAATAAAAATATCAAGATGATATTACAATCATACATAAATATTTGATTCATTTTTTTATTATTTATTTTTTATGACTTGTGTATTGGCAATTAAGGTCTTGTTTGGTTGTTAGATTCAATTGAGATCAACTCATTTTAGTCTAATTTTAAACTGAGTTTAACATCTAAATACTCAATCCTTAAAATATTAAACTCATCTCAACTTGGAGGGACTATTTGAACCGAAAGGCCCATTCTGCCATAAGAGCCTAGAAAGGTAAAAGCCCATAGGAAAGGCCAAGGGCTAGTTAGAGAAAATGAAGAAGTCCAAAGTGGATGTACACCCCGCCAACTTTGACGGAAGGATAGGGACGTCAAGCAGTTACATGATTACTCAAAATACTGAGTAGTGATCCGCACCTATAATTTTGAATAAGATAAGCGCCATAAATTAGCCTATATATACTAGGTAACCCTTAATAGTAAAGGGACTTTTGAATGGAGATTCATTTTCGGTTTACTTTTCACTGACTTAAGTATCGAAGTGCTTTCAGGTGAAGCCCCTCAGGTCTCCTTGACGTTTTGCAGGTGTACGGTTGCAGATTGATAGTGACTAGTGAGACACATCCTTAACAATTGGCATTGTCTGTGGGATTGCGAGTCATTTAGTGTGGTTCTCACATGCCGACTGTAACACATTTTGTAGCAAGCCGAGCGGTGAAAACATTACCGCTATCTATAGAAGCGCGACTAGGAGCAGCGGAGGAAAGACTAAGGAAGGCGTTGGAGGCCATGGAAATTTTGCAAAAAGAAAACGACGACTTGAGATAGAAGAATGCCAACTCTGGCAATACTGATGTACCCGGCTCACAGTGAGTAAGGTGAGGGAGAGGCACATTGCAATACCGAGGCGGATACGGGACGAGCAGAAAAGGAAAGAATGCATGACGAGTTGAAGGAACTGGCGGGAAAATAGGAGGATATGGCAAAAAGGATGGGGGGTTCTTCCTCGGTAGAAAACCTACTACACTAGACAGATCTACCATACATCGACCTAGTGGATCATTTGGAAAACTTCAAAGCTCATATCACGCTCCACGACTTTCCAGGAGAGATTGCGTGCCGAGATTTCCCATTGACCTTGAAAGGGATGGCAAGGGGATGGTTCAGGACCCTTAAGCCAAATTCAATAGATAGCTTGAAGAGTTGGTAAAGCAGTTCGTAACCCAGTTTATGCCTAGTAGAAGAAGTCAGCGCCCAGCCGCCTACCTGCTAACGGTCAAACAAAAAGAGGATGAGAGTTTGAAGGCTTACTTGGCCCGTTTCAACAAGGAGCGCTTAACAACGGATGACTAGGATGAAAAGATCGCTTTGGCCACCCTTCTGTGAGGGATATGGCCGCGCAGTCCTTTTATGGCAGAGCTGGCCCGAAGGATTCCTTCCATCCTCAGGGAATTCATGGACATGGCAGATGACTTTGTTAATGCAGAAGATACTCTGCAAGCTTTGGTGGATCCTTGTAAGGAGGATAAGAAGATTGAGCGACGGAGCAGATAGGTTGACAATAAAGTTAAGGCAAGTAGACTAGAAAGAGCTTGGGAGGGGCGGTCAGATCACAACCCTAGGCTACTGCATAATAATCTAAGCATACGAGAAGAAGAGAATGAGAGGGAAGGTCGCCGCCCTATCAAGACGGGCAATCAATACTGTAAATATCATCAGACAAGCTCACATTGGACTGAAGACTGCACAACCATGAGAAAGGGAGTAGTTGAGTTAGCAGGGATCATCGAGTTGGAGCAAATGGTCGCAGAGCGGTCAAAGCCCAAAAGGTGCCAGTAGTCTAGCCAAGAGACCAGGCAAAGTTGTAGTCCAGAAAGAAGGCGCCAGGCTATGGCCGCTATAATGAGGGAGATTGTGATACCCCGTTTTTACGTGCGTTTTTATTGAATGAGTATTTTAATTTAATTAAAATATTGGTTCTTCTATTTTAAATTATCGAATTTTAATTAGATTTATTTAGTTGTGAAATTTAGTTTCTAGAGCTTTCTTATATTAATTTTTGTTTTGAGTTTAAATTGATGTTTAATTTATTTTAGTTTGTTTTTGGATTTAAAATTTTTTGTTAGTTTTTACTAGTTATTTATTATATTTTAGCTAGATGTTGTGTTTAAATTATTTTCTTTGTTTTATAGTTTTTAAAGTTGTTTTCATTGGATTAGTTTCCGGATTCCAGATGTGAGGACTAAATCTCATTTCTTTTCCTCATCTTTTCTTTTTCTCTTTCTCTTTTTCCCCTTTCTCTTCTTTTCTCTTTTTATTTCCTTTTTCCCCCGGTTCCCTTTCTCTCCCGCGCACGAATCCTCTACCCTCTCTTTATCACCGTTTTCCTTCACCCACCTAGTCCACCGCCGTGCACCGGCGTGTAGTACACCACCCACCCAATTTTCTTCCCCTCTGGCCGGTGATCATCTCCACCAAATTTCACCTCCATCCGAGCCACCGTTAAGCCACATGAACTCTTTCAAGCCGCATCGCTTTTGGGCCATTCCACCGCCGTCGCTCCACCTCCATCCACCATTTCTTCACCACTTCATCACTGATCTCTTGCTGTTCTAAACCACCCATTTCTGGCTCCAATCCGTCGCCGGAGTAGCCCCCATGACCTCACTTTTTGTTTTGGGGTTTTTGGCCTTCCACCGTCATTTTCTCCGTCACCCATGGCCAACCCTCACTTCCACTACCTTCATCAATATCTCTAAGCCATTCCCTATCAATCCCAAGCCTTGGTTCGTCCTCATTCAAAAGTGGGTATTTTACAACCCACGGTCACAGTGTTTTTACACTGTTACGTTGCTTTTTCTTCGCCCTTTTCAGTTCGTTGATCCTTCGAAAATTATTATATGGCACTGTAAGTATTTTCTAAACTTCATTTTAGATTTAAATATATTATTTCTTTTACAATAAATTTGTGACTGGTTGGTTATTCCGGACTGAATCTTAGGAGTCGAGGGTCAAAAGGATTTGAGGACGGAGTTGTTTGTTTGTTGTTGATATTGAGATTTGTTGATTAATATGTATCTTGATGTGTCTTGCCATTTGCATTGCATAGTGCATACATATACCTGTGTTAAATTGTGAAAACTGGGTTTTTAGGCATAAATAGATTTTTGGGTGCGTGTATATCACGACCCCAAACCAAGATGGGGCATTATCTTGGTGGAGCTCCTCTGGTCACTCGGGAGTGGATAATACTGAGTGACCTCCCCTAGGTTGTTGCTGGGAGACAACCGGATTGCACGATACTGTAACGCTGTCGTGTCGACTCCGTGGTCTCTCGGCTGGGGGGGGACTAGAGGATGCCTGGTCCTGGTACGGCTGGGCGCGAGACTGGGTATCGCTCATTTAGATGTCACATGTGTGGTCGTTACCTGCAGTGTGGCATAGGAGCCAAAGTGTGTGAATGGTCCCTAGGGGAGATCATGGTGCATGCATTAAATTGGAACTGGTTTTGGATTTGGATATGGGCCATTTCTGGGAAAATGGGAGGTTTTATAAGAGGATTAGTTTTCTTGGTTTGGGCCATTATCTGGGATAATGCAAGAACTTGTTTTAAAGGATTTATTGTGGTCCAAAATGGGATTTTTGGCATGCGTGGAAAGATGTGGATTTTTGGGACATGTGCATTTGGCATCTTTTCATGCATGTTGTTGAGTGTAATATATTTTTATCTTGTGATGTTTGGATTATTACTTACCTGCGGCATCATTTTTGGTATCGTAGATTTTGATGCAAAGGTTGAGGAGGAAGAGGCTGAGCCCAAGGAGGCGGCTCCGCCAGGGTTTTGGCATGGAGTTGTTTTACGTTAAAAATTATCTTACTTGTTTTTATGTTATGTAATTTGGATTTGAAACAATGTTGAAACTTGTAATATTTTATTATGTGTATTTTAAGCGAGTTTGTATTTAAACAAAAATTATGGTACTCAATTGTAAGACTTTTATTATCCGCTGCGTAATTTATTTGTACACATGTTGCATGTACACACACTTGGCACTTGGCGATGGGATGTGTGACCTATGTTGTCATTATCCCGACGCCTTGATTTCCACGTGTCCGTACGTGGGAGTTGGGGGCGTCACCGAGATAGGGCACCCCCAAGAGGCGACAGGAACAGGGCGCCCATAGGGGAAATAAAGGCCATAACAGGAGGCTTTGCTTAAGGTAGTATTTCCGCATCTAGTCGAAAGGCATATGCACAGAAGGCAAGGTATGGGGAAGTGTTTGTAGCAGATAGGGCGCACAAGCTACCAAAACTTAGTAATGAGCGGATGGTAATATCCTTTGGGGAGGCGGATAGAAAAAGAGTGTTATACCCGCATGATGACTCTTTAGTAATCACCCTCATGATAGCCAATTACATGACCAGGCGGGTGCTAGTAGATAATGGGAGTTCTACCGATATACTATTTTGGGAGGCGTTCGTCAAGATGGGCATCGATGTTGGCAAGTTAAGGCTCTCCCCAACACCATTAAAGGGTTTCTTGGGAGCTTCCATTCAGCCCGCAGAAGCAATCACCCTCCCGATAACCGCATGAACTAGAACACGGACAACCACCACTATGACCGATTTCTTAGTGGTGAAAGCTCCTTCTTCTTACAACGCTATATTGGGAAGACCAACACTCAACCACCTGAGAGCAGTAACCTCCATGTACCATCTTAAGATGAAGTTCCCAACCGATAGCTGGGTGGGTGAGGCAAGAGGCGAACAGGTCCTAGCGTGGGAATGCTACGTACAAGAATTGAGAAAGGTCAAAAGTGAGGTTTGCATTGTAGCAGAACAAAACAAGGCCTCGCCACCTCTTCCGCCACCTGTGGTAGTGGCTTTTGAAAAAAATATAGAGGTTAGGGATGACCAGGGCCAGGAACATGTAGAAGTCAACGAACCACTGGAGCTCGTGACACTATATGCCAACTGCCCTGGGACCACCACACGTATTGAGAAACAAGTCCCACCAGCGGACAGGGAAGCTTTGAAGCGGCTATTGATAGAGTACATGGATGTTTTTGCATGGAGCCACGAAGAGATGCCTGGCATGGATAATGATTTCATTAAGCACTGCTTGGGCATGGACCCAACACACAAGGCAGTACGACAAAAAAGGAGATCGTTCAGTACAGAGAAGTACGCCGCCATTAACGAAGAGGTGGAAGGGTTGCTTGCCGCTGGTTTTATCAGGGAAGCCCACTATCCAGAATGGTTGTCCAACGTAGTCATGGTGAAAAAGGTGAACAGGAAATGGAGTATGTGTGTGGATTTTACAGATCTAAACAAAACTTGTCCAAATAACAATTTCCCCTTACCACGCATCGACATCATTATAGATGCAACGGTTGGACATCATATGTTGAGTTTCATGGATGCGTACTTGGGTTACAACCAGATACGGATGCACACAGCAGATGAGGAAAAAACCTCATTCATCACAGACCGAGGGTTGTGTTGCTACCAGGTCATGCCCTTCAAATTGAAGAATGTAGGGGCAACCTACCAAAGGCTGGTAAATCGAATGTTCAAGGAGCAGATCGGGAAATCTATAGAAGTTTACATAGACGACTTGCTAATAAAAAGTAAAAAGTCCACCCAACACCTTAAGGACTTGTGGCGGCATTCGGGATCTTACGCCGCTATAAAATGAGGCTGAACCCAGCAAAGTGTGCTTTTGAAGTCCAATCAGGTAAGTTCTTGGGCGTCATTGTATCTGAGAGGGGAATTGAGGCCTCCCCAGATAAGCTAGAAGCCATATTCAACATGAAGCCGCCAAAAAACCTGAATGAGACTCAGCAACTAGTGAGTAGAGTGGCTGCCTTGGGAAGATTTATTGCCAGGTCAACAGATAAGTGCCTCCATTTTTTCCAAGTACTGCGAAAGGCGCATCCTTGGAACGAACAATGTGATGAGGCGTTCGAGGAATTAAAACAATATTTGGCCAATCTACCCCTTTTGAAGTGACCAAAGAAAGGTGATGTGTTTTATGCATATCTAGCAGTCTCCTCACACGCTGTATCCGTCGTCCTGGTAAAGGAGGAAGAAGCCGCCCAACATCCAGTATATTATGTAAGTCGAGCACTCAAAGGGGCAGAAGCAAGGTATCCATGAATCGAACTATTGGCTTTTGCCTTAGTAACTGCGGCTAGAAAGCTCTGTCCATACTTCCAAGCCCACACAATAAGGGTGCTTACGGAAGCTCCGTTGGCAAAAGTCCTAAGAAAACCAGATAGCTCAGGAAGATTGATAGGTTGGTCAATTGAACTGAGTGAGTTCGATGTGGAGTATGAGCCAAGGAAGGCAGTTAAGGGGCAAGCACTGGCAGATTTTGTAGCAGAATTCATAGATTTTCCCCAAGAAGAAACGATAGCACCGTCAAGAAAGCCATGGGTGCTGTTCATAGATGGCTCATCTCGTCGAACAAGCGGAGGCCTGGGGATACATTTACTAATCCCTGATGGCCAGGGCAGTATTACATGGCAACACAGGCATTCAAAGTGACGAACAACGAAGCTAAGTATGAAGCACTTATAGTGGCACTATCTATGGCCGCTCAAATGGGGGCAACAGAGGTAAATGCCAAGTCAGACTCACAGGTGGTGGTAAATCAGGTGTTGCGCATGTACGCTACGAAAGGCAAGAAGCTAAAAAAATATCTAGCATGAGTCTGGAAAATTTGTGACCTCTTCTCATATTTCACTATATGTAACAGCCCGCTAAAATTATCAGTTTTGGATTATTTCCCGACAGCAATCACATCTCTCTCGTCTTTACCCTCATCTGGAATCACGCGTATAGATTATCTTTTCCGTAAATCACGTATTTTGTTCTTCACCGACAGCTGTAAAATCATGAGTCTTCCAAGACCACGCCTAGCCTTTCTCAAGCCCAAACTACCACTTTATGTGGTGGACAGCCACCGTACGCCGCCACGTACGTTCCTCCGACGCATGTTCGTGACGAACAACGAGCGACGCACGGGTTATCCCGTCGATGGTATAAGCTTCTATCTCTAGTTATTTTACGTTTAAAATAGTTAGTTGGTTAGTTTATGGATTGTGTAGTTGTATTTGTGGAGTACGTATTATATTTATGTTATGTTATGATAATGCGTGGGGCCACAACAACTGTGGAGTACGTATTATATTTATGTTATTATAATGCGTGGGGCCACAACAACTGTGGAGTACGTATTATATCTTATGTTATGTTATGATAATACGTGGGGCCACAACAACTGTGGAGTACGTATTATATTCTATGTTATTTATAATGCGTGGGGCCACAACAACTGTGGAGTACGTATTATATCTTATGTTATGTTATGAAATGCGTGGGGCCACAACAACTGTGGAGTACGTATTATATTTATGTTATTTATAATGCGTGGGGCCACAACAACTGTGGAGTACGTATTATATCTTATGTTATGTTATGATAATACGTGGGGCCACAACAACTGTGGAGTACGTATTATATTCTATTTATTTATAATGCGTGGGGCCACAACAACTGTGGAGTACGTATTATATTTATGTTATTTATAATGCGTGGGGCCACAACAACTGTGGAGTACGTATTATATCTTATGTTATGTTATGATAATGCGTGGGGCCACAACAACTGTGGAGTACGTATTATATTTATGTTACTTATAATGCGTGGGGCCACAACAACTGTGGAGTACGTATTATATTTATGTTACTTATAATGCGTGGGGCCACAACAACTGTGGAGTACGTATTATATTTTATGTTACATAAAGTATGGGGCCACAACAACTGTGGAGCATACACTACATGAGACACAGCAATTGTGACATGTAGAATACGTGGGGCCACAACAACTGTGGAGTACGTATTATATTTTATGTTATATGTATTCATGGGGCCACAACAACTGTGGAGCATGAAGTATGGGGCCACAACAACTGTGGAGCATACACTACATGAGACACAGCAATTGTGACATGTAGAATACGTGGGGCCACAACAACTGTGGAGTACGTATTATGTTTTATGTTACTTGAATACGTGGGGCCACAACAACTGTGGAGTACGTATTAACGCACGTTATTAATCAAGACAATTGAATAATATTCCAAGTTTATGTTAAGTCAAGTTTCAGATCAAGTTCATGTTTTATTATGCTCACGTACATGTTATGTTCATGTTCATGTTATGTTCCAAGTTCATGTTCACATCATGTTATGTTCACGTTTATGATATGTTCAAGCTCACGTTCATGTTATGTTATGTTTCACGTCCATGTTATGTTTCACGTTCATGTTATGTTGTTTGTTCATGTTATGTTTTAAGCTTAAGTTTATGCCATGTTAAGTCAAGTTCAGTTCACGTTTAAGTTCTGGTTAAGTCATGCTATAGGTCAAGTTATACTATGTTTATGGATGACTATACTTATGCATTTATGCTTTTACTGCCATGCATGCATTTTTAACCTGTGTGTGAGTTTTATGTTAACTTACTGAGATTTGTAATCAAATCTCACTTTGGTAGTCCCAACTACCATTCCCCCCGAATGGTAGATCTTGTTACAGGACCCAAAGGAGAATTGAAATCTGACCAACTGAATACGTACGACTAGACCACGGTGCGATGTTGATGATGGTATAGTATTTAACTTAGGTTAATACTTATACTTTTGGAGTTGTATCTCAAGTATTCTTTTGATCACAACCATTTTAGACTAGTGTGGTGATCACGGCTTTTTAGTATGCCTTTATGTATGAAATATGTTTCAAGTATTTGGGATATTTTTAGTTTGGTGCATAGTATTGCTAAAGAAAAAATATTATCCGCTGCGAATATTGCATAATGCTAGATGCATGTTAGGAACATTGCATCTTATATGTCATGAACGGGGGCAGGTAACCTTGTGTTGCATGTCTCGACGCTTCAAATGTCCGTTCAATCCCAAGCGGAATTTGGGGGCGTCACAGGGTGGTATCAGAGCAATACGTCTCTGGGTTGTAAATCCACATGTCCTTAGGAAATGCACCAAATACTAGGCTTGAGATTTTTAGTCTTCATTAGGCTTGAATTTCTTTGAGATCATGTGCAGAAAAGCGATATAGTGTTAGAGTTCACAAACACACTTGATCAGTTAGCAGATATATTCGCAAAACCTTTACCAGAAGATAGATTACGTATGATTAAAAGAGAAATAGGTATGAAGCATGTTACGAATATCTCTTAAAGGATAAAACCAGAGTTCATAATATAGAGAGATATTTTTTTTAATAAAATGCTTCTACATAAACTTGAGGTTCTTAGCCTCATGTTGGAGACGCTCATTCTCTTCATACAATATCATGTCATCCCTATTCATGGGAACTGGCAAGCGGAATGAAGAATCCAGTAGAGTTTTCAGCTGTTTATTCTGCTGCCGAAGGATTCCTTCCCTGGTGTGAGACTCTTGAACAATTCGTTGAAGTACAACAATTTGTTCTTTAAGCCTTTCAACCTCATGGTTTTTGGCTTGTACCCGCTGGGAAAAAGCAATTATAGAAGATGAGTAGCGAGTCCCAAGACTCACCAAGTCGTAGACAGCATCGGAGTCTGACTTATTAGCCATACTAGTATTTTCTTGCTGCAGCATGGCACCTATGGCAGCTGCAGAAAGGACAGGAGGTTGAGGTGCTGAATACCTCATGGATGGATCTAGAGAAATGTTAGAAGATTGAGCCATTAAGAAAAGAACTGAAAACTTAAAGCGAGAATGTGAAGGAATGCAGAGGAGTTATAGAGATGAGAATAAGTTTTGATGCATATTGGATTGAGTTGAAGACTGATTTTATAGAGATAACATAAAGAAGAAGACAAACTAGTTTCTCTTCAAATCTTATTTTAGTCAAAAGAAATACAAGATCTGCTGGACACGCTTTGTCAAAAGTTTCTTACTAAGCCAGCTAGATTAACAGTAGTTTGTCCCTATTTCTCTAGAAAACGATGAACCTCTGCTGTTATCTGCCGATGTTGACCCTGTATCTGAATCCTTTCTCGTTCCAGTTCTTCTATTCGTGGTTGCAGATCATGAGCATACCAATCTGCAAATTTCTTCAACTCTTGGTTTTCTTGCTGTAGCCTTTTATTTTCTCTATCCTTATTAGCAAGTTTCTGTTGTAAATCAGATATTTGGATGTTAAGATGATCAATCTCACTTACCCTCGCCAGTAACCTCCGAGACATGATCGTAACAGAGGCAGCATATTGACTACTGAGCTTCCATGATTCTGTAATAATCTCAGAATCAGTCCTACTAGAAGAACAGTTCGCTGCTCCTATCGTAGTATTGACGACCTCAGGAGAGAAGATTGATGGTTGATGCGTCAAGGGTTCCTGATTCAAGTCTGGAACATTAGTGGAAGAGTTTTGCCCAGCCATTATTTTGTTATGGAAAAACAAAACACAGGTCAAGAAGCGATGTTTTTTTCTTTCCGATGGATGAAGATGATCCTGTTTCTTTATAGAAACTCAAAGCCTTCAATCACGGTTGTCATCAACATCAGGCGTTTGTTCAAATCGCCAGCTGTATTAAATTCATAGAGTAGGCCCGAGACTTTGCAGCACTTGTCGGGTCACGGACGGTTCTTTTTTTTCAAACTATCTACAGTGTTTTAAGCGTGTTTTACGTTTGTACTTGCGTCGATTTCGAGGACGAAATCTTCTTTTTAGGAGGGGAGGATGTAACAGCCCGCTAAAATTATCAGTTTTGGATTATTTCCCGACAGCAATCACATCTCTCTCGTCTTTACCCTCATCTGGAATCACGCGTATAGATTATCTTTTCCGTAAATCACGTATTTTGTTCTTCACCGACAGCTGTAAAATCATGAGTCTTCCAAGACCACGCCTAGCCTTTCTCAAGCCCAAACTACCACTTTATGTGGTGGACAGCCACCGTACGCCGCCACGTACGTTCCTCCGACGCATGTTCGTGACGAACAACGAGCGACGCACGGGTTATCCCGTCGATGGTATAAGCTTCTATCTCTAGTTATTTTACGTTTAAAATAGTTAGTTGGTTAGTTTATGGATTGTGTAGTTGTATTTGTGGAGTACGTATTATATTTTATGTTATGTTATGATAATGCGTGGGGCCACAACAACTGTGGAGTACGTATTATATCTTATGTTATGTTATGATAATACGTGGGGCCACAACAACTGTGGAGTACGTATTATATTCTATGTTATTTATAATGCGTGGGGCCACAACAACTGTGGAGTACGTATTATATTTATGTTATTTATAATGCGTGGGGCCACAACAACTGTGGAGTACGTATTATATCTTATGTTATGTTATGATAATGCGTGGGGCCACAACAACTGTGGAGTACGTATTATATTTTATGTTACTTATAATGCGTGGGGCCACAACAACTGTGGAGTACGTATTATATTTATGTTACTTATAATGCGTGGGGCCACAACAACTGTGGAGTACGTATTATATTTTATGTTACATAAAGTATGGGGCCACAACAACTGTGGAGCATACACTACATGAGACACAGCAATTGTGACATGTAGAATACGTGGGGCCACAACAACTGTGGAGTACGTATTATATTTTATGTTATATGTATTCATGGGGCCACAACAACTGTGGAGCATGAAGTATGGGGCCACAACAACTGTGGAGCATACACTACATGAGACACAGCAATTGTGACATGTAGAATACGTGGGGCCACAACAACTGTGGAGTACGTATTATGTTTTATGTTACTTGAATACGTGGGGCCACAACAACTGTGGAGTACGTATTAACGCACGTTATTAATCAAGACAATTGAATAATATTCCAAGTTTATGTTAAGTCAAGTTTCAGATCAAGTTCATGTTTTATTATGCTCACGTACATGTTATGTTCATGTTCATGTTATGTTCCAAGTTCATGTTCACATCATGTTATGTTCACGTTTATGATATGTTCAAGCTCACGTTCATGTTATGTTATGTTTCACGTCCATGTTATGTTTCACGTTCATGTTATGTTTTAAGCTTAAGTTTATGCCATGTTAAGTCAAGTTCAGTTCACGTTTAAGTTCTGGTTAAGTCATGCTATAGGTCAAGTTATACTATGTTTATGGATGACTATACTTATGCATTTATGCTTTTACTGCCATGCATGCATTTTTAACCTGTGTGTGAGTTTTATGTTAACTTACTGAGATTTGTAATCAAATCTCACTTTGGTAGTCCCAACTACCATTCCCCCCGAATGGTAGATCTTGTTACAGGACCCAAAGGAGAATTGAAATCTGACCAACTGAATACGTACGACTAGACCACGGTGCGATGTTGATGATGGTATAGTATTTAACTTAGGTTAATACTTATACTTTTGGAGTTGTATCTCAAGTATTCTTTTGATCACAACCATTTTAGACTAGTGTGGTGATCACGGCTTTTTAGTATGCCTTTATGTATGAAATATGTTTCAAGTATTTGGGATATTTTTAGTTTGGTGCATAGTATTGCTAAAAAAAAAATATTATCCGCTGCGAATATTGCATAATGCTAGATGCATGTTAGGAACATTGCATCTTATATGTCATGAACGGGGGCAGGTAACCTTGTGTTGCATATCTCGACGCTTCAAATGTCCGTTCAATCCCAAGCGAAATTTGGGGGCGTCACACTATAACTCAGATACCAAGGGTGAACAATGAGGTCACAAATAAATTAGCACGAGTGGCATCAGGAATGGAAGAAGTGCCTCTATCATGGTAAGTAGAAAGGAGGGTCATTGATGTCTCAGCAATTGGCATAGAGGTAGGCATCTTGGGATCTGGCATCTCAGAATGGGAAAGCAGAATAATAGAGTACTTAGACGAAGGAAAACTACTAGAAATAAAAGAAAAGGCAAAGAGAATAAAGAAAAAGGCGACTAGATTCCTACTCATCGAATGAGTCCTTTATAAGAGGGGCTTCTCCACCCCTTTGCTACGATGCATCTCCACAAAGGAAGCGTAGTATGTCCCAGCTGAGATACATGAAGGGATATGTGGAAATCATTCCGGTGGAAGAACCTTGGCTAGGAAAGCAATCCTGGCAGGATACTACTGACCCAATGCTTTGAGGGATGTACAAGAATTCACCAAGAAGTGTGTCCAATGCCAAACGTATGCGCTAGTACCATATGCCCCTCATGAGGAGTTAACATCTATGACAGCGCCATGGCCTTTTGCCCAGTGGGGCGTAAATCTAGTGGGACCCTTTCCACAAGGGAAGGGTGGAATAAAATTCATGGTAGTTGCCGTAGATTATTTCACAAAGTGGGTGGAGGCAAAGCTGTTGGCAACCGTCACGAGCAGGGCCATAACAAAATTCTTATGGAAGAATGTTGTTTGCAGATTCAAAATCCTGCAAAGTATCATAACAGACAATGGACACCAGTTTGACTCGGACCACTACAAGGATTGGTGTGCTGAATTGAAGATCAAAGCAAAGTACTCTTCCCCAGGCCATTCCCAAGCATATGGTCAAGTTGAAGCAACAAACAGGGCGTTACTCTCAATCCTCAAGAAGAAGGTCATGGAAAAGAAGGGTGATTGGGCGGATGAGTTGCCAGGGGTACTTTGGGTGTACAAAACTTCAGCAAAAACTCCAACAGGGGAATCCCCATTTACACTGGCGTATGGGTGCGAGGCGGTCGCTCCAGTCGAAGTAGGGGTGCCAACCTACAGAACGAGCCACTTCTCGATCGCCCAAAATGATAAGAAGGTAGAGGAGTACCTTGACTTACTAGAAGAAGAAAGGGAAATGGCAAAGGCTCGAATGTTGCAGGAGAAAGCAAAACCTGAGCAGTACTTCAATAAGAGGGTAAGGCCCAAGATTTTTAAAGTAGGGGATCTGGTCCTAAAGAATAGCAGGGTGACTACCCAAGGCAAAGGGAAAATGGGACCCCGATGGGAAGGGCCTTACCTAGTGGTGGCTAACAACGGGCTCGGATCGTATCGGTTGAAAGATAGTCAGGCAAGGAATTGCCACACCCATGAAACGTGAAACGCTTGAAGAAATTTTACCAATAACATTTGTAGTATTTACATTTCTTTTCCCCAGTACTTGCATTCTCACATTTTTGAGCATGTTGCAGACGTACTAGCACATGCTTATCACCATTTATGAGCATGTTATGGCTTGTTTAGTAATAATTCTCCAGACAAGGAAAGAGCCCCTGAGGGCAAATGCTGATGCAAAAATAAAACTGGGTGAGCACATTGATAACGAGATCAGTCTCGCTTCATGCCGGGAAAAAAGGGCACGTAGGTCCTCAGACCACGCTGACCCTAGACACCAAAGGCAAGGCTTAGTAGCTTGTGGTGTCATAAAAAATGGGCGCGTAGGTCCTCAGATCAAACACCAAAGGCAAGTCTTAGCAGCTTATGGTGTCATGAAAAAGGGTGTGTAAGTCCTCAGACCACGCCGACCCTAAACACCAAAGGCAAGTCTTAGCAGCTTGTGGTGCCATAAAAAAAGGCGCATAGGTCCTTAGACCGCACCGACTCTAAATATCAAAGGCAAACCTTTGCAGCTTGTGGTACCATGAAAAAGGGTGCGTAGGTCCTTAGACCGTGCGGACCCTAAACACTAAAGGCAAGTCTTAGCAGCTTGTGGTGCCATGAAAAATGGGCGTGTAGGTCCTTAGACCCCGCTATCCAAAAACAATTTGACAAATGGGGGCAATGGTGGCACATTTATAAAGGTCGCAGGCATCTACTTCCGTCCGAACACATCAACCTGGCAGAAGGCACTTTCCTCAAGGGAAAATAAACCCTGGTCTAAAACTTTAAGGTTGGTGGTGGGATCATCCAGAAGGTGATTCCTTAGCCTTAAGATGCTGCAGCCATGGCCAAAGGCAAAGGCTTGATCCTTTGTAGCAGGAACATGAGCCAACTAGTCACGAAGCCATGTAATCTCCCCCTGAGCAGCAGCTAGCTCATTTTTCTTCTTGGCCAACCTTTGGTGACTGTCCGCAAGAGCTGAGTTTGCCTTTTGAAGATCTGCATCGAAAGACTGGCGGCTGTCTTGGGAGCGAGCCAGTTCTCCACAAAGGGAGGTTAACTCCCCGTCATGGGCAAGAAGCTCAGAATTTAGACGTTCCTGCTCAGCCTCAAAGTTTTTTTGAACCTCAAAAAGTTGGAGCTTGACTGAGTCACTTTCAGCTTGGAGAAGAGACAGCGCGAAGTCATCCCTAGCTTTGGCCTCTTGGGCAAGACGGGTGGCTTCGCGTAACTCAAGGAGTTTCCCCTCACGTATTTTCAGGTCACCTTGCAGTGAGTGGGAATAGCCATCGGATTGCCCCAGCAGGATCTCCAGTTCTTGTTTCTTCTCGGCTAAGGCTTCTAACTCAACCCTATTAGCTTACCACTTTTCAGAAGCGCGCTTAGCGATATAGCTAAGGTTGAGCAAAAATCTGAAAATCCGACTCCAACCCCGACTCATCTCCAGCTCCGACAAGTCAAAGTTGGAGCCGGAGGCGAGACGGAGCCAACTCCGACTCCAATCCGATCCAACTCCGATGCTTCGACTTCCACTCTGCATCCGACTCCGACTCCCCATTCTAACTCTGCATCAGACTCCGACTCCAATAATGTATATATTTTATAAAAATATGTGTTTTTCTATATATTAATCATATAAATATAAATATAATAACATGTACTAATAATGTATAAATACTAAAATGCTTAATAACATGTAACATTGTAATACTAATGTATAATAACATGTAACACTAATGGATAAACACTAATATATAAATAATAAATTTATAATAACATGCAATACTAATTTATAATAACTAAAGTATTGATTATATTAATATAGATTTTATATAACTATATCTTATATAGTAACATCATTAGTTAAATTCAATAATATACTAGCATGGTCCCATGGGTTAATTATTATAAGCTAGTTTTTTTCCTAAATAATATAAGTAGACTAAATTGACTAATAATAGTGTATGACTAATAAAACATTCATTAAATTTAGTAATTTACCACGACATGTAAATTTGCAATACTGTTATACTAATATATAATACTAGTTATTATACTTTAGCTATTATAAATTAGTATTACATGTTATTAATCACAATAGTATAGGCCTATAGAGTATAGACTAAAGCATGTAATTGTCAATAATCACTACTATAGTACAACTACAAGATCAATAACTTTCATTAATCAACAATACTAACAATTAAATTGAGTGATGGAAAAAATTATAATTATAAAAATCATAAATAGAATGATAATTGATAAGTTGATAACAAACTTTAAGATTAAAATTTAATTTAATATTTTTTAAAATAGGGTTTAGTTTAGGATTTGGGAATAGAAAAATTAAAAAGCCCAAAAACACAATGAGAATGGCGCCGTTTTGGCCTCTAGAACTGCACTTCAGCTGCTCAGCATTTCTCCCCACAGTCCACTCCCCGAGTCCCCATTGCCCAGACAGTTCCCAAATTCAGATTTCCCAATATACGAAAACCCTAGCTTCTCTTCATCGTTCTCTCACTCTCCCTTTGTGCCGCCGCAGTCCTTAGTTGTCGTCAGTTGCAGTTTCATCATTCAGGTAAGTCTCCATCTATCCCTCTTATCCATCTTTCTTTTCTCTCTATTGATACGCATCTCTCACTTTCTCCATTAGCCAACGCATCTCTCTGTTTGGATCCAAGAGATCAAAGAGAAACAACGTTTTTTGCCTTTCCTATAATGGGAAATGATTTAATGATGTGCTTGTTTTCTCAAATTTTCTGGTATATATTTTTCTTTTTGAGTGGCTGATAAGAGATATTAAGGTTTCTTTAAAGCTTTCAGGTACTTTTGTTTTCATTTATCGAAACAGACTTAATACTCACCTCCTTGGTTTCATTTCTTTTCAGTCCAAGTATAGAATTTTAGGGGTTTATATAAGCGCAAGGTTGATCTGGTTTTGGGGGGTATAAATGGCTAGAAGGTGTTTGAGACAAGACTCAAGTGAACCACATGTACTGCATATTGGAATGATGGAATGATTACAGGAGACAAAAATGCCTATATATAAAGTAGGTAGGTAGGTTTCATTCCCTTTATCATATGTCATGACGTTTTGCATATTATATAAGAAATTGTGGATCAATAAATTATTTGATATTCCATCAAATTAATGCGGTTCATACACTTTTAATCATTAAGGTTTCTCTTATCGTCATGTTCTAAATGTAATGACTTCTTGATCAATCTGATGTATTAAATTATAATGCTTGTAAATTGTAAAGTCCTATTGTGACATTACCCCCAATAAATAATAGCGTGAACTTACTATTTTTCTTTTAAATTCGAAGCAAAAAAAACATGTGAAATGTCATAAATTAAGTTGGCTTGTGTCACCTTGTACCCTAATTAGAAATATGAGGTGTATGTTGTTTTCTTTATAAATAATCAGGGTACATACCGCGTGTCTTCCCATTTAAGCTTGTATGTATATTATATTTTTATGGTGGTCATAATATAATCAAGAATTAATCATATAGAATATAATTATTGTTTCTTAATTATCTTGACATGATGGAGACAAAACGTCACAAATAAGAGACACATAATTCAATTCTTATTTTTTTAATCAAGCTATAAATGATTGCATATTGAAAACAAGAAATCATGGAGTAGTACCGCTACATCGACCGGAGTTGCATCCAAATTAATGAAGTACCAAAAATCATGGCACATGAAACTTTCTTACTGAAGGCTATCAGGATCCTGAATCTCTGCATTGGCTCTCTGGTCTCCTTGAGGATAGCTTATAATAGAGACAATGATGCTTCCTCTGCTGAATCTGGGTCACCATTTGCAATGAATCACTTTCCATGATTAGATCTTGAATGCCCAAGTGAATCACTTTCAATAAAAACATCATGTTGAATAACCGCTATGTGGTACACTTTTTCCATATATTATTTGTCTAATTCTGTGTGTCCATATAGTTTGATCCAATTATTAAACATGTTTGTGAGTTTTATTATAAAGGTAGACATGTTTCTTTTAATCAAGAGAATGAGACTCTCATTTTATTATAAAGATTTTCAGATTCCATTGTTCATTTTTTTTAATTAATTACTTTGATTATAGTTTGATATAAGATTTCATTTGAAGGAGGTGAAGTGTAAAATCATTATATTCTTGGAATTTTACTTTTTTATTATTATCATTATTATTATTTTTTCTTCTAAAAAAAGACAGCTTCAATGTCCTAAAGAGGGTCACTTATCATATTTATTTTAATTGACGTACCTAGTAGTTTGTTTTTTCGGCCAAAAGGCAAAACTGATATATTGGTAAATTTTTCTATGTTGTTGTGCTGATCTTTGGATGTTAAACATTTTGGGGTTGTCTTAACCCAACTTATTTGTTATGTTCTACAGTTCTAGTTCTTAAATCATAGATATAGAAAGCACAAACACTTCTACATCCACAGCTGAATCTTGTCCTGGCATCCTTGCCCCAGAACAGCCGATTGATGCTCTCAGTTCAATAGTTGATGAGTCTAGTGGAGCAATAGAGTCTTCGATAGAGACTCCTAGTGCCTTCCGTTCTACCCCTCGCCCTCCACCTGGTAGTAGAAATCTTAAGAATAGGTATGAGGTATGAGCCCACTTCACAAGAGTGCCCAATTGTGATTCTGAAGAGCCTGTAGCTACTTGTAATCATTGTTATAGGCAATGGAAATGCCATCCCAAAAGGCAAGGCACTTTGGCTATGAAAACACACATCCAACTTTGCCCCAAAAACCATAAGAGTGATTTGGATAAGAGTTAAACATTCTTGGTCTCAAAAGCAAGAAGTGAAGGAGGGGAGGGGGAAAGGACCTTGGGGATGACCAAATACAGTGCGAAAAAAATTCGGGTTGCTCTTGCTAGGATGGTGATAGTGGATGAGCTACCATTTACCGTAATGCGTGATTGTATGAGGCTATTCTTGAAAGAGAATGATAGCTTGAAGAAAATGTTTTTGACCACCAAACAAAGAGTGTGTCTGACCACCGACACTTGAACTTCTATCCAAAATATTAATTATATGTGTGTGACCGCTCACTTCATTGATAGTAGTTGGAAGTTGCATAAGCAGATCATTTCATTTATTCGGATTAGCAACCACAAGGGGGCAAAGATTGGGAGGGAGTTGGAGGAGTGTATGCTTGATTGGGGCATTGAAAAAATTCTCACAATTACGATGGACAATGCTACTTCTAACGACTCCGCTATTGATTGGTTGAAAATAAGGGAAATAGGAAGTACGGATTGTGTTGCAGCTCATGAGTTTATTCACATGAGGCGTATGGCACACATCTTAAACCTTGTTGTGAGTGAAGGTTTGAAAGAGGTTAATGAGTCAATTAGGGTCCGGAATTTGACTAAGTATGTGAAGTCTTCTCCCCAAAGACTTACCACTTTCAAGTCCTGTGTTGATAGGTCAAAAGTTCAATGTTCTAATTTTTTTAGTCTTTACGTGCCTACTAGATGAAATTTGACTTTTCTTATGTTGGACGTGGCTGAGAAGTATCAAAAAGCCTTCCAACTTTTGCTTAATGACGATCCCTACTCACGAGTTTATTTGTCTGAGGATGGGTATGAGAAAAAGGGTCTAGGAGCTCCTAGGCCTGATGATTGGGAGACGATAAGAAACTTTTCGAAGTTTCTTCAAATATTTTATAGTGCCACTTTGCTTATTTATGGTACATTATATGTCATATAAAATATTTATGTCCAAGAGCTTATTGTCATTCACAAACACTTGAATAATTTTTGTGACAATAGTAATCGACGTTTGAGTTCAATGGCTTTCAGAATGAAGACAAAGTATAATAAATATTGAGGTGATCTTGAAAATATAACTCGGTTATTGTTTATTGCTGCCATTATTGATCCACAGTTCAAATTAGTTACTCAAACATATTGGTTCAAGAAAACATTGGGCAAGGAGAAGGGTGAGGAATTTGTTGCACTGCTCAAGAGGGATATGGAATATTTGTATGAACAATATGTAGAGTTTGGTGGTGGGTGCATAACTGGGTCTAACAAAACTTGGAGTGGTGAAGGTAGTGCATCAATGGGAAGTAGTAGTAGTACTGTTATAGAATATGATCCCTTGGAATTTTTGATAAAGTTCCATAAAGAGAATACAACATCCTTGATGGATTGTAAGTCGGAGTTAGAACGGTATTTGTTAGAGAGCATTGAGATTCCTAAAGGGAGTTTCAAAATTTTAATTTGGTGAAAAGTCAACTCCACCAAGTATCTAGTTCTTGCTCTAATGGAAAAATATATCTTAACCATTCTAATCACTACCGTTGCATCTGAGTCAGCATTAAGCACATGAGGCCATGCCCTAAATCCGTTTAGGAGTTCTTTGGCTCCTAGAACTGCAGAGGCTCTTGTATGCTCGCAAAATTGATTGAAGTCCACTCCTATATGCTTGAGTCAAAATTATTCAGAAGCCATTGATGATGCAGAGAGCTATAAGCTAGACTCAGGTAATGTATTTAGAGATTTTTTTAAGTTGTTATATAAGTTGATTTTGATATTTTGTGATACTAATCTCCTATACTTTAACATCTTAATGTAGAATTAGCCACTTCTATGGCCAGCATACTTCATGAAGATGATTGACAATTTTGTTTATGGTATCTTATTTCGATTTTGTTTTCTTTATTTTTATAAATTTATATGGTATCATATTTCTTCACTAATTTTGTCCTTTTTTCTTCAAGCACAAGTTGGAATGGCATTCATTGTAATTTGTATTGGTTCTTTTATTGTAACTTGTAACTTGTTGATGGAATTAGAACTTGTTGATGGATGATGAGACATGAGTTGGTAGGATAATTGGGAGGATAGATAATGATGGAATCTAGATAGATTAAATGATGGTAGACCATGTGTTGTTGGCTTTGTGTTATGTTGTTTGTTGCTGTTGAAATGACAATAGCATGAGAATGCTAGATTTGGTTACGTGTTTTTAACTTGTTATTTTGTATGAATGATTTTAGTTTGTAATTTTGGTTATGTATTTTTAATTTGTAATTTTGAATGAATGATTTTAGTTTGTAATTTTGTTCATGTATTTTTAATGTGAATCATAGTTGGAAAATTTCTTGTTGCAAGTTTGAATTTAGTTTTATTTTATAGTGTCTAGGATTTTAATGTGTGTAATGTATATCAGGTTCTAAGGTTCTAAGGATGAAGGATCCTAGTGTGAATGATTTCTTTTTACAACAAATTTGGTTAAATAAATTAAAAATCTGAAATTATATTTTTTTAAAAAAAATTGATATAGAAGTCCAAATCCAATTAAAGTATAAAATTATGAGCTTGAAATGTCAAATGGATTAATGAAAAAAGTCCAATAAAAAAGCCCAATGAAAAAGCCCAACTCCAACTCCACTCCGACAAGTCGAATTGGAGTCTATAGCAATCATAGTCGGAGTCAGAGGTCGGATTCGGCTTCTGACAAAGTCGGAATCGGAGTCAGAGGGCCACAATACCGACTCCGATCAGTCGGTGCTCAACCCTAGATATAGCATAGCTTACATCGCTCCCTAGCCTCCTCCTCAAGACGAGCACAGTCAGCCATGATCCAAGTTGCCAAGTCATTGATGCCCTACAAAAAAAAAAAAAAAAAGAGACGAAGAAGAAGAAGAAGAGGAAATGATCAAGAAAAGAACAGTCAGCCACGATCCAAGAGGAAACGATCATTGATGCCCTACAAAGAGGAAACGCAGAAGGGAAAAGAAAAGTAAGTGGTGCAGTACCTTGGAAAACCAATCCCTCAAGCGGTTGGCCATCTGAGCAATAGCCTCAGCTTGGACGCCCACGGCTGTTGAGGAGGCACCGCCATTAGCATCACCCACGAAAATCTCGCCAGGGCTGGAGACCGCCCTCAATGAAGATGCCTCTGTAGGCCTCAGAGATGAAGCTGCCACCCTTTCTGATGGACCTCTCAGGCATACAAGGGGGTGGCGTATAGGCCAAGTCGGCCTCGTTTAGGCGGGCTTCTTCTCACAAAAAAATGTTCCACTCCTCATTGAAAAAGGAGTCAGTATCTCCCCCAAACAATGAGACGTGGATGGAAGGAAGAGAGAGCCACTCACCACTGCCAACTGGCGAGGGAGTGTTTCCCCCAGAGACAGTGGTGGGAAGAGTCTCTGGGGTAGTCTATTGTGACCCAGCCTCGTTGCCTACATTAGCCTTTTCTTTGAGAACATTGCCAGACGGAAGGGGCGGGGTAGCCCTTACACTTGTGATAGAATCAAGGTTGAGGGCAGCCACCACTGCAGCATCTAGCTCAACCTCCCTCACTGTCCCTCCCAGAACAAGGAACTCGAACGCAGGCTCAAGGACCATAGGAATTGCCTGCGAAGAAGGCACAACTTGGAGGGAGGCGACTAAGTCAAAAAGGGCCAAGCTAGCTAAGCCCTTAACGTCCCTTAAACTGGAGGAACATGGTGAAGGAAGAGCACTAGTAGTAGGCGGGATGATAGGCTGGATCTGCTCGCAACCTGATGAGCAGGCGGTCTCCTCCAACCGCGGCCCCAAGGGCTTAAGAGTAGCTGACTGAGCAGGCGGGCAAACTTGAATGCCCTCCTAGGCCGTCTGGAGGGTGCTAGAAGCTTCTTTTGAGGGGGAAAATGAGGAGAAGAGTCCTCAGAACAAGTTCTTTTTCACTGGCCTTCGTCTTCGTTTTTCTTCTTGCTCCTTTTCTCCCTTTTTTTGGCAACCTCTTCGTTCTCAGATCGCTTCTCCTCCTCTTTCTTCCTTTGGGCAACATTATCGCGCCTTAGACTCTTATCAGAAGGCTTTGGCAGAGGACGAGGAATGGTGGCGAAAATCATAAAGGAGCGCCCTTGAACATAGGATCGGTTGGGAGAATTCAAAAACCGATCGATATGGGTGGGTAGTAACAAATAATTAGTCGCGAGCTCAATGGGGTGAGATTCAGCCAAAGAACGGATTGTTTCGATTCAAGCCAATTCTCAATGCGACAAGGGCTCCATAGTAGCCCACAATTTCTTTTCATCAAGTAAGGGCGCCAGATTGCCCTGACAGGAAAATCTTGAAAGACATCTTCTTGGGTAGGAAACTGTCAGCCCTAACTAGTAATAAAAAAAAAAAAAAAAATTTGGACGTCCAAGCCTTAGCGTTGGAGTAGCAAGTCTCGAATATGGCCAATGGTTGCCCGCCATCTTTCTTGCAAAAACTGACAACGTTGCTCTTGGTGGTGTCCCTCACGTGATAAAAGGCCAAAAATTTCCAGGCGTTCAGGTCAGGATAAGGGTCACCAAGGGGCTCTAAGGCTATGCAAAAAACGACGCAAGCACAAAGGTATGCCCTCAACGCGAAAGGGTGTAGCTGAACTGGTGCCAAATCAAGGAGATCAAGAATATCACGAAGAGGGCGGTAAAAGGGGAGCCTCAACCCATGGGACACAAGGGGTACGGTTATAGCCACTTTGCCAGCAAAACTCTCCTCGTCACAACGACTAGATGAGGCAACTTCCAGCACAGTAGTCTCACGAATACAGAATTCCTACCGAATCTTGGGAAAGTGCTTTTCTCGTATGCCTGAATTCCATTTGTATCCATCAAAGGTCGTGCCCTAAGGAATGTCAAAGGGTTGTACAAAACCTTCACCTTGGTTAGCCATTAAAACTAGAAAGGAGAAAGAAAGCAAGGAATCGAAGGCAAGACAGGAAGCAGAGAACAAGAGGGAAATAGAAAGAAAGATAGGATAGTGCAAAAATAAAAATAAAAAGAGGAGAAAATGGGGGAATTTAAAGGAGAGCAAGCACGGGAGGCTAGGGGACGCAAACATAATGGCCTGACAATAAAGCAGAAGAATAATCATCGCACGCAAGCTCCTCTCTCTTTTTGCCACAACAGCAAGAAACCGTAGGGGCTCCTCAATATTTGAAAAAGAGAGACGGTGTGACAAAAGAATGTGAAAGATGGGCAAGTACCGAAAAGTCAAGAATGAGCTAAGCTGGCGCCCATAGCTGTTTAGTCTCGACATGTCAAGGCCCAAGGTAAGCCCACAACAAAGGGTTTCCAAGCATCTACAAGGCGATAGGAATAATTAATATAAATTTCTTATGCCAAAAGGCAAAGGGAATTAGCGGGGTAGCTGGATAGACCATTTGAACCGAAAGGCCCATTTTGCCGTAAGAGCCTAGAAAGGTAAAAGCCCATAGGAAAGGCCAAGGGTTGGTTAGAGAAAATGAAGGAGTCCAAAGTGGATGTACACCCCGCCAACTTTGACGAAAGGACAAGGATGTCAAGCAGTTACATGATTACTCAAAATACTGAGTAGTGATCCGCACCGATAAATTCTGAATAAGATAAGCGCCATAGATCAGCCTATATATACCAGGTAACCCTTGATAGGAAAGAGACTTTTGAATGGAGATTCATTTTCGGTTTACTTTTCACTGACTTAAGCATTAGAGTGTTTTAAGGCGAAGCCTCTCAGTTCTCCTTGACATTTCGCTGGTGTACGCTTGTAGATTGATAGTGAGACACGTCCTTAATATAACTCAAAACATCTTCACATATAGGACCTACAACATTTTTCAACTCAACGCATCTTTATACATGAGACCCACAACCTTTTTCAACTTTCCATAAATATCTCTAAACTTATCTTAACGTCTAAACTCTTATTAGGTGGGCTGCATAAAATTCACTGTTATTCATAAAATAACTTAATTCGTCTCAACTCAGTTCAACATCTAAACGGACCTAAGATAATGTCTGAAGAAGTCTCAGGTTATGTTTGAGTGGTGAGATCATCTCAAATACTCTGTGAATAGTAATAAAAAAGTAATAAAAAAAATATTGAATAGTAATAAATAATAATAAATAATAATAAAATATATAAATAATAATAATAAAATAATAAATAATAATAAAATATTCTTCACCATCCAATCCAGCCTTCAATCAACAAAACTACTTAAACTGAAGTATAACGAGATAATATTGCAATGCAATTATTTGACCCAGCCGTTTTGGTTTTGGTTGTCTAGGGTTTAGTACTTTGTTTTCAAATTTTATTTAGAGTTAAATAATTTTCTTTTTTTAAAAAAAATATATATTTCTAGGATATGGGCCTATCGTTCATGTGTGAAAAGTTTTTAAAGCGATAAAGAGGTATGGGAATTAGGAAAATACTAGATCCTCTGCAGGGGATTCTGTTGGGAACTACTGCTCCTAGCTTCTTTTTTTTTTTTTCTCTTTCTTAATAATTAAGGAAAAATTATTTAATATTATTCTGAATTTTTTATATTTTTTTAAATATTAAAAAATAAGATAAAAAAAAATCAAAAAAAGAGCCAGTGGGAGCCCCCAGCACGGCTCTAGCAGTTCCCATGAAAATTAAGAGTTATGCTAGGTTATCGTCCAGAAATGTTTGGCATGCCGATTAGTATAATTTTAAATGTTTTAATTAGTTTTAAAAAATAAAAAACCTATTAAAAATAATTTCTTTAATTATTAAATTAAAAAATATAAAAAAAATTTAAATTAAATAACAGTCATTTAAAGCGATAACATTAAGGCAGCGTGCTATCATTTCTAGAAAATTAATTGGCTCACGCCTAGTCTCTCGAGAGGTAAGGCTGTCTTGTACGAATTTTCAAGCTGTCTCGTACGTCCATCTCTATAAAGCAATAAAATACTATAAATTTATAATACTATGATTAAAAAAATCACCAATATTACAAGTAAATTACGACTTGTTCTCTTAATTAACCTGTCCAAGTACAATGTATTCAATGCATATGTAACCATGTTTCATTTCTGTCCGATTTATGGTGGCAAACGCAGCCTTAGTAATTGAATGTTGTTGGGGTATGTCAGCAACACAGTCATCGTCATGGCTTGACAGCTACGATATAATAAAGTTAAACATCGAAAAAATCAAAGTACTTTAAGGTTCGTATAGTTGAATCAGTCCATAGGATTGTTAAAACATGTGGGTGGACAAACTACTCAATGGAAGGAAAACACCACTTCCATCCAAAATACTTATTGAAATTTTATATTGTTATTTTTATTTAATGATTAAAATTTATTTTTTAATAAATTTGTGATTTTTTAAATATTTAACATATTTTAAAACATTATTTAGAAATAAAAATTTTTTACACAGTCGGTATTTGTTGGCTCTGGCAAAGCGCTTACTAAAATAATGGAATATAGGTCGTGCGCCCATAGGTTTAATAAGCATTACGTGGAGGCGGCTTTCCCATTTAGAATTAGTTCGGAAAAATAATTTCATATCAAAATTCTTACCTCATTTTATTTATTTTATTCTATCTTTTTCTTAAATATCACTTAAATATAAATATTTACAAACTAATTATTACAAATTTTTTAAACTTTTAATCATTATCATTATTTATAAAATTCTTATCTCATCTCATTTCTCAATTTTATCCTTAATGTTTTTTTTTTCCTCTCTTAGGCCAAAAGATAAAAGAGCGGCTATACAACCATATATGGGGGAATTCCCACGTGGTAAAATAATTTTTTTAACTTTTTTATGTATATTTTTAAAAAATTTACAGCATCTTTAAAAAATATTTTTTGAATCACTAAATAAAAAAAATCAAAAATCCCAGTTGAGATCCACGGTCGGGACCCAACATTTATGGCTTTAGCATTTCTAAAAGGTAAAAACAACTAGGTCATATTTGATTGTTAAACTCAATTAAAATCAACTTAGTTCAGTCTTAGTTCAGTTAAATTTTAAGTAAATTTAATATTCAAATGCTAAATTTTCAAATTATTAAATTCATTTCAACTCAAAATTTCTTTACACGTAAGACTTACAATATTTTTCAACTAAACACCTTTTTATACATGGGTCTCACAATCTTTTTTAATTTTTCATAAATATTTTTAAACTCATCTTTACATTCAAATACTTTTAAACTTATTTTAAGTATGTCTCACAAAACTTATTCTATCATCTCAACTCACTAATATTCATAAAAAAAAAAACTCAATCCATCTTAATTTAACTAAAGATACAAACGCAGCCATACAGTACCATCTCATGATCAATATTTCAAAAGAACACACATTGAATATAATTCCGACAACTAATCATTTTAATATGATTTGTACGAGGTGTATATAGCGTGGGCGCACACAAATTCGACAATTTAAGTACGATGTGTACATATATATTTTTCAACTTAAAAAACATAACGCGGGAGGCGCACACAATTTGCCGGCTACTTTTGTTTAACCTCATGTTTCCAGCAAAATGGAAGATTGGAATGGGAAGAAACATGAAGTTTTTTTTTTATTTTTTTTGGGGGGGGGGGGACAAGGACTAGAGCGGAAGATCAGTTATGATTTCTTAACTAAACATGACCATAATAGCATTTAGCATGTTAGAGAGACAGGAGGAATCTAGATAGGGAGAACAGCATACGCTCCCTACAAATTGAATTTGAGCCATAACTTGACTCAAGCCCTACAAAAATATTAATAGTTTATGAGCTAACGACCTACTAATAATGGTGAACCATTTCCGTTACTGGATTTGATCTTAGAAACTAGTGCCCACTCAAATTCATGGACCAAGACACCGCCCTTAGTGGTTAGAACGTACCTTTCATGTACATGTATTTGTTTTTTCCCAAATATTTTGGCCTCCCGTTGGCCTTGAGTCCCTCGGCCAGTCAAATGGAGCCAGACTTTACTTGTCATCAACCGCCCTTATTTCAATAATATTTATAAATTTTGCATCTCATTTATTTTAATATTCTAGAAATACAATTTGGCAAACAATACGGATGTCTCCCATAATTCCAATATGATTTAAGAGGCCGAAGTGTACAAGTCAAACTCAAATTAGGTATGATCATGGATGCATACATTAATGCATGATTTTAATAAGGGTACTGCTACTCGCCCCGCTCAATAATCCCGCTGAGATGTTCCGCTGTACTTTTTTTTGTTTTTGAAATTTGTTTTACAGAAAGATTAAGAAAATTATATTTAATTATATTGTGAATTTTATTCATTTTTTCAAAATATTTAAAAGTGTTAAAAAATGATATGAAAAAAACAAAAAAAAAACACTTTTAAATATTTTTTTCAAATAATTTTTTTAACACTTTTAAATATTTTGAAAAAATGAATAAAATTCACAATATAATTAAATATAATTTTCTTAATCTTTCTGTAAAACAAATTTCAAAAACAAAAAAAAGTACAGCGGAACATCTCAGCGGGATTATTGAGCGGGGCGAGTAGCAGTACCCTTATTAAAATCATGCATTAATGTATGCATCCATGATCATACCTAATTTGAGTTTGACTTGTACACTTCGGCCTCTTAAATCATATTGGAATTATGGGAGACNAAAATTCGAAATTAGGATTAAGGCTCAAAAATTAATATTTTATCATAAAGCATTAAAATACATTTTCCACATGTGCATGAATATTTTGAAAATTAAATTTGAAAATTTTGAAAGATAATTGATTGTCATCTTTCACATGTGCATGCCATGATTAAAGGGTTGAACTTTGAAAATATTAAAGATGATTGATTGTCATCTTTCACATGTGCATGTTTTATTTGAATATTTTCAAAAGTGATTGATGCTTTTCTTGACTTATGCAAAAGGAAGATGCCTTTGTTTGAAAATTTTGAAAAGTAAAGTGTGCTCCTTTTGTCATATGCAAAAAGTAAAAGATTAGGTTTGAATTTTTTGAAAAGTAAAGTGTGCTCATTTTGTCACATGCAAAAAGTAAAAAGATTAGGTTTGAAATTTTTGAAAAATGAATGATGATGTCTTTGACATGTGAATCTTTTTAAATTTGAATATGAAGTCTCATATGCCTATAAATAGATCATTTGAGAGCTTCACATTCACAACACCAAGAGCATACAACTCTCATTCAAAGCTTTCATTCTCTCTTCTCTAAGCATTGAGCCTTAATCCTTTTTCATTTTGAGAGATATAGGTTGTGCTGTATTGTTCTTATTTCACTCATTGAGGAGTGTTTTCTGATATTCTACCCACTATCAATTCTTGTATCAGTAAAAGGGTGTGTACAACCCTTGTGCGTGTAGAAAGTGTTCTACACAGGGAATCGTTGAATCACCACGTGTAAGGTGATTGCAAGTGTAGAGGGTGTTCTACACGGATCCTTTGTAGCGGTGTTGTTCAAAGGTGTAATAGGTTTTTACCTCCACCTGAAGGAGGTTGAATAGTGAATTCGGGGATCCTCAAGGGGTAGCTTGAGGCGAGGACGTAGGCAGTGGGGCCGAACCTCGTTAACATACTGAGTTTGATTCTCTCTTACCCTTACTCTTTATATTTATTGCTATTTCGTATTTTGTTTATATTTGATATTGTATATTTGATTTATAATTTTTTTTTTTTTTTAAATACAACTCAATTCACCCCCCCTCTTGTGTTAGTCATCTGGGCAACAATTGGTATCAGAGCTAAAGCTCTGTTATAAGATTAACTATCTTTTGAGTTAAGATCTTATGGCTAACATTGCAGCTTCATTTGGTGAAGGTCAATCTAGCAGTCGGCCTCCACTCTTTTGTGGAGACAATTATTCATTCTGGAAAGTTAGAATGAGAATATTCCTTCAGGCTCAAGGTCGAGAGATCTGGAAATGCATTGTAAATGGACCTTATATTCCAACAAAAGTGGTTGGTGGAGTAAAGGTCAAAAAGGAAGAAGAAGAGTTTGATCGTGAAGACGATAGACTTTATACTTTGAATTTAACTGCTATGAATTTATTATATAATGCTCTCAATGGTAATGAGTTTAATAGAGTAATGACTTGTGCTACGGCAAAAGAAATTTGGGATAACTTGGAAGTTACTTATGAAGGAACTTCTCAAGTTAAGGAATCAAAAATTTATATTCTTACTCATGAATATGAAATGTTTAAGATGAATGATGATGAATCTATTTCTAGCATGCACACTCGTTTTACTAACATCATAAACAGTTTGACAGCTCTTGGTAAAGTTTATTCCAAAGTGGAAATGGTAAGAAAAATTCTCAACTCTCTACCAAAACGTTGGGAATCAAAAGTGACAGCGATTCTTGAAGCTAGAGACCTCAAGAAGCTCGAAGTGAATGAACTCATCGGGTCACTTATCACCCATGAGTACACATTGAAAAGAGGAGAAGAAGAAGGAAAGCCAAAGAAGAGCTTGGCACTTAAAGCTGTTCCTCATGAAAGTGAAAGTGATGAAGATGAGGAAAATGACGATAAAGATGAAGAAGTTGCGATGATAACAAGAAGAATTCAGAGATTCTTAAAGAAAAATAAAACTCCTCCGAGGAAATCATTCAAAAAGTTTTCCAAGAAAGATTCAGGTAAAAATGATACTTTAATTTGTTATAAATGCAATAAGCCTGGTCATATCAAGCCAGATTGTCCCCTGCTAAAGAAAGATCGAAACAAAGGCAAGAAAGCAATGAAAGCTACATGGGATGATGATTCAAGTAGCTCAGATAGTGAAGCAAGCAATGAAGAATCAGCAAATCTCTGTCTTATGGCTAAAGATGATATTGAGGTAACAAATTTTGATAATATTGAAAATCCTTCATATGAAGAATTGCAAAATGTTTTAGAAGAGGTATATGAAGAATTTGAAAAATTGGGTATCAAATATACTGCTTTGAAAAAGAAAAATTCTTCTTTAACAAACGAAATTGATATTTTAAGAAAAGAAAATATTGTTTTGAAAGACGAAAATCTTGAGTTGAAGAAAAAGAAAACTGATTTAGAAAATATTGTTGAAAACTTTACGAATGGAAAAAGAAATTTTGAAAAACTTCTTGGTAGTCAAAGATGTGTTTTTGACAAGGCAGGCTTGGGATATATGCCAAAACAAAAGTTCAAACCTTATAAAAACTTCTTTGATAATCCTTCTACATCAAAGTCTAATATTCAAAATTCTTTTCATAATAAGTTTGTCAAAAAAGGATACTATTATAATCATTCAAGATTTTCATATATGTCACATGCTATTTGTAATTTTTGTAATAGAAATGGTCATAATTATCATACTTGTCCTATTAGAAGAAAACATACAATGACTATTAGGGCCATATGGGTACCTAAAAATCTTGTTTCTTCTAATACTAATAAATAAAGGACCCAAAGAACTTGGGTACCAAGAAAAATCATTTTAATTGTTTTTATAGGTATGCATGAAGTCCTCTACAAGCAAAAACAAATGGTTTTTAGATAGTGGATGTTCAAGACACATGACGGGAGACAAGACTAAGTTCTTTGATCTTAGATCTAAAGAAGAAGGACACGTGACATTTGGAGACAACTCGAAAGGGAAGATCGTGGGAATAGGTAAAATTGGTAATAAATCTTCTCTCATAATTGAAGATGTTCTACTTGTTGAAGGTCTAAAACATAATCTTTTGAGTATAAGTCAATTATGTGATAAAGGATTTACAGTTACTTTCAAAATGGATAAGTGCATTATTTTGAATGATCATGATTATAACATTTGTTTTACTGCCTTTAGAAGTAATAATGTTTATACAATCGATTTTGAAGAAATTACCTCACAAGATGCTATTTGTTTTTCAGTACAAAATGAAACTAATTGGTTATGGCATAGAAGACTAGGTCATGCCAACATGGAACTTATTTCCAAACTTTCAAAAAATGATCTTGTGAGAGGTTTACCAAAGGCAAATTTTCTTAAAGACAAAATTTGTGATGCATGCCAATTTGGTAAACAAACAAAAACTTCTTTTAAAACCAAGAAATATATTTCCACTACTAGACCACTGCAACTGATACACATGGATCTTTTTGGACCAAATAGAGTTGCAAGTCTAGGAGGAAAATATTATGCTTTTGTTATTGTTGATGATTTCTCTAGATATACTTGGGTCATCTTTCTTGCTCATAAAGATGAGGCACATAATGCTTTTACCAAGTTATGCAAGAGAATTCAAAATGAAAAGGGCTATACTATTTCAAGTATCCGAAGTGATAGGGGAAAAGAGTTTGTTAATAAAAATATTGAAACATTTTGTGATGAAAATGGTTTTGTGCATAATTTTTCTGCTCCTCGAACTCCTCAACAAAATGGGGTAGTAGAGAGGAAAAATAGATCTCTTCAAGAGATGGCAAGAACAATTCTTAATGAGAACAACTTGCCTAGTTATTTTTGGGCCGAAGCGGTAAGTACTGCATGTTATGTTATAAATAGAGTTATGTTAAGGTCTAAATTAGATAAAACCCCCTATGAGCTTTGGAATGAGAAAAAGCCCAACATTGGTTACTTTCATGTATTTGGATGCAAATGTTTTATTTTGAATGACAGGGATAATTTAGGCAAATTTGATGCAAAATCGGATGAAGGTATTTTTCTCGGGTATTCTACAAATAGTAAAGCTTATAGAGTATTCAATAAAAAGACTTTAACTGTACAAGAATCTATGCATGTAGTATTTGATGAATCTAATTCTCTACTCTCCAAGAAATCCATTGATGAAGAAACAGGAGGTATAAATAATACAGAAAGTCTCAATCTCAACAAAGAGAACACAATAGAGGAAGTCCAACATGGAGACATCAGGAAAGATCATCAAAATTTAATACGAGATGCAACCAAACAGTGGAAATTTGTGAAAGATCATCCAGTGGAACAAATTCTGGGAGAACCTTCACAAGGTGTAAGCACTCGATCATCTCTTAGAAATATTTGCAATCATACTGCTTTTTTATCTCAGATTGAACCTAAAAATATTGATGAAGCACTTCTTGATGAATCTTGGATTCTAGCTATGCAAGAAGAGCTTAATCAATTTGAAAGAAATGATGTTTGGACACTTGTTCCTAAACCCAAAAATCATACTATTATTGGAACAAAATGGGTTTTTAGAAACAAGAAAGATGAGTCCGGAGTCATTACTAGAAATAAGGCTCGACTTGTAGCCCAAGGTTACAATCAAGAAGAAGGAATTGATTATGATGAGACATATGCACCAGTCGCAAGATTAGAAGCTATTCGAATGCTACTTGCATATGCTTGTTATAAAGATTTCAAACTTTTTCAAATGGATGTTAAAAGTGCTTTCTTAAATGGTTTTATAAATGAAGAGGTATATGTTGAGCAACCTCCAGGTTTTGAAAATCATATTTCTCCAAATCATGTTTTCAAACTCACAAAAGCACTATATGGACTCAAACAAGCTCCTAGAGCGTGGTACGAGAGACTCAGTGGTTTCTTGATTAAAAAAGGTTTCTCAAGAGGAAAAATCGACACAACTCTTTTCATTAAATACGAAAATGATGATATTCTTTTGGTTCAGATTTATGTTGATGATATAATATTCGGTGCTACTAATGAAAATATGTGTCAAGTTTTTGCTAAGACTATGCAGGATGAATTTGAAATGAGCATGATGGGAGAACTTACATTCTTTCTCGGATTGCAAATTAAGCAAGTAAAAAGTGGGACATTCATCAATCAATCAAAATATATTAAGGAATTGCTGAAGAAGTTTGGGATGGAAGGTGCTAAGGAAACTGGAACACCAATGAGCCCATCTACTAAACTTGATAAAGATGAATCCGGTAAGACAGTTGACTCGAAAGTATATCGAGGTATGATTGGTAGCTTATTATATTTGACAGCCAGTAGACCAGATATTATGTTCAGTGTGTGTTTATGTGCACGTTTTCAATCATCTCCAAAAGAATCTCATTTAATTGCAGTTAAGCGCATTCTTAGATATCTTAGTGGTACAATTAACCTAGGGTTATGGTACCCTAAACACACATCTTTCGATCTAATCAGCTACACAGATGCAGATTATGCTGGTTGTAAAATAGATCGAAAAAGCACTAGTGGAGCATGTCACTTCTTAGGTCATGCATTAGTTTCCTGGTTTAGTAAAAAACAAAATTCTGTTGCACTATCTACTGCTGAGGCAGAATATGTTGCTGCGGGTAGTTGTTGTGCTCAAGTTCTTTACATGAAGCAACAACTTGAAGATTTTAAACTCATGTATAATCACATTCCAATCAAATGTGATAATACAAGTGCTATAAATCTTTCAAAAAACCCAATACAACATTCTAGAACTAAGCATATTGAAATAAGATATCATTTTCTTCGAGATCATGTGCAGAAAGGCGATATAGTACTAGAGTTCACAAACACACACGATCAGTTAGCAGATATATTCACAAAACCTTTACCAGAAGATAGATTATCTATGATTAGAAGAGAAATAGGTATGATGCATATTATGAATATCTCTTAAAAGACAGATCAAAGTTCATAAAAATAGATAGATTTTTCTTAAATACTTTTACATAAACTTGAGGTTCTTAGCCTCATGTTTGAGACGCTCATTCTCTTCATACAATATCATGTCATCCCTATTCATGGGAACTGGCAAGCGGAATGAAGAATCCAATAGAGATTTCAACTTTTTATTCTTCTGCCGAAGGATTCCTTCCCTTGTGTGAGACTCTTGAACAATTCGTTGAAGTACAACAATTTGTTCCTTAAGCTTTTCAACCTCATGGTTTTTTGCTTGAACCCGCTGGGAAAAAGCAACAATAGAGGATGAGTAGCGAGTCCCGAGACTCACCAAGTCGTAGATAGCATCGGAGTCTGACTTATTTGCCATACTATTATTTTCTTGCTGCAACATAGCACCAATGGCAGCTGCAGAAAGGACAGGAGGTTGAGATGTAGAAGAATGAGCCATTGAGAAAGGAATTGAAAACTTAAAGCGAGAATGTTGAAGGAATGCAGATGAGTTATAGAGATAAGAAGAAAACTTGATGCGGATTGGATGAACTTTAAGACTGTTTTTATAGAGATAGTATAAAGAACAAGACGAGCTATCATCCAAGTCAAAGAGCAATGTGTTTTTTCCCGATCAGTGAAAAAGACATTTTTTTTAGAAACTCGGAGCCTTCAATCTCGTTTGTCAACAACATCAGGCGATTTGTTTCTATCTTCAACCGCACTAAATTCATAGAGTTAGGCCTCGAGGCTTTGCAGGACTTGTCGGGTCACGGACGGCTCTCTTTTTCAACTATCTACAGTGTATTTTAACGCACCGTTTTCTTCAGTCTATTTACTTGCTGTCGATCCTTTTTAATGATGCCAAAAGGGGGAGAAGTTTTAGACTAGAACATTAATATTGTTTAAATTGTTAAACTTGTTATATATGCTTGGAATTATTTTTTTTTTTTTGCTTGAAAAACTAACGCACATTCTCAGGGGGAGCTTAAGTATTAATACAGGCTTCAGGTTCTATCAAGTATTTGTCATCATCAAAAAGGGGGAGATTGTTAAACCTAAGGTTTCAAGTTTTGTGTAATTATATATTTACACATGGATTTTGATGATAACAAATGAATTCATAGAATAAAGGAGTCTCAAGCTCAAGTTATCTACACAATGGAGTCAAGCACATCAAGAAACCAAGCATGAGCAAGAAGGGAGCAAGTTCACATTAAAGTCATAGAATAATGTTGTAAATCTCTTTAAAATTCGAAATTAGGATTAAGGCTCAAAAATTAATATTTTATCATAAAGCATTAAAATACATTTTCCACATGTGCATGAATATTTTGAAAATTAAATTTGAAAATTTTGAAAGATAATTGATTGTCATCTTTCACATGTGCATGCCATGATTAAAGGGTTGAACTTTGAAAATATTAAAGATGATTGATTGTCATCTTTCACATGTGCATGTTTTATTTGAATATTTTCAAAAGTGATTGATGCTTTTCTTGACTTATGCAAAAGGAAGATGCCTTTGTTTGAAAATTTTGAAAAGTAAAGTGTGCTCCTTTTGTCATATGCAAAAAGTAAAAGATTAGGTTTGAATTTTTTGAAAAGTAAAGTGTGCTCATTTTGTCACATGCAAAAAGTAAAAAGATTAGGTTTGAAATTTTTGAAAAATGAATGATGATGTCTTTGACATGTGAATCTTTTTAAATTTGAATATGAAGTCTCATATGCCTATAAATAGATCATTTGAGAGCTTCACATTCACAACACCAAGAGCATACAACTCTCATTCAAAGCTTTCATTCTCTCTTCTCTAAGCATTGAGCCTTAATCCTTTTTCATTTTGAGAGATATAGGTTGTGCTGTATTGTTCTTATTTCACTCATTGAGGAGTGTTTTCTGATATTCTACCCACTATCAATTCTTGTATCAGTAAAAGGGTGTGTACAACCCTTGTGCGTGTAGAAAGTGTTCTACACAGGGAATCGTTGAATCACCACGTGTAAGGTGATTGCAAGTGTAGAGGGTGTTCTACACGGATCCTTTGTAGCGGTGTTGTTCAAAGGTGTAATAGGTTTTTACCTCCACCTGAAGGAGGTTGAATAGTGAATTCGGGGATCCTCAAGGGGTAGCTTGAGGCGAGGACGTAGGCAGTGGGGCCGAACCTCGTTAACATACTGAGTTTGATTCTCTCTTACCCTTACTCTTTATATTTATTGCTATTTCGTATTTTGTTTATATTTGATATTGTATATTTGATTTATAATTGTTATTTTTTTTTAAATACAACTCAATTCACCCCCCCTCTTGTGTTAGTCATCTGGGCAACAATAATTTTCTTAATCTTTCTATAAAAAAATTTTTTTTTTTAAAAAAATGGAGCGGGACAAGTGAACGGGATCCCTAGCATTACACTTTGTGAGTGTGGAGGCAGCTTTCCAATTTAATGGTTTTATACTAATTTTCTTTCGGGGCAAAAGGTAAAAACAATTGCAGTACTATCTCAACGCACAATTTCGCCAACAATAAGTTTGATATGATTTTGAATAGATTGGACTGGGTAGATTGTAATGGCAGGTAAATGGTTTTGGTAGTGTATCCAGTGATTCATCCTGACGAAAGGGATTCCCAACCCGTGGCCACGGGCGGAATCAGGTCTAAAAAACCGTTAACCTCAACACACGGGATGTAACAGTGTGCTACATGGCCAATAAAAGTGATAAGAAATAATTGATGCATGTTAAGAAAGAATACATGTATGTATGTATGAATGTATATATGCATGAACATATGTAAGAAAAGAAGTATGCATGAACAGACTCTTTAAGAAATGAAGGCAGTAATGTGTGGAGAACTATTTTAAAGAAGAAAGCATGTTCTTAAAGAAAAACTCCACCTCGCAATATTTTAAAAACGAATTGAAAGACGTATGTATGATAAGTACGATATGTATGTATGGAATGCTAACTGCATGACTGGAAACCTATATTGATATATTTTGACTGTATGAAGTAATACTTGCGAGTCATTGACTCATTTTAGTATTTATGTGTGCCCTCCCAGGGAAAAGATGAGCATAATAGGTCAGGACGGGTACAGCCCAAGGGGAAGAGCACGAAAGCTTAGGCAATATATTTTATATGAGAAACTTTAATTATAAAATTTAATATTTTTGTTGTAATGTTTTAATTAAGAAAATGAATTTTATTAATAACATGTAGTCTTTTGTATCCTGGCATGAAAGACAAAGAAATTTTAAAAGAATCATAATTTCCGTCGATTTTTATCAAAATCGTTTTGAAAATGACCTACTATAAGGATGAGCGTTACAGTTTAGGTGTTGAAAAATATTGAGTTGTGTTGTGAATAGTAGTGAAAAAGTAATAATAAAATATTAAATAATAGTAAAAGGTAATAAATAATAAAAAATAATAATAAATAGGAATGAATTGTGTTGAGAATTATCAAACTGTCTTGTACGAATTGCCAAGCTATCTCGTACGTCCAGTTCTGTAAGCAATAAAATACTATAAATTTATAATACTATGATAAAAAAATCACCAATATTTCGTGTAAATTACGACTTGTTCTCTCAATTAACCTGTCCAAGTATAATGTATGCAATGCATATGTAACCACGTTTCATTTCTGTCCGATTTAGTAATTGAATATTGTTGGGTATGTCAGCAACACAGCCATCGTCATGGCTTGACAGCTCCACGATATAATAAAGTTAAACATCGAAATAATCAAAGTACTTTAAGGTTCGTTTGGATACTTGAATCAGTCCTTAGGATTGTACAAACATGTGGGCGGACAAACTACTCGGAAAACACCACTTCCATCCAAAATACTTATTGAAATTTTATATTGAATTATTTATTTTTATTTTTATTTAATGATTAAAAATTATTTTTTAATAAATTTGTCATTTTTTAAATATTTAACATATTTTAAAACATTATTTAGAAATAAAATTTTTTTACACAGTCGGTCTTCGATGGCTCTGGCAAAGCGCTTACTAAAATAATGGAATATAGGTCGTGCGCCCACAGGTTTGCACCCCCTTCATTAAGGGCCATGCTATATTCCAATATTTTAATAAACATTACGTGGAGGCGGCTTTCCCATTTAGAATTTGTTCGGGAAAAAAAATTTCATATCAAAATTCTTACCTCATTTTATTTATTTTATTCTATCTTTTTCTTAAATATCACTTAAATATAAATATTTACAAACTAATCATTACAAATTTTTCAAACTTTTAATCATTATCACTATTTATAAAATTCTTATCTCATCTCATTTCTCAATTTTATCCTTAATGTTTTTTTTTCCCTCTTTCGGGCCAAAAGATAAAAGAGTGGCTCTACAGCCATACATGTGGAGAATCCCGACATGGTAAAATAATTTTTTTTAACTTTTTTATGTTTTTTATTTTTAAAATTTACAACATCATTAAAAAATATTTTTTGAATCACTAAATAAAAAACCCCAGTTGAGATCCACGGTCGAGACCCAACATTTATGGCTTTAGCATTTCTAAAAGGTAAAAACAATTAGATCATATTTGATTGTTAAACTCAATTAAGATCAACTTAGTTCAGTCTCATTTCAGTTAAATTTTAAGTTAAATTTAATATTCAAACACTAAATTTTCAAATTACTAACTCATCTCAACTCAAAACCTCTGTACAAGTGAGAGTTACAATCTTTTTCAACTGAACACCTCTTTATACATGGGTCTCATAATCTTTTTAATTTTTCATAAATATTTTTAAACTCATCTTAACATTTAAATACATTTAAACTCATTTTAACTACTTTCCACAAAACTCATTCTATCCTCTCAACTCACTAATATTCATAACAAAAACTCAATCCATCTTAATTTAACTAAAGATACAAACGCAGCCATACAGTACCATCTCATGATCAATATTTCAAAAGAACACACATTGAATATAATTCCGACAACTAATCATTTTAATATGATTTGTACGAGGTGTATATAGCGTGGGCGCACACAAATTCGACAATTTAAGTACGATGTGTACATATATATTTATCAACTTAAAAGACATAACGTGGGCGGCGCACACAATTTGCCGGTTACTTTTGTTTAACCTCATGTTTCCAGGAAAATGGAAGATTGGAATGGAAAGAAACATGAAGTATTTTTTTTTTTTTTTTTTTTTGGGGGTGTTGGACAAGGACTAGAGCGGAAGATCAGTTATGATTTACTAATTAGGACATGACCATAATAGCATCTAACATGTTAGAGAGACAGGAGGAATCTAGACAGTGAAAATCGCATACCCTCCCTACAAATTGAATTTGAGCCATAACTTGACTCAAGCCCTACAAAAATATTAATAGTTTATGAGCTAACGACTTACTAATAATGATGAACCATTTCCGTTACTGGATTTGATCTTAGAACCTAGTGCCCACTCAAATTTATGGACCAAGACACCACCGTTAGTGGTTAGAATGTACCTTTCATGTACATGTATTTGTTTTTTCCCAAATATTTTGGCCTCCCGTTGGCCTTGAGTCCTTCGGCCAATCAAATGGAGCCAGACTTTTCTTGTCATCAACCGCCCTTATTTCAATAATATTTATAAATTTTGCATCTCATTTATTTTAATATTCTAGAAATACAATTTGGCAAACAGTACGGATGTCTCCCATAATTCCAATATGATTTAAGAGGCCGAAGTGGACAAGTCAAACTCAAATTAGGTATGATCATGGATGCATATATTAATGCACGATTTTAATAAACACTCTGTGGAGTGTGGAGGCGGCTTTCCAATTTAATGGTTCTTTACTAATTTTCTTTCGGGGAAAAAGGTAAAAACAATTGCAGTACCATCTCATCACACAATTCCGACAACAATAATTTTGATATGATTTTGAGGGACGAGGACAAGTCAAACTAAAATTAGGTACGATGGATTTGTTAAAAAAAAACATGTGGCCCCACCCAATTTACCGGATACTTTGGTTTGATCTCATGTTTCAACAAGGAAATGGAAGATTGCTCGATCAAAGTTTGGAATGCGAAGAAACATAGAACGTAACTTCCTTTACGTATTTTTTACAAATATATTGACTGCCAGTTGACCGTGAGTCCTCCTCCAATCAAATGGGACCAGACTTTACTTCCCATCCAAGACAACCGCCTTTAAATTCGACACTGCCAAGTCCGTGAAGTTCTTCATCCCCAACCAGTTATTGTACTTCCCTTGATTCCCACACATACTCAATATACGCGTACCTAGAAAACCTTCTAGCCTCAAAAGATCTCGAACCTCCAAATTACCACCCCCCACCCCCTCCCTTCAAAAAAAAAAAAAAAAAAAAAACCAATCCCACAATGTTGCCAACAACTCTGACTATGTTGTGGACATTAGTGTCCACTTCCGTAGGCAGCATCCTGGTTTTGATGCCATTCTTTGAACGATATTGTCCTGTTGGCCTTCAACAATGCTTTTATAAATATAAAAGCATAATCACCAGCTACTTCAATCCCTACATTGATATTTCGTTCTCTGATGTCTCGGAACTTTGGTTCAAGCGTAGCGATGCCTATTTAACTGTTGAGACTTACCTCAGCAACAAAGCTCCCAAGAGCGCTAAACGACTCAAAGCTGAGTTGGGAAAAGATAGCAGCAAAGTGGTTTTGAGTCTAGATGTGCATCAAACCGTGGTGGATGAGTTTCGCGGTGTCAAAATTTGGTGGACGTCAAAGAAAGAAGTCAACACATCAAGATTCTCCTATTTCATCGAGGAGACCACGATGTCGTACATGCTCTCGTTTCATAAGAGATACCGTGACCTAATCATTGGGTCATATTTGGAGCATGTTATGAACGAAGGGAAGGAAATTGGTGTGAAGAATCGGCAGAGGAAGCTCTACACGAATTGTCCTAAGGAAAAGTCTTCATGGTACATGAACCAAAGAATGTGGAGTAGCATCTTTTTCGAGCATCCAGCTAGCTTTGAAAGAATCGGTTTGGATCCAGAGACGAAGCAGGAGATTGTTGATGACCTGTTGACTTTCAGCAGGAGTAAGAACTATTATGAAAAGATTGGGAAGCCATGGAAGAGGGGTTATCTTCTCTATGGCCCTCCTGGGACCGGAAAGTCAACGATGATTGCAGCTATGGCCAACCTGTTGGACTATGATGTCTATGATCTTGAACTCACAGCAGTGAAGGATAACACGGAGCTGCGAAAGCTTTTGATCGAGACTACTGCTAAGTCAATCCTCGTGATCGAGGACATCGACTGCTCACTTGATCTTACTGGTCAAAGAAAGAAGAAAACAAAGAAATCTTCAGATGATCATGATGATGTGAACGAAATTCCAAAGAAAGATGCCAAGGAAGAGGAGAATAGTAATAAGGTCACACTTTCTGGGCTGTTGAATGTTATCGATGGACTGTGGTCTGCTTGTGGGGGTGAGAGGCTGATTATTTTTACCACGAATTTTCCGGAGAAGCTGGATCCTGCACTCATAAGGAGTGGTAGAATGGATAAGCATATTGAGCTCTCTTACTGCAAGTTTGAAGCATTCAAGGTGCTTGCAAAGAATTACCTGGATCTTGAAAAGCATCCGATGTTTGATACAATACAGAGGTTGATGGGGGAGACGAATATCACAGTTGCTGATGTTTCCGAGAACCTGATGCCAAAGTCCTCATCAGATGATGCAGATAAATGCCTATCGAAGTTGGTAGAGGCTCTTGAGGAAGCAAAGAAAAAAGCAGCAAAGGAGAAAGACGAAGAAGTGAAACAGAAAGAGGAAGAAGCGGCAAAAAAGAAAGATGGAGAATTGAAACTGAATGTGAAAGAAAATGATGAGGTGAAAGTAATAGAGGAAGGTCAAGCAGCAAAGGGGAAAAATGAAGATGTGAAAGTGGAATAGAATGAACCAACCCATGGAAGTGTTCGCCTTGACCCCAAAAAAAAAAAAAAAAAATTCTCCATATTTAATTTGTATAATATTAGGTCCTGCGCAGGTGGTGTTTATTATTTCTCGTCCTAAAAAACGCGTGTACATGTGTATATGTATATATCGAAGTTGTATATGTATATGTATATAGTGTGATGTCATGTGATGAATGCTGTAATTATTTTTATTAATGTTAATGTAAGTAATTATTAGTCGTTGTAATTAGCAATATATGTTGTAATATTTGAGTTTAAAATTGTTTTCTTGTAAGTAATAATATTTCTATCTATATTACAAACTGTACTTGTAATCGCCAGTACTAATTATCATAATCTTCAGGATCATCGATCTGAAGTTGTTCACGTATTTCGGTAATTTAATTTACGTACCGGCCTAACGCATATGAAACAATATTAATGTACGTGTTCTAATATTAAGATTGGAAAAGCTTCAAACCGATCGGTTAAAAACTCCATTTTCACAACAGCCAATAAAAATCTACCACGTACGATATGTACCAAACCAAAATTTACACTCACATACATACAATAGAATACTTCACTTTATTTTAATATTTTTTTATCTCTTCCCCTCATCTCTCCCCTCCCACCCACCTCCACCTGCAATCCCGCCTAACAATTAATGGAATCCCATGAGATTATTACTCCAAGTGCGGCTTTTTTGTCGACTTCTTTCTCCTCATCCTCTTCTTTAAATTCCTCCAACTTCTTACAAGAGTACTTAAAATAATTCCAAAGTAAAATTAAAAAAATCGAATAAAACTCAGATAAATATATTTTACCCACCAAAGAAATCATTCTAACAATTAAAAAAAAAATAGATGAAGAAAAATGGGTAAATTGAATTTATCTAAAGAATTTAAAACTGTGAAAACCAGTAAAAAACTTTACGATAACATCATAGAAAAACGGGGTGCGAGAGAGAAGAGCTTTATTTGAGAGAGAGAGAGAGAGAGGAAGCGTTGGAATTTCAGAAGAAGGATGAAGGAGAATAGAAAAAAAAAAAGTGATGAAGTACATGCAAGCCTATAAATCATTTTACTAAAACTCATACATGGTGGTGTCTAATTTGTTGGTGTAAAAAGGGGTATCCCACTCGACCAGCCTCTAGCATCTCTCATTAAGATTCAGTCCAAATATACATATATATTGTCTCTTCTTTGTCCGGCCTATTATTCAATATATAATTGAATTATAATACTTTTGCATGCTTGGGGTCATGTATTTATAATACCAGTACTCCTCGACCATTGTGGATTGGAAGTTCCAATCCTCATCAACTGTTCGACAAATATGAATTAATATTGTTGAAGTATATGCCTCATATAGTGAAAGTAGGCATATGCCAAAGCGAGCGGAGCGTAGCGTAGCGGAACAACATGGTATCTGCCTTTCGGGATTGATAAATTGTTTGGGACGCTGATTAGGTTTGGGGTGCAGAGGCAACGCTCCCACAGTATGGTATCGGGGGTATTTTTCTAATTTTTCTAAATGCATCCGTACGTCTAGGGTTAGTATAAATACACATTATGTAACCCTAATTGAATGATATAAGTATATCGTCAAACCACGTTAAATCTATGTATCGATTTCTATTATTTTACCCTTTTGATTATTCCGTATAATTCATCAGCAATTGCCACACGTTTCACAACAACTGGTATCAAGAGCTCAGGTCACGATGCCTGAGATCTCTTCTGTGAAGTTCGACATGGTCAAGTTCGACAGATCATCTGGAAATTTTGGATTATGGCAGAGGAGGGTGAATGATCTATTAGTGCAGTAAGGCATGGTGAAGGCGTTATACGGAAAGTAACTGGTAGGCATGGACAACATGGATTTGATGGAATTAAAAGCAAAAGTTGTGGAGACTATCAGGCTTTGTCTAGTTGATGACATGATGTATCACGTCATGGATGAGGAATCATCAGCAAAAATTTGTTTGTAACTGGAAAGTTGGTATGTGTTCAAGTCGTTGATGAACAAGCTCTATGTTAAGCAGAAATTGTATGGTCTTAAGATTTCAAAGGGCTCAGATCTGAGCCAGCATATCATCATGTTCAACCAGATCATCAGTGATTTGAGGCGGGTTGATGTGAAGTTTGAAAACGAAGACAAGGCATTGATGTTATTGAATTCCCTAACGAATTTTCCTACATACGAACATTTGGTTACGACTTTGATGTGGGGAAAAAGAACTCTCAAATTGGAGAGATCACAAGTGCTCTGTTAGGTTTTCATTAGAGGAAGAAAGCTAGTGATGAGACTTCACAAGGTGAAGGGTAACCAGGAATATGGGAGAAACAAGTCCTGGAGAGGATTGAGTAAAAATAAAGCTCGGTCTAAATTTAGGAAGAGGAATGACATAACGTGTTTTAAGTGCAGGACAAAGGGGCACATAAAACGAGACTGTCCAGTGAAAAAGAAGGGAAATACAAAGAATAAAGAGGGTTAATCAAAGTCTGCGAATGTAGTGGAAGAAGAAGACTCAGAGAGTGGTGACGAGGATATACTTTCTGTTTCATCCAATTCAGATCATCTTACAGATTCTTGGATTCTGGATTCAGTATGTTCTTATCACACGACACTCAATAAAGATTGGTTTGACAACTACAAGTTGGTAAATTCTAGTTTTGTTCTGATAGGCAATGATGCTTCATGCAAAGTTGTTAGAATAGGGAATATCAAAGTTAAAATGTTTGATGGTGTTGTTAGAACATTGTGTGATATTGTTAGACACATACCAGATCTAAGGAAGAATCTGATTTCATTGGGCACTTAGTTTGAGTCAGATTGTACCGTCTTGTAGCATATACGGTTTATATGGGTGAGCGTGGGATGATGGAGTTTCATAAGAGAAATCTATTGGAGTCTGTCAAAATATGCAAGCTTGATTTATGTAGGTATTGTGTTCTTACGAAACATAATAAAGTGTAGTTCAAGACAGGCACACATAAGATAGAGTGAATTCTTAACTATGTTCATATAGATGTTTGGGGGCCAGTAAGGGTAGCATCACGGGGAGGACATATGTATTTCGTGAGTTTTATTGATGACTACTCACAAAAGGTTTGGGTGTACTTTATGCAGCATAAGTCATAAATGTTTGCCAAGTTCAAGTTGTGGAAAGCTGAAGTAAAAAACCAGACAGGGAGGAAGATCAAATGCCTCAGGTCCAACAATGGTACTAAGTACACTGATTCAAAGTTCACGGAGTTGTGTGAGCAGCATGAGATTAAGAGACACTTCATAGTACGTGTTGCGCCTAAACCTTAACTCAAATTAATGAACCAAAATTTAGTGCAGTTTTACCTGCAAGTATATAGGTGTTGTAGTACCTTACAGGATCGAATCCACAGGGATTGACTAATGTGAAAAGTTCTCTCAAACAAATTAAAATAAAATACTAAAAGAGATGTGTAATTGAAACTAAAATGAGATTATAGAAATGATGAATTTTATCATGACAAAACAAAACTAAAATGATAAGCTGTATTGATATGGAAAAAAAAAGACTAAGGTTTCGAGGATCCGTTTAATAATTTAAAATATTGTTTCCGATCGAATTACTTCAATTAAACTAGAATAATAATTCCGTTTAATTGGAAGATTTAGCATTTAAGATCAAGAAAAATAGTTACGAATGATCGAGCATGAACAATTGATGATTAAAACGCTTACAAATTTATTTGACTATCACAGGGATTTCTCAAGCATTTACTGTATTCGAAAATCACAATAAATCAAGAAAAATATATAGATAATCAAATTATCCAATAATAAAATCATTCAATCGATCAAACTCACAAAATAAATTTGTCGACGATCCGAAAACAATTTTCAAATCATTAAACTTCACCTCTAACCTTAGTATGAAAATTTAGCCAAACATGTTTAACACAAGATCTATAGAAATTAAATAAATATCCTCCGTAAACAAACCAAGATAAAACACATAAGTTAACACTAAAAAAAAAAACTAGCAGAAGTGCAATAGTTTGGAACCACTAAGAGCTAAGAACGAACTAAACAAACTGCTTAAAATGAAAAATTAAAATCTAAAACCGAGCGGAGCTAACGTCCAACGAAAACCGAAAAGAACAGAAATGATGCCACCAACCGAACGTCTAAAAACATGAAACGTAAAACGTCTCCTTCCCAAATAAAACTGAACTCCCGAAAAAAAAACAAGCAAGCCGTCCAATGGTCTGTCTCTTGAATCCGAAACTTCCCAGACGTAAAAAAAATAAAACTCAGCTAGTCGAATGACAACTGAAAAGAAAAGAGAACGGAAACAAAAAAAAAATGCTGAACCAAAGAACTAAAGATAAAAGACGCCGAACGGTTCTCAAAACCAAAATGAAATAAAACTCACAAATCAGCCGACTACAACAGATGAACTGCAGAAGATAAAATAAATCAAAATGTCCAACAAGTAGAGTCTATCTCTTCAGAAACGAAAGCATAATAGAAAGCAAAAATAAAATGAAATGAACCAGCCGAAAGAGAGGAAGTTTGGTCACTGCACTCTAACATCAACGAAAAAAAATAAAATAAAATGAACCAGCCTTCCCTTTCCTCCTCAACTTCGTTTCTGTCCGTGAAAGACCAGAGAAAACAATTCTCTGCTTCTGCTCTTCCAGCCCAGTCCGAAACCATCAAAAGTCTCTGTTTTTCCTCCCAAAAACAGAGCAAACATGAACTCACTTCAACCTCAATCCTTATTTTTTTTTCTCCCTCGTTTCCCTCTGAACGTAAAAGAGTTTTAAAGCTAGCGGAAGACCTCTCAGAAACTTCCCGAACCTCCCTTACCTGAACGTAAGCTCTCTCTTTTTCTCTTCTATTATTATTTTTTTTACGTAAGTTTTTCTCTCCCAACGTCCAGGCTCCAAGGTCAAGTAGAGCTTTTTCAATTTTAAAATTTCCTATCACGCAAGAAATGGTTGGACAACCCGGGTCTTTGTACTTTGGAGGAGAATTGTTCTGAAGGATTACGCTTACCTGCTCAGTTAGGAAAGCCTTCTTCTGCACCTTCATCGTACGCTTTACTGTGCATAGATCTTTCAAAAATTTAGCATACGATGGAATTTGTTTGATTGCATCCAACAACGGAATGTTGATTTTTACCTGCTTGAAAATTTCAAGAATATCAGTATTCTGAACCAACTTGGGAGAATGTTGCAACCTTTGGGGAAATGGTGCAGGTATTGGGCATTTTACAGGCATATCTAGCTCAACTTTCTCAAGGTCACCATCACTCTTGGAATTTAAAGAGTTGTTGGTCTCATCAACTTTCGTTGTTGAAATACTCTTATCAATTATTTTTCCACTGCGTAGAGTGGTGATGGACTTGGCATGTTCAAATTTTAAATCAGAGGGATTTGAATTTCTTACCTCAAATTTACCTTTTGGATTCGGCTGAGGTTGAGCAGGAAACTTACCCTTTTCTTGAGCTTGCAATGCAGATGTCAAGTCGCTAATAGAACTTCTCATCTCAGTAATGGCCTGCATTGTCTGAGTGTTGATATTGGCTTGTCCCTGCATAAAAGTTTGTAATGTCTCCTCAAGGCTTTTCTTATGTGGAGGCACATAAGGTGTAGATGAAGAAGGCCCTTGAGGATTTTGATTTGAATTGGACTCATTCCTCCAACTAAAATTGGGGTGATTTCTCCATCCAGGATTATATGTTTCCGAATAAGGGGAAGAAAATGGTCTCCTATAAGAATTCATGACATTTGCTTGTTCATGCAACACCTCTTTAAAAGCAGGGATTGTTGGACAATCCTGAGTTAGGTGTCCACTAATCTCACAAATGCCACAATTTTCTTCTTCTTTTTCAATGGCCTTAGCCGAATTTACCTTCCTAAGTTCCATGGCTTCGACTTTTCTTGTCAGACTTGCTATCCTAGCATTTACATCATCATTTCCTTTAAGAACATACATACCTTCTTGAGACATGGCACTGAGTTTGGGCTTATTTGACCGATCAGAACGATCTGTGTTATCCCAAGATTGGGCATTTTCAGCTAATTGGTCAAAATAATCCCAAGCATCATCAGGATCTTTATTTAAAAATTCACCGTTACACATCATTTCTACAAATTGGCGCATTTGAGATGTTAAACCTTCATAGAAGAAACTAATGGTGCGCCAAGTCTCATAGCCATGATGTGGGCAAGTTAGCAATAATTCTTTAAAACGTTCCCAACACTGAAAAAATGTTTCATTTTCCTTTTGAGAAAAATTCATAATATTTCTGCGAAGAGTGTTGGTCCTATGAGTAGGAAAAAACTTTTTCAGAAATTCTCTTTGCATTTCTTGCCATGTGCCAATAGATCTTGGTCTCAAGGAGTTCAGCCAATTTTTAGCTTTTTCTTTCAAAGAGAAAGGAAACAACTTTAATCTAACAACATCGTCATTGATAGTTTGGGTTTGTAAAGTTGCACAAACCTCTTCAAATTCTTTCAGATGCAAATAAGGACTTTCCGAATCTAAGCCATGAAACTTGGGAAGTAATTGAATTACTCCCGGTTTTAAATCAAAATTCCCCATATTCGTAGGAAAAATCATACAAGATGGAGTACTTGTCCTTGTAGGCTGCAAATATTCGCGCAAAGTTCTCATTGGCGGATTATTTTGTGCCTCTTCATATTCTTGTTCATCATGAACACTACGATTGTCAGCCATGGTATTAGAATGAGAATTTTTGGAATCACCAGACAAAGTATCAACCAATTCTTTTAAAACTATTTCCTCTCTTCTCAATCTACCCGTTTGATCACGTTGCCACGAGATCATTCATCATAGACGCTCAAGCACAATAATAAATTAAAAAGTATGGACAGGTCTAAAAAATTATTTAATACATGCACCTATGAAAATATTTTTTTTTCTTTTTATAAACTAAATGCAAAACAAGCAAGAAAGTAAAATAAAAAAAATTGGATTGAGACTACCAAATGGTATGAATATGGAAGCAATGTTTCTTGATCTCTTTTCCGTAAAAAAAAAAGTACCTGCAAAAAGAATATGAAAAACAATTAGCAAAAGATTACTAAAATTTTTTTTTCTTTTTTAAAAGAAATTATCACACGTTGCAATCCCCGGCAACGGCGCCAAAAACTTGTTGCGCCTAAACTTTAACTCAAATTAATGAACCAAAATTTAGTGCAGTTTTACCTGCAAGTATATAGGTGTTGTAGTACCTTACAGGATCGAATCCACAGGGATTGACTAATGAGAAAAATTCTCTCAAACAAATGAAAATAAAATACTAAAAGAGATGCGCGATTGAAAATAAAATGAGATTATTGAAATGATGATTTTTGTCGTGACAAACCAAAATTAAAATGATAAGTTGTATTGATATGGAAAAAGACTAAGGTTTCGAGGATCCGTTTAATAATTTAAAATATTGTTTCCGATCGAATTACTTCAATTAAACTAGAATAATGATTCCGTTTAATTGGAAGATTTAGCATTTACGATCAAGAAAATAATTACTAATGATTGAGCATGAGCGATCGATGATTAAAACACTTACAAAACTCTTTTGACTATCACAGGGATTTCTCAAGCATTCATTGTATTCGGAAATCACAATAAATCAAGAAAAATATATAGATAATCAAAATATCCAATAATAAAATCCTTCGATCGATCAAACTTGCAAAATAAATTTATCTTCGATCCGAAAACAATTTTCAAATCATTAAACTTCACCTCTAACCTTAGTATGAAAATTTAGCCAACCATATTTAACATAAGAGCTATAGAAATTAAATAAACATTCACCATGATAAAAATAAAATAAAACACAGGCTAAAAGGAAAACAAATTAGATCATAAAACAGGAAATTGAACCGAAAATAACTCCCCTTAAAAGCAGTCTGATCCGTAGCTCCTCAAACAGCTAGCTTCTCAAAAATATTCATCTTCCATTCCTCCGGCATTACGTCTCACTCTCTCAACCCAGAAAAAAATTCACTTCTTGCCTTTGCTAGCCCCTTCACTCGGTCACATACTCAGCCCTGCTTTTCTTCCACTCCAAACGAAAATGAACACTTCACTTTGGCAGTCCGAAACTCCCTCCGTAAGCGTCCTCCTTTACGTCAACACCAGCAGCTCCTTTCATTTGTTTCTTTCTCCGCCCGCAGCACCAAATAAATGGATAGCCAGCGTCTCTCGAGTGGCTATGTTTCTGCAATGAAAAATAAATGAATCCCCCACCATTCGTGCTGCATCCTAGATGAAATAAGAAAGCCCACTCAAACATCCAGTTCACATCGTGCTCTCTCTTCCATGCCGCTATCTTCTTCCCACTGATCTGTGTTCTTTTCTTTTTCTTTTTTTTTTTCGTTTCCGTTCACGTAGAGATCATTGTGAGTTCCTCCTTCTCTTGTCTTCCCTGTCCGAAGCACATAGGAGATGAAACCAGCTCCAGACTTCGCTGTTGTCAAAAAGAAATTCACTCCTCTGTTTTCTCCCACTAAAAACAGAGCAAGTTTCCTCAAGTTTCTCTTCAGAAAATAGTTCTACGTCAGCCTCTGCTCTCCTTTAGATTTTTTTCGTTGGCTCCTCTCTCCCTGAACGTAAACTTTGAACGTGAACACCTGAACGTAAACTCTACTCTCTTCCGTTTCAGTCCGTAAACTTTCCTCCGCCCAGCTAAATCCCACTCTCCCTATTTTTCTTTTCTTCCCAAGTTTTCTTTTTACTCTCCGTCCAGCTATCCTTCCCCAGCCCAGACGAAGTGTCCCCCCTTCCGTTCTCCCCAAAATCCCCTACGTAAACTCTCTTTTTAACGTCACTTTGGTTCCGTCTCCAAACCTCCTCCATCCTCTCCGTAAATCACTCTCTTTAAAGCTGTCACTCACCAACATATTTTAATTTACTCCAGCACGTCTTCACCCTCAAACCATCCACCGAATTCCTTTAATCTCCACGTTTCACTCTCCGTCTTTCACGTCCAGCTCACCCTCCTCAATTCTCAATCAAATTTCCGTATACGTCCAGTCCCAGACCTTCACGTCACCCAGCTTTGGCTCCATCCTCTTTTTCTTTTCTTCAAATAGAACTGAAACTCCCACGTAAAACTCCTTTTTTTTTCGTCCAGAACAGCTGCAGCTTTCAACAACCACAAGTGCAGCGACTAGAACCGGCCCCCTTTTTTCTCGTTTCCTTACCTTTTTATTCTTCTATTTTACGTGCTGCCAAACGTCAAGCGTCCGCATGTGTGCTGTGTCCTCATCTCCCATCAAACTTCCAGTTTTTACGTCCCACTAGCCCACCGAAAGCACCCCCAGACAACACGTGAACCGGCTCCTTGACTTTCCGTAAAAGCCTCTCCTCCAGCCAAAATGTGTCTTGCTGTCCACGAGAAGAAGAAACCTTTCGCCGAACCTTTATATATTTTTTTTTTCGCGTGGCTTTCTTGTTGACTACATGTGAAGTGCATACGGCTTATGTCTTCTTTTCTTCTTTCGGCTCTTCCTTTTTAATTTCCACATTGCTTGCATTTCCACATCACTTGCCGACAATTCTTTTAATTCAAAGTCTTCAACATTTTATCTTCTTTTTTTTTTTTTTAGAAACTCGTAAAGCATGCGCTTTTGGTCAGAGCTGGATCTCGTGAATTTTATTTGAACTGAAAAAAATAAAATAACACTCGAAATAAATTAAAAGGAAAAATAGATTATTAAAAATATATTATATATGTGAGGAAATATTTTTCAATTAAATCATAGTTATAAAATTAAGCATAAACATGATATTAATCAATTAAAAATCACAACTCGAATTTATGCTTATTAACTATTTTTCCATCTAAAACCAATAATAATGTCACGAAGCAGTTGAAATAAATTGGTTTTAAATAGCTAAAATATGCAATTTTTCAGCTCAAACAGTACGCAAGACACCACAGCAAAACAGTGTGATGGAAAGGATGAACAGAATAATAGCTGAAAGGGTTCGGTGTGTCAGGTTGAATGCAAGGCTTGCAAAGAACTTTTGGAAAAAAGTAGTGAATATGACATGTTTCTTAATTAACAGATCACCTAGGGCAGCATGGCCTATCTACTTGAAATAAAGGATGAGAAATTATTGTATGGAGAAAGAGGCAGGAGCGGAAGATTGTCTTTTCAATATATATAATTTCTTCCGTGTAAAACAATTCAATTACAAAAAGAAAGATAAAGAGAAATACATGATTAGAAAGGGGGACAATCCCAATTACAATCATACCAACACAACATATAAATTATATATATGTACTACTTCTTTCACATTACGTTTATAGAGAGAGAAGATTTTTTAAGTAAACTGTTATAACTCTTTTAAATCTCTTTCTAACAAGCTGTTCAGTTTGTTTGTTTTCCAAGAAAGGAAAAGTGCATGGAATGGAATTTTTTTCTCATGCGTTTGACGTCCACAAATAAACTGACGACACATCAACAATCCACATAGAAGTCACACAAGCAGCATTATAGGTTAGTAAGATCAAAATTAGAGAAACTCGTGTGTGAGCCATTGCGAGAAGAACTATTCTTCTAAAAACACAAACCCGCTCTTCCACTCTACCCACACCATCATACTCCATACAACCTTTATACCGGCGCACCCCTTCAGACCATTGCACCTCTAGCCAAGAGACCCCTTCAGACCATCGGTCACACAAACACCATCCAGAATTAGTGCATTGCTGCCCTCCAAACCGCTGCACACCTTTGTCCTTCTTGTTCATCGACGTCTTCATATCTACAATTTACATGATTTTGAGATAACATTTTTTATTTTATTGGCAAATTTCCTGTATTTTTGCCCTCCTATTTCGAGAAATTCTTATGGAGATAATATTCTTTTGCATCTAGTTTTGAGAAATTCTTCTCAAGATTACGGGTAGACACACATAGTGTAAATTCTTAGCTTCCTAATTTTCTGTAGTGAATTTTTTTTAGAAACTTGTTGAAGCTATCGAGATTTTATTGGTGCAAAATTCTTACGATCCATGCATCCATTAATAGGATTGAATATGTAATTCCAATCATTTGAGCTTCAATGCTTTATATATATATATATATATATATATATATATATATAATATATATATATATAGTAGAGAGAGAGAGAGAGAGAGAGAGAGAGAGAGAGAGAGAGAGAGAGTTAACTTTGACCAATACTCTTGAATTAAACTAATGAACCCAGAGTGAGATGATTTCAGGGCTTGCCATTTTTTTTCTTGATCTGCCACTTCTTGTCCGCAATTTGCAAAACATCAAAAGCACTAGGCCAAGGGATAAGTTATAGTGGGAGGTTGACTATAAGTCCCAAGGATTCAAGTTCTTTTTCTTAAGAAAGTTAACTTGATCAATAATTTCATAAACCTTATCAACTAAAAAAGATAATGTCTAATCACATATTAATTTCAATATATGTACTAAGATCCATAATAAGAATTATTCAAGAAAGCATATTCAAATTTGGAGGATCCCACTTGTTTAGAAATTAATGGGCATATTTTAATATTTTACTTTAGCTCTAAGGCTTTACCAAACTAGACTGACTTCTATATTGTAATATCATTTAACTTTTGTGATTTTCATTTATGTCAGTATTACTGTTTTCATGTGTTGTGATAGTGTTTTGGCAATGCTATTTTTATTGATTGAGTTGGCATTATTTTATCTTGTAATGAACGATCTTATGCCAAGTTCAGATAATGATGAAGTTGAGATAATAATGAGTAGAACTTGTCCAGAAGTTGAGGATAAAAAAATTAAGGCTGAAACTGTAGAAGAACAATGTGATGTGAATGTGGAAGATAGAGTGAATGTGGGTGATGGAGTGAATGTGGAAGACCAAGTAGATCGAGTGAATGTGGAAGATTAAGTGAATGTGGGAGATGAAGATGGAGTCAATGTGATTTCCACTTCTAGTAGTGGTCTTTTTGAGTCATTCGTTGGGAAGGAATTTGATCAAGTAGAAGATATCCAAACATTTTACAAGGCATATGTAAGAAGAATAGGTTTTGCAATGAGTACCAACCATACTTGATTATCAAAAGATAATAGAAAACTTATTGGGGGTAAAGTATATGTTTGCTCAAGAGAAGGATTTCAGTGTGAAAGTCGCAAACAAAAAGAATGAAAAATTCCTAAACTTGCTGAGACAAAAATTGGGTATAAAGCAACCATGTCTATAAAAAAAGGATAGTGGAAAGCGGACTGTATGCAAGTTTGTGTCTAAACACAACCATAAGCTACTCACACCAAGAAGTACTAGTTTGCTCCGTGGACATAGAGGAGTGACACGTGTCCAAAAAAACTTATTCTTACTTTGAATGAGTCTGGTGTATCAACAAAGAAGATAATGTCAATGTTGACCAAAGAATTAGATGGTGATTTTAACATTAGTTGTACTGATAAGGACATCAAAAATTATATGGGAAGTAAAAGAAGAAAATTGTTTGAAGAGGGAAATGTACAAATATTGATGCCTACTTTCTTGATTGAAAGTGTAAGGAACCTGGTTTGTGTATTCTATATAAGTTGATAAGAATGAGTGTATGAGAAGTTATTTTTTGGTAGATGCAAGATCAATGGCTACATATCAATATTTTAGAGATGTTGTCACATTTGATGCGATGTACCTGATAAATATTTATAAGATGTCATTCATGCCATTTTCATAAGTTAATCATTATCACCAAACCATAATTTTTGGTTGTGCATTGTTTGTTAATGAAATAGTTGAATCCTATATGTAGTTTTTGAGAACATGACAAGAGGCAATGTTGGGGTATGCCCTTTCAACCAAAATTATTAATGATGACAAGGCGATGACCAAGACCACTATAAAGGCACTCTCAAATACAACTCATAAGCTGTGCTTGTGGCATATTTTGTAAAAAAATTCAGAACATTTGGCACATGTATATAACAAGTTTTCAGATTTTCAAAAAGAGTTCCGTCATTGTACCATGAAACGAGTGATGAGTTCGAGTAGGAATGAAGTTCAATACTAACAACATATAGTCTAGTAGATAATAACCATCAGAATTTGGGATAAGTGGGTTCTGGCTTACTTGTGAATCACATTTTGTGCTAGTATATCAACGACTCAAAGGTGCAAAAACACGAATAAATTTTTCAAGAGTTATATTCGTTCGAGCATGATGGCAAATGACTTTGTACATTAATACGAGAAAGTCTTAGATGCACGTTATTTCAAGGAGAAAAAGAAAGACGTGCGAACAAAATTGACACAGGCAATTCTAAAAACGTGTCATAGAATTGAAGAAGATGCAACATTAGTCTATACAAGGGAGTATTTCACGATCTTCCAAGATAAGCTATTCAATAGCTAATGGTTCAAATAAACCAAATATAAAAAAAGAGGGTGAAAGCAAGATGAATGGAGTGGCATTGCATGGCAAAGAAAAACCTATTTATTATGTGGCCTTGGAGAGTGGAGAAGCGAAGACAATATGTATATGTTGTATGTTTGAGTTTATTGGGATTCTTTATAGGCATATCCTATGTGTCCTTGGCAAGAAATTGAAATTATATATGTTGCCACATCATTATATTCTAGAAAGATGGACAATCAATGCTAAGAGTCAAGCTATTCTTAACATACTAAATTCTGATGGGCAAGTAATGACACAGGATAATCTGATGATGAGAAAAAACAAGTTGATGATACAATTTTACAATATTGTAGTACTTGGCTCATAATCAATACAGAAATAGAACCACCTATCTCTTGCCTTAGACAAGGTCTACAAGCAATTGCTTTTGATTGAAGATATTCTTTACCTACTAGGGTTGGGAGGAAGCCTTTTTTTTATTTTTTTTAATCCATGGAGATAGCTTGATTTACATATTACCCATGTAATATAATAAAGAGCAATAGGACATCCTGGTTTGGATGTAACAGGATTGAATTTCTTTGGTATTATGACATTTTTTTTTTCTTGGATTGCTTACAAACTTTTAAGTTCTCTGATTTTAATCCCAAAAACAAGTGCTAGTATTATTTTGGAAGGGCCTCCCATAAAAATTTTCATTCATGAATTTACATTTGGGTAGAGCCTAATGCATAGGATAAGATAGGTAAAGAAAATGGTTCTCTAGTCAATTACGTATGTCATAGTGAGGGACTTAGGTTTATAAATCAAAAAGGGTCACAACATGCCCTGCATGTTCAAGGTGGGGGGTGTCATATTTGATACAGTGCAGTGTGGACAACACAGAGAATGAGACAACATTGTTTTAGCTTTGCAAATAACCAAGAGCATATGTATCAAAAGATAATTATCATTACATTCCAAAAGCACTCACTTACTTTCCAAAAGCACTAGTTTGGACCATTACAAAATATAATTACAAACGGCCTAATAACCATAGCACTAGCCGACATACATGATTGTTGCTATGATACAAAATGATTACAGTACAAATCACAACAAAATAGAACCATAACAATAATAAAGCTTTCAAGGTTCCCTTGTAGTTCTTCTCTATAGCTTTAAATTTGGGTTGTTCAATCATTACATATTCTAGATTTACCATGTCATTCCTTCTTTGAGCTAGCTCTAACATCATTTTATAACAGCTATTTTTTTTTTCATTTCAAGATCAATCATTTGAAAAAATCTACATTGTTTGTTGTTCTTATAATTTGGACAGTTGTAAAATTGTCTGTCAAAACTAGTAGCCTTGCCATAAATCCTTAACTTGGATGGAATCCCATAGTAGCAAAAGGGTTTCTCCAAACCAACTTGGTCTTTTTCTCTTGCAATCCAAGAACTTGAACTAGTACTACTGTCAATGTGTTTCATATTGCTTGATTCTGGATCATGTTTTTGCCACAACAATATGAAGCAATGGATCTGCATAAGTAGCTTTCATATAAAATTATTATTTTTTTGGCATAATGAATTTTCTACTCCAATACCACCTATTATTTAGGTTGCATTGTGATCTCTGGTGATTCATGAGGTACTGACGTCGTGTTTTATACGCCTATGGACCAGACTCTAAGAAGTTCGAGTCTTTGATCTTGAAGGCCTGCTAACACAAAAATAAGATAAGTAGGGGGTAGCCCTTGGGTGGTCGAGGGAGCCTCAAATGCCTATGTCTATGATGTACTTGGAGAGATTATATGGGAAAGTAGAAAATTCAAAAATTTTATCAAGTGAGCCGAAGATCCCCCTTTCGATACCTGAGGGTTCCATTTTATACCTTGCCTTGAGGGCTAGGTAGCCATGCCCTGTGGCTGGGGGGAGGGATGTCCTCCTGAAGTCCCTTCCGCTATACCCATTTAATGCGGCATGACCCTCTAAATAATGCATTTAATACGGTGTGATCCTCTGATGAGTGCATTTAATGCAACATGGTTATCTGAGTTTGCCTTAAGGTTTAGTCTCGTAGAGATGGCGTATTCCTCTTCTCCTTTTGCCAGGACAAGTTTCCTGCACTCCCAGAATTGCAGCTTGTCCTCCAACTCGAGGCCCTAAACTCAACCTATATAGGTTGAGAGTCTTTTATCGGGCATCCAAGTGACTGGGTGGGTACAAGCCTTTAGATATTGGGCCCGGGTCCCTGGCCTTTTGGGCTTGGGGAAAAACACCCTAACAGTTACCTCACTAATTATCATCGGGTTAGTCCAATAGAAATTTCTCTTACTCTTCTTCAATGTTGTTACTTACCACTTTATACCCGGTTGGACAGGGTGAGATGGCATTGCTGCCCCTGATCCTTCCACATGTCGGGCCATTATTCTCTTTCTCTTGGCGCAGTTCCCAAAGATTTGATCCCGGTACTCAATGATGGCCATTCTATCTTTTCCGTAATGATGATTGTTAGATGGTTTCCCCTTCTTCGCATCACGCCATGCGTATGCGGGACTCAAACCATTTTACCTTTTGTGTTCGCTAGTGAAGATTGAAGGGTCAACCGTCGCTCCTTTTGTATAAGTCTTGCCATACTCTTGCCACTCTCTTTTTATCCTACTTGACTTCCCTTTGTCTCTCTTTCTCTCCTCATTTTCTTCATTGCACTTGTTCCCAAATGGCTGTCAGAAGGTTTGCTGAACCTGCAAACTTCAACAGGCAGAGCCAACCTGAGGCCGACATCCTGGAGCTGGGTTACGCCTGTCGCTCCTGGGGATCGGATGCCTCTCACGACTTCCTTTAGTCGCTAATGGCCACCTACCATGTACTTGACATGGTAGTTTTTGAGGCTCTTACACATCATGAGAGGGTCATTGGCACTGATGGTTTGGCATCGCGTGTCGCTCTTTTCCCCAGTATGTTCTTCTGCAGGTTGAGGCTACCCTTCTGTTGCCCTATTCGTGAAGTCCTACACCATTTTGGGCTTACTCCTGCCCAACTCCATCCGAAACGCCTGGTAGATTTTGATTTGTTGTTGTATTCTATGGCTACGTGCTCTACTGAAGTTTGATCTAGAGCATGCCGACTTGACCTACCGCAAGTTCTTCCTGACCCATAACATGAAGAGGGGTGCCGAGGACATTTGTAGTTTCAGGCCAATGAGTGCCCTTGTAGTGTTGGAGTAGCAATACCTTAAGATCCCCGATTGGACCAGCAGGTTTTTCTTTGTTTTTGGCCATGGATAAGAGTTCCCGGTTGGACAAATCAGCCTGGTACTGTAAAATTATATGGAATGTCCAATCCAAGTGTTAACATGCTTCCAAAAATACAATGAAATGCCTTAAGACGATCATCAAGTAGTTGGCTTTATTTTGGACCAAAGATAGATCCAAAAAAGGGACGATGTGGTGCATGTATTGTGTATAGACCAAATCAGATTCTTATATGAATACAGGAAAATAGACAAAACACATATCTTCTTTACAGAAATGGAGCAACTCTTCGTAAGTCTCAAAGATCACAAGCAAATAGCTAGGAAGAAAATTTCTTTCAATGAGTACTTTATAATCAAGTTTGATTAATAATCAACAACCAATTACTTAAAATGACCCTAGAGTTGCCTTTTTATAGGCCTACAATTGAAGACCTTAAAATAAATATAACTCTACGATTAACTTTAATCAAATTCTAGATAAAGCCTAAAGTATATATATATATATAATCAAACTCCTAATAATAATTACCACTTATAAAAAGTCCTAATTATCTCAAATACTCCTTAAAACTCGAATTGAATTAAAACTTTATATATAAATGATACAGATTTTGATAAAGAAACCAAACTTCATTGAATATAAGATGATTATAGACATTTGTAAAGCCAAATAGCTTGAGAAATAAAATCTAGAATACAATCCCTCCACATCTCAACATTCTCAACATTCCATGCATTTTGGGCAAGCTTATGTGCTGTCGAGATTCCTTCTCTATAAACATGTGTAAAAGAGAAAGATGCAAAACAAGTCTGCAATCTCATAACTTTAGCAAAGAGAGCCCTAAAATCATAATCTAGCATATCATTTTTCTGTAATGAACCAACAAGTAGAAGACAATCAGATTCCACAATCAAGTTTTTGATTCCCATACCAACACATAGTTGCGTACCCCAAAAAACAGCCAAGAATTCAATAGTTTCCAGATTATCCACTTCATTTTCAGCCTTACTTGCTGCCATAATCATTTCACCCTTATCATCCCTTAGAATGACCCCAACCCCAGCCTTCCTAAGGTCATAAAATAGGGCCCCATCAATATTAAGCTTTAAGAACTCAACTAGGGGTGGCCACCACATTAGATGCTTCTGCAATTGTATGTGAGTCTAACCTTTCACATATTTGAACCTTCTCAAGATGCCTAAAGCATGTTCAACCACCTTATTTGTAGGCAACACTATCTTCTCAAACTCCATTTTATTCCTCAATTGGATAATCACAGAAACTACATTTACCTTAAGAAATCACCCTTTTCTTCGAAAGATTTTCTTTAGTTGGGAGGCCATCTTTACAAGCTTGCCAAATGAACTCTTTGGTTAATCCTCACTCAATCAGATTGAAGAAATACAAGTTGTTATACATGTTTTTTAATAATCTATCCTTGTCGAGAGTGTCTTGAGCATGTCTTATTTATATTCTTGGAATATTACAGCAAGTAATGACTTGTACAAGGGAGGAAGTAAAACAAAGTTCATAAGGCAAGTAAAGCAAACTTCACATGGGAAGAGTATATGTTGGGAACTTTGGGAACTTCGAGAGCACAGAAATGGCGAAGAGCATATCTACCATGATTTAAGATTGCTACATTAGAAGCTTTTGTGCCATCGAGTCGAAGTTGATTTAAAGTAGACATTGCTTGGTTCAGAAGGTCACAACCATTGTTGGGTTGAAATTGCCTAGGATTATCTTCAATATATAATTGTCGCTTGGTTTGGAAACTTTCAACTATTGGCTTGAAGTTGACTAGTATTTTCAATATGGAGGTCGCTCGATAATCAAGCGAAGTCTCGAGTTGATACTCGCTAGAATGATGATCAAGAGATCTGTTAGGAGAAATCTTAATAGAGACTTGGAATAACTAAATCAATTACCAAACAGTGGAAATAATTCTCTCCAATCATGTGAATCTGTTAGGAAGTAATTTACTAGAGATAATCTAAAACAAAATTACACACACAAAGAGCTAAGAATTTATTATGTGGAAGACCCTTCAATGCAAAGGGAAAATCCACGGGACCTAGTCCAATTAAATCTTTCACTATCAACAATGATGTGTACACAAACATTCTCTCTAGATAACACTAGAGGTATACAATCAAGAATAATCTTAAGAAAACACTTTCTTGGCAACCAAATAGTATGATAGAAGATATTTCACCACAAAGATGTGTTACTGTTCATGACCTCAAACACTATAAATACTACTACAAATTTGATCTCCACTGTTCAGATTATAGAGCCTTTGTGAATGTGCCTGCAAGATTTCAGCTCAATCAGACCATAGAAGACTTCGATCAAAGCATTTGATTGAAACTGAATGAACTCCCCTATTTTTTTGTTGTCTCTTCCTCTCCTCAATCTCTCACACGTTTTCTCTTCTCTTACTTTTTTTTTTTTTTTTCTCACACACTCTTTTCTGCCAATAGCAGTAGTAGCACTTAGGTTTTAATAAACCTAATTAAACTGGTCCTAAACCCTCTTATTAGCGGGCTTAACGGACCCACATGGGCCATCCTCCATATAGGAGGGAACCCACACAACAAATCTCCCACATCCCGACTATGTGGGGGGACTCACCAAACCTGCTTTTGCTCTGCATACTTCGAGCTTTTGCATAGGTAGTGGTTTTGTCATCATATCTGACCCATCTCATCAGTATGGATTTTTTTAATCTGTAACAACTTCATATCCAATGCATTAAGAATCCAATGATACCTCACATCACTATGCTTGGATCTTGAAAGAAAGGTTGAGTTTTTCTCAAGATGGATGGCACTCTGACTGTCACAATAGAGAGTATACTTCTCTTGTTTCTAACCCAGTTCTTCTAAGAACTTCTTCATCCATATCAATACTTTGCTTGATGCAGTTATGGCAACATACTCTGCTTCTATGGTAGACAAAGCAATACATTTCTATAGTTTGGATTGTCATGACACAGCTCCCCCTGAATAAGTAATCCAATACCTTGAAGTGGACTTTATAGAATCAATATCACGGGCCATATTTGCATCTGTAAACCCTTCAAGTATAGGTTTACCATTTCCAAAGCACAAACATACCTTAAAAGTACCTATGAGGTATCTCAAAATCCACTTAACTGCATTCCAATGCTCTTTTCTTGGATTTGAGAGAAAACAATTGACTACACCAACTACATGAGCTATATCAAGCCTTGTGCATACAATTGCGTACATTAAATTACCCACTGCTGAGGCATATGGGACTCTTTCCATATCTTCATTCTCTTTATTTGTGGAAGGACTTTGCTTTGCACTTAACTTAAAATGAGTAGCCAGAGGAGAGCTAACTGTCTTAGTTTTACTCATATTGAATCTATCGATATATTGCTCCTGTGACATACACAACTTCTCTTTTCTATTGCTCCTATGACATACACAACTTCTTCTCTTTTCTATCTTGGTAAATTCAAATACCAAGAAATTTCCTTGCTAGCACCGAGTCCTTCATGGCGAAGGACTAATTTAACTGCCTCTTTAGATTTTCAATTCTTGAAGAAATCATGCCAACAATCAACATGTCATCAACATAAAGCAGTAATATTATGAAGTCATCATCACAAAATTTCTGCACAAATACACAATGGTCAGAGGTGGTCTTCTTGTAGTCTTGCTCTTCCATAACTGACTCAAATTTCTTATACCATTGTCTGGTGCCTGCTTTAGACCATATAAACTTTTCTTTAGTCGACACACACAATCTGCTTTGCCTTTCACCTTGAAACTCTTTGGTTGTTCCATATAAATCTCTTCCTCTAAATCACCATGTAGGAAGGTAGTTTTCACATCCATCTGTTCAATTTCTAAGTCTAGGCTAGCTGCTAAACCAAGAACCACACGGATGGAGGACATCTTCACAACTAGAGAAAATATCTTATCAAAGTCCCCTAACAACAAGTCTAGCTTTGTATCGTGATCGAGAAGTGTGTTCATCTTGCTTTACTCTATAAACCCACTTGTTCTACAAAGCTCTTTTGCCTTAGGGAAACTTTACCCGTTCAAAAGTATGATTGTCATGCAATGATTGCATCTCATCTTGCATGGCATCAACCCACTCTGCCATATGTTCATCTTCCATGGCTTCTGCATAACACTCGAGCTCTCCCCCATCAATCATTAGCACATACTTGTTTGTAGAATACCAAGTGGAAGGATATCGGTCTCTAATAGACCTCCTGAGTGGAACATTTGGTGGCACGTCTCCAAGTCATGAACCATCATTGCACCGGATCACTACTTTATCTGTCTTCTCAATATCTCGTATGGTTTGATCTTCAATAAACACAATGTCTCAGCTTCTCACTAGTTTCTTATCAACTAGATCATTTAATCTGTACCCAAACTCATCCAGACCATAATCTAGAAAGATGCACTATTAGGTCTTCACATCGAGCTTAGACCTCTCATCCTTTGGAATATGCACAAATGCTTTACAACCAAAGACACGTAAGTGATCGTAGGTAACATCTTTGCCAGTCCAAACTTTGTAGGGTACATCAAACTAAAGAGGAACACATGGTGTCGTATAAGAACATGTATAACTGTACTCAAAGCCTTACCCCCAAAAAGATCCAGGCAATTGTGCCTGTGAAAGCAAATATCTCACTCTCTCAATCAGTGTTTTGTTCATCCTCTCAGCTGAACCATTCAACTGAGGAGTCTTCGAAGATGTATTTTGATGTTGAATATCTTGTTGTCTGCAATAATCATCAAATGGGCCTGAATAATCTCCCCTGTTATCTATTCGGATACACTTCAACTTCTTTCCAGTTTGCCTCTCATCTAAGGCTTGAAACTGTTTAAACATTTCCAATACTTGATCCTTTCTTTTCAAGGTATAAACCCAATACTTCCTTGAATGATCATCTATGAAGGTCACAAAATACAAAGAATCACCAAGTGTTCTTGTCTTCATAGGACCACAAACATCTGAATGAACTAAATCAAGTATACTTGACTTTCTTGAAGAAGGAGAACTTTTGAAGGAAACTCTATTATGCTTCTTTGCCAAACAGTGAGTACACTTTTTCAGAGATGCACTCTTCATTCTAGACAAAAAGTTATTTTTAGCAATATTGCCAAGCCTTTCTCACTCATGTGGGCAAGTCTCTTATGCCACAATTGTACTGTGAACTCATTCTCCATAACATTAATAATGTTACTGGAGAGCCTTGCTTGTAGCATGTACAAAGTTGAAACCTTTTTGCCTCAAGCTATAACCATAGCACCCCTTGTAAGCTTCCATTGCCCATTACAATAGGTGTTGCAATACCCTTCATCATCAAGTTTACTTGTAGAAATCAAGATCTAACGAATATTAGGAATGTGCTTCACATCTCTAAGAACAACCACTGTGCAGTTATTAGTTTCCACGCACACATCTCCAATGCCAATAATTTTAGCCAAGCCACCATTACCCAGCTTTACTGTGCCAAAGTCACAGGTACATAGTTTGTGAAGAAATCCTTTCTGGATGTAGCATGAATTGAGGCACCACTATCAATCACCCAGCTAGTTTCATGAGAAACAATGTTTACAACATCATTATCATCATAAACAATGAAGAAGTCTCCAGTAGTAGTGGTGCCAAGTTGATCATCCTTCTTTTTATCAACGTTCTTCTTCTCATTCATTTCTCCTTGCATTCTCTCTTCAATTTTCTACAATATTTCTTGATATGCCCTTTCATGCCACAATGATAGCACTCAACATTAGCAAACTTATTTGTTCTGCCTTTATCTTTGTTCTTTGGACCTCTGGTTTTACTCCTTCCCCTCTTTTTTGTAACCAAGACCTCTAACTAAGAAGAGGAACCCTATGATTTTCTTCTCATATCTTTATTCAAAACATTGCTTTTAGCCAGATCCATATTAATTACACCATCTGGGGCTGAGTTAGATAATGACATTCTGAATGTCTCCCAAGAGTCCGGTATTGTGCCAAGCAAGTACAAACCCTATACCTCATCATCAAATTTGATACCCATTCCAGCCAAGTTATTAATTATTCCTTGGAATGTGTTCAAGTGATCTGTCAATGGAGTTCCATCTTGGTATCTCAAAGACATCAAATGCTTGATCAGATAAATTTTATTATTTCCAGTCTTTCGAGCATATAACTGTTCAAGTTTATTTCAGAGTGTACGTGCATGTATCTCCTCACTAATATGGTTCAAAACATTATCATCTGTGACGCCCCCAAATTCCGATTTGGATTGAACAGACATTTGAAGCGTCGAGACATGCAACACAAGGTTACCTGCCCCCGTTCATGACATATAAGATGCAATGTTCCTAACATGCATCTAACATTATGCAATATTCGCAGCGGATAATCTTTTTCTTTAGCAATACTATGCACCAACTAAATATATCCCAAATACTTGAAACATAATTCATACATAAAGGCATACTAAAAAGCCGTGATCACCACACTAGTCTAAAATGGTTGTGATCAAAAGAATACTTGAGATACAACTCCAAAAGTACAAGTATTAACCTAAGTTAAATACTATACCATCATCAACATCGCACCGTGGCCTAGTCGACCGTATTCAGTTGGTCAGATTCCAATTCTCCTTTGGGTCCTGTAACAAGATCTACCATTCGGGGGGAATGGTAGTTGGGACTACCACAGTGAGATTTGATTACAAATCTCAGTAAGTTAACATAAAACTTATACACAGGTTAAAAATGCATGCATGGCAGTAAAAGCATAAATGCATAATTATAGTCATACATAAACATAGTATAACTTGACATATAGCATGACTTAACCAGAACTTAAGCGTGAACTGAACTTGACTTAACATGGCATGAACTTAAGCTTAAAACATAACATGAACAATCAACATAACATGAACGTGAAACATAACATGGACATGAACATAACATAACATGAACGTGAGCTTGAACGTATCATAAACGTGAACATAACATGATGTGAACATGAACTTGGAACATAACATGAACATGAACATAACATGTACGTGAGCATAACATAACATGAACTTGATCTGAAACTTGACTTAACATAAACTTGGAATCTTATTTAATTGTCTTGATTAATAACGTGCATTAATACGTACTCCACAGTTGTTGTGGCCCCACGTATTCAAGTAACATAAAACATAATACGTACTCCACAGTTGTTGTGGCCCCACGTATTCTACATGTCACAATTGCTGTGTCTCATGTAGTGTATGCTCCACAGTTGTTGTGGCCCCATACTTCATGCTCCACAGTTGTTGTGGCCCCATGAATTCACATAACATAAAATATAATACGTACTCCACAGTTGTTGTGGCCCCACGTATTCTACATGTCACAATTGCTGTGTCTCATGTAGTGTATGCTCCACAGTTGTTGTGGCCCCATACTTCATGTAACATAAAATATAATACGTACTCCACAGTTGTTGTGGCCCCACGCATTATAAGTAACATAAATATAATACGTACTCCACAGTTGTTGTGGCCCCACGCATTATAAGTAACATAACATAAATATAATACGTACTCCACAGTTGTTGTGGCCCCACGCATTATAAGTAACATAAATATAATACGTACTCCACAGTTGTTGTGGCCCCACGCATTATAAGTAACATAACATAAGATATAATACGTACTCCACAGTTGTTGTGGCCCCACGCATTATAAATAACATAACATAAATATAATACGTACTCCACAGTTGTTGTGGCCCCACGCATTATAAGTAACATAACATAAATATAATACGTACTCCACAGTTGTTGTGGCCCCACGCATTATAAGTAACATAAATATAATACGTACTCCACAGTTGTTGTGGCCCCACGCATTATAAGTAACATAACATAAGATATAATACGTACTCCACAGTTGTTGTGGCCCCACGCATTATAAATAACATAACATAAATATAATACGTACTCCACAGTTGTTGTGGCCCCACGCATTATAAGTAACATAACATAAATATAATACGTACTCCACAGTTGTTGTGGCCCCACGCATTATAAGTAACATAAATATAATACGTACTCCACAGTTGTTGTGGCCCCACGCATTATAAGTAACATAACATAAGATATAATACGTACTCCACAGTTGTTGTGGCCCCACGCATTATAAATAACATAACATAAATATAATACGTACTCCACAGTTGTTGTGGCCCCACGCATTATAAGTAACATAACATAAATATAATACGTACTCCACAGTTGTTGTGGCCCCACGCATTATAAGTAACATAAATATAATACGTACTCCACAGTTGTTGTGGCCCCACGCATTATAAGTAACATAACATAAAATATAATACGTACTCCACAGTTGTTGTGGCCCCACGCATTATAAATAACATAACATAAATATAATACGTACTCCACAGTTGTTGTGGCCCCACGCATTATAAGTAACATAAATATAATACGTACTCCACAGTTGTTGTGGCCCCACGCATTATAAGTAACATAAAATATAATACGTACTCCACAGTTGTTGTGGCCCCACGCATTATAAATAACATAAAATATAATACGTACTCCACAGTTGTTGTGGCCCCACGCATTATAAATAACATAAATATAATACGTACTCCACAGTTGTTGTGGCCCCACGCATTATTATAACATAACATGTCTTATCTTTCTTAATGCATGTGATATTATTTAATATCATATACTTTTCTAACATGGCGTATACTTGTAAATGGCATAATATGATTTAATCATAAACATTTCATGGCATACATGTATCATATGGCATACTTAACATGGCATACTTATAACATACATCATTGTATGACAGAAAAGATTATATAACAGATAATTATTCATGAGAGATTAAATCATACGTAACAGATAAACATGTAATGACATAGCATGACATGGCATATACGATAACATACATACATAAATTGTAGTTCTCTTACCCATCACACATACACAATAAACTGATAGTAAGTTAGAGGCTAACTTACCTCGATCGTCGCGTTCTATGAGAATAGAGCGCGAGACACGAGGAACTGCACAACAGCTGGAAGAGGAACACTCAAGTCCTTAAGATTTTCACTTCTGAACTCAATTGCCATATTGTAAGCACTTGCAACACCACGGCCAACTTGAGGTTTCACTATACTCGGAAGAGATAAATTGACTTCAGAAAGCCTTTGCACTAAAACAAGTTCATTAAAATTATCAATAACAACCAAACAAACAACTCATTTCTCAATCCATATACTCTTAGCCATAGTCAACCACAAGATGACACCAGTCATCCCGGACTATAATCCATATCATCACTGCTTCGGGACACTGTCATACAGTTTCCCAACATTACACCATACGCTCCACACTTCTCTGCTACGCCATTCAACCCTTCGTGACACGCCATCCGGTGTATCACGACTTAGTACAGAGTACACTCACGTGAACTCTCTTCCATTCACACTACAAAACCCATCACTGCGATACACGTCTCACGGTGCATCGCTACGCGACACGGAGTACGCGCTACGCGTACTTCCTTCGCTACAACACTCATCAACACGATGCACATCACACGATGCATCGCCATACCACACGGAGTACACTACATGCGTACTCCCTTCCTTCTACGACCCACATCACTACAGCGCATGTCGCGCGGCGCGTCGCTGCATTACACAGAATACGCTACACGCGTATTCTCTTCACACAACCCGCCGTATCACATCTACGGCATCCATCTCACGCCTATACTTCACAGCACAGTCCACAAAACTACAAAATCAAGCCTAACACTTCACAACCACACTTCGTTTCACAACTACGCAGCGAACTCCACAAACACTAACTACACAGTCTACAGCCAACCAAATCAACTATGTTAAACATAAATAACTAAAGATAGAGGGTTAAGACGAGAGAGATGTGATTGCTGTCGGGAAAGAATCCAAAACTGATAATTTTAGCGGGCTGTTACATCCTCCCCTCCTAAAAAGAAGATTTCGTCCTCGAAATCGACGCAAGTACAAACGTAAAACACGCTTAAAACACTGTAGATAGTTTGAAAAAAAAGAACCGTCCGTCACCCGACAAGTGCTGCAAAGTCTAGGGGCCTACTCTATGAATTTAATACAGCTGGCGATTTGAACAAACGCCTGATGTTGATAACAACCGTGATTGAAGGCTTTGAGTTTCTATAAAGAAACAGGATCATCTTCATCCATCGTAAAGAAAAACATCGCTTCTTGACCTGTGTTTTGTTTTTCCATAACAAAATAATGGCTGGGCAAAACTCTTCCACTAATGTTCCAGACTTGAATCAGGAACCCTTGACGCATCAACCATCAATCTTTTCTCCTGAGGTCGTCAATACTACGATAGGAGCAGCGAACTGTTCTTCTAGTAGGACTGATTCTGAGATTATTACAGAATCATGGAAGCTCAGTAGTCAATATGCTGCCTCTGTTACGATCATGTCTCGGAGGTTACTGACGAGGGTAAGTGAGATTGATCATCTTAACATCCGAATATCTGAGTTACAACAGAAGCTTGCTAATAAGGATATGGAGAATAAAAGGCTACAGCAAGAAAACCAAGAGTTGAAGAAATTTGCAGATTGGTATGCTCATGATCTGCAACCACGAATAGAAGAGCTGGAACGAGAAAGGATTCAGATACAGGGTCAACATCGACAGATAACAGCAGAGGTTCATCGTTTTCTAGAGAAATAGGGACAAACTACTGTTAATCTAGCTGGCTTAGTAAGAAACTTTTGACAAAGCGTGTCCAGCATATCTTGTATTTCTTTTGACTAAATAAGATTTGAAGAGAAACTAGTTTGTCTTCTTCTTTATGTTATCTCTATAAAGTCAGTCTTCAACTCAATCCAATATGCATCAAAACTTATTCTCATCTCTATAACTCCTCTGCATTCCTTCAACATTCTCGCCTTAAGTTTTCAGTTCTTTTCTCAATGGCTCAATCTTCTAACATTTCCCTAGATCCATCCATGAGGTATTCAGCACCTCAACCTCCTGTCCTTTCTGCAGCTGCCATTGGTGCCATGATGCAGCAAGAAAATACTAGTATGGCTAATAAGTCAGACTCCGATGCTATCTATGACTTGGTGAGTCTTGGGACTCGCTACTCATCCTCTATTGTGGCTTTTTCCCAGCGGGTACAAGCCAAAAACAATGAGGTTGAAAGGCTTAAAGAACAAATTGCTGTACTACAACGAATTGTTCAAGAGTCTCACACCAGGGAAGGAATCCTTCGGCAGCAGAATAAACAGCTGAAAACTCTACTGGATTCTTCATTCCGTTTGCCAGTTCCCATGAATAGGGATGATATGATATTGTATGAAGAGAATGAGCGTCTCCAACATGAGGCTAAGAACCTCAAGTTTATGTAGAAGCATTTTATTAAAAAAAATATCTCTATATTTATGAACTCTGGTTTTATCCTTTAAGAGATATTCGTAACATGCTTCATACCTATTTCTCTTCTAATCATACATAATCTATCTTCTGGTAAAGGTTTTGCGAATAAATCTGCTAACTGATCATGTGTGTTTGTGAACTCTAACACTATATCGCTTTTCTGCACATGATCTCAAAGAAATTCAAGCCTAATGAAGACTAAAATCTCAAACCTAGTATTTGGTGCATTTCCTAAGAACATATGGATTTACAACCCAGAGACGTATTGCTCTGATACCACCTGTGACGCCCCCAAATTCCGCTTGGGATTAAACGGACATTTGAAGCGTCGAGACATGCAACACAAGGTTACCTGCCCCCGTTCATGACAGATAAGATGCAATGTTCCTAACATGCATCTAGCATTATGCAATATTCGCAGCGGATAATTTTTCTCTTTAGCAAAACTATGCACCAAACCAAAAATATCCCAAATACTTGAAACATATTTCATACATAAAGGCATACTAAAAAGCCGTGATCACCACACTAGTCTAAAATGGTTGTGATCAAAAGAATACTTGAGATACAACTCCAAAAGTACAAGTATTAACCTAAGTTAAATACTATACCATCATCAACATCGCACCGTGGCCTAGTCGACCGTATTCAGTTGGTCAGATTCCAATTCTCCTTTGGGTCCTGTAACAAGATCTACCATTCGGGGGGAATGGTAGTTGGGACTACCACAGTGAGATTTGATTACAAATCTCAGTAAGTTAACATAAAACTCACACACAGGTTAAAAATGCATGCATGGCAGTAAAAGCATAAATGCATAATTATAGTCATACATAAACATAGTATAACTTGACATATAGCATGACTTAACCAGAACTTAAGCGTGAACTGAACTTGACTTAACATGGCATGAACTTAAGCTTAAAACATAACATGAACAAACAACATAACATGAACGTGAAACATAACATGGACTTGAAATATAGCATGAACGTAAACCTGCATAACATAAATAAGAACTTGAAAATAACATAAACTTGAACATAACATGTACGTGAGTATAACATAACATGGACTTGATCTAAAACTTGACTTATCATGTATTTGATCTGAAACTGGACTTAACATAAACTTGGAATCTTATTCAATTGTCTTGATTAATAACGTGCGTTAATACGTACTCCACAGTTGTTGTGGCCCCACGTATTCAAGTAACATAAAACATAATACGTACTCCACAGTTGTTGTGGCCCCACGTATTCTACATGTCACAATTGCTGTGTCTCATGTAGTGTATGCTCCACAGTTGTTGTGGCCCCATACTTCATGCTCCACAGTTGTTGTGGCCCCATGAATACACATAACATAAAATATAATACGTACTCCACAGTTGTTGTGGCCCCACGTATTCTACATGTCACAATTGCTGTGTCTCATGTAGTGTATGCTCCACAGTTGTTGTGGCCCCATACTTCATGTAACATAAAATATAATACGTACTCCACAGTTGTTGTGGCCCCACGCATTATAAGTAACATAAAATATAATACGTACTCCACAGTTGTTGTGGCCCCACGTATTCTACGTGTCACAATTGCTGTGTCTCACGTAGTGTATGCTCCACAGTTGTTGTGGCCCCATACTTCATGCTCCACAGTTGTTGTGGCCCCATGAGTACACATAACATAAAATATAATACGTACTCCACAGTTGTTGTGGCCCCATGTATTATACGTAACATAAAATATAATACGTACTCCACACTTGTTGTGGCCCCACGCATTATAAGTAACATAAAATATAATACGTACTCCACAGTTGTTGTGGCCCCACGCATTATAAGTAACATAAAATATAATACGTACTCCACAGTTGTTGTGACCCCACGCATTATAAGTAATGATGTGGTAAATCTTTTTAAAAAAATATATTTAAAGATATAAAAAATTTATAAAAGAAATTTAAAAAAGGACCAGGTGGCCTTCTCGAGAGAATTTCTCAGGCTTTACCCTCGGTGGGTATAGCACGATCCAAATAATAATATTCCTACTACAAACACTAAGAGTACTTGTTCCTCATTGCCCAAGTACTTAGAGCACTGGCATCCAACTCTCTATATACACTTATTCTTTAAATTTTGACAATTTATTTGAGGAGAACTCTCATTTCCTCCTCCCATCTGATTCCTTATTTTAGGATTTGAGTTTACGCTTGCTAAAGTCATTCTCTATCTATGGAGAACCACTATACATACACTTTTCCATTTTTAATTATTTTTTAGTGCCCCTCTCTCTCTTCCCCTCCCATGGTTTCAATGTCCTCCACGCCCTGAACAACTATCGTCTCTCTCGCTCTCTGCAATCCACGGCAGCCCCTTTGCCATTTTTCATGAAATAGGTAAAATTTTCTCGAACAAATGGCACAAAAACCTCACGATTTTGGTTTCATCTCTCACAAATTCACACACACAATCCCTGTCTCTCAGCTCTAAGAGAAATTTTATTGTCTATTTGGTTTCTACTCTACCATTTCGGGTCTCTGTAACTCCATTGTTGAATGTTGAGGTTATCTCAAAAACCCTAGGCCACTACACCAAAATAGCTTACGTGTAAGCTTCTCCAGGGTTTCTATAATGGCAATTTTTGTACAGGTTTTGAAAAATTTTTGGTAAAATCAATGACCAAATTTTGGTTGTTTGATTTGTGTTTTGTGAAATTGATGTATTCTACTATTCAATATAGTTTTCCCATTTCAATGTGTTTTGAATTTGACATGCACCTTTATTTCACTGTTAGTGATGAATCCATACAGATTTTGGTTCTTTTCATTTTTGTTTTGTGAAATTTATGTGATCTGCTATTCAATCTACTTTTGCCATTTCACTATGCTACAAAGTTGACATGCTACTTTTTTCACTGGGACTGAGCATTTCATACAAATTACTGCTTGTTTGATTTGTGTTTTCTGAAATTTATGCCTTCTACAATTCAATGTGGCTTTGCCATTTCATTGTGCCTTTTTGTTGACATGTTTATGCTTTATTTCAATGTCAGTGAGCAACCCATATAGATTCACTGCTTGTTTGATATCCATTTAGTGAAATTGTCAAACTTCTGCTATTTAATCTAGCTTTTCCATTTTAGTGTGCCTAGAATTTGACATAGCAGATGCTATGTTTCACTGTCTATGACCAACCCATACAAATTCATTGCTTCATTTCCTTTCTATTTTGTGAAACTTATGTCATTAATTGAATCTAGCTCGCCACTTGATTCCTATGAAGAATTTCACGTGCAACTCTAATGTGCTTTGTTTCACTACTAGTTACCTTCCCTTATACATTGTACTGCTTGTTTGATTTCTCTCTTTAATTGCTGTGTAATTTATTCAATCTAGCTTTTCATTCCACTCTTTGTGTAATTTAAGATGCTCATTGTAGTAGTTAAAATCAATGAGCTTGTCATTTTCGAGGAACTACTTCGAAAATTCATGTTTTGTTAAATTACTTGAGTTTATTCATCTAGCTCTACTTGTATGATTCTATCAACATTTTCACATGCTAATGTGCTTGGATTTTCAAATGAAAGTGTTTTTTGTTTGGATAAATGTTATATTTGCTTGCCATTTTTTTTCTATGAATAAGTTCTATAACTTTTTCTATTTTCAAAGTACAAAATCTTGAGCAACCTGACACTTTGTTTTGGGCAACCTAACACTTTTTTTTTGGGGGGGGGGAACCTAACACTCTGTAATGCTCTCCTATTGCTGTATTGGTTGGCTTCACCAGTTGTTGGCTTTCTTGTTCTTGTTGTTGATACCTTATTTACTTATTCTCATTGTTATTGCTCTGTTCTTTACAATTTTAATTATTGACTTCAATAAGGCTGTTGTTGGGGTTGTATGTGTAATTAGACTGTGATTATGGTTGGGTTGTAGGTAGGCTGTGATGATGGTTAAATTGAATATGATAAATGTGTAAAATCACAACTTCTATGAATGGGACGAGCTAGATATGGCAAGGTAACCCGGATGGTCATTTTTTGTAAAACCTTCACAAAGGCAACCATTTTGCAGCCGTGCCTGAATAAATATAAAACCATTCTGACCCTCCTAGAATATAAAATTTGTTTTTCACTGTTATGTAATTTATGTGCTTCTCTGTCATTTTTACTATTCTGCTGTGATTTTGGCATGGGTTTTTTTGTTGTGAAGTTGGTTGGATTAATTTCTTGGGTTTTCTGTTCTACTATTTAATTCTTTGGGTTGGATTACTTTGACATTTTAGACAAATTAAAATAGTCACATCAAACCTTATATGTTGCTAGTGTGAAGAACAAACCTGACCCATTACTCATAAACTGAATAATACATCAATGTTCTGCAATGAATAATATTCAGTATAATGCAATGGATTGCTGGAAATAAGACATCAAAATATGATGGTTGTTGAAGCTAGTTTTGGTAATTCTGCTACACTAGAATTTTGTTGGTTGCTCATCTATGTTAGATAGTATCATTTACTTATGTCATCAATAAATAAGCAAACATAAAAGATACTAGGAAGTCTAGATTTGATGTGGTAAATATTGAGGAGCCAATGACATTTGTGAATATGTTTTAAAAAAATTTAAATCTAATACATTTTATGCAATCTAAATCAAGAAAAAAAGATTAGAAACTCATAGTTGTGAATCCAATTTTTTATGGAATATCATCATGCAATGAGATTAACCATGTCAGGTACTCTCTTTCTCAAGTTCATTCTCTCTCTCAACTTTTTTAAAATTCAATAATATGTATGAATCATTTTAGTTACAAAGGAAAAAGACACAAATTGATCAAATCAAAATGACATCCATTATAAAAACTAATAGATTTAAAGACTTGTAATTTCATAAGATATACTATTCTTTATTTATACAAGTTTCACTTATTGGCATTTATTAGATGATTGGTAAGCTTGATTGATTTGCTATAAGATTGATTGGCACTTGAAATTGTGAGAAAATATGCTTTTTTGTTGGTACTATTTAGTTCTGTTTGATTGATTAGTTTATTCATTTTGTTCTTTGTCCTTGTTTATCCCCCTCGGCTGTGATGATGACAAAGTTGAGTGGGGACAAGAAAATCTGGGACATACTTTGTGGCAGGGTAACCCAGATGGCCAATCACTTCTAGCAACCGATTAGTGTAGCCATTGAGGATGTGCTACACTTCCTATCTATTACCACTCCTTTCCTGAGCCTGTGAATCAAAATCTTTAGTCTATTGTTCTTGAGTTTCTAACATGCCTATCAACTATTGTGTGTGCACAATTTGTTAGAGATGGATTTCCAAGACCATAGATATATGTATTTCACGAATCTCCTAAGCCAAGACCCTCCCATTAACCACATGACTTATGTTAGTCAAACTCAACAATCTCTTATGACTTTGGACAACTCTCCGTCCCCATCCCAAATAGAGCATCTCCCATGTTAGCAGTTGAAGTGAGTCCAAGCAGAGGAGAGAGCAATTGGTGAGAGAGAAGCGAATCATGTTGATCAATGTGACCACCTTGCCTAGAGTACAACAAGCATATTTCCAACAATTTCAAATCGAAATATTGGCAAGATGCAATGCCAATCATCTCCAATGACTTCATTTTTTTTTCAAATTCTTTTGTTATTTATACATTCTTGAATTTGTATAATTTTGTTAACATTAATAAGTCACTTTTTTCTTGTTGTTAGCTAATATTTTGTAATTAATAAGAAACTTTGTAACTCTGTATGCTATACTTTGTAATTTTGGTAGAATTTCTTCTGGAAGGTTTAAGTTTTTAACAATGATTTTGTGTATGGATGGAAGTTGATAAGCAAAACATTACAACTGCTTAAACTATTACAAATAATGAACATAATACAACATTGCTTGGCATGTTCTTTAAGATAACGTTTTTTAGAGAATGAAAGTTGAACAAGCAGGAATATCTATTAACTACTAATAACAGTGGGTCATTATAGTGGATTGCAAATGTTCTACTTTTGGGGATATAATTCACATTGATGCTCAATTAGATATGATTGGAGCTGATGATGTGCAAAAATGTCTCTAATTTCATGATAACATTGAATGAACTCCATAAGTTAGGCTGTAGGATTGCGCGACAGTTGAAGAAGATCATCATCAACTTGATCGTACTTGATGATGATCTTCCTCGAACTTGAGAGCCTAATTATCATCGTGCTCTTCTTTGATTATCATGTTATGTAAATTAACACATGCTTTCATTATATTTGTTAAATCCCTGATCTTGAACATTTTAGGTCCAGAAACAATTGCAAAGCGTTGTTAAAGGACCCCAAATGCACACTTTACATCCTTTCTTGCTAATTCATGTATTGCTGTAGAATATTTCTTTTTTTTTCCCTTGTGGAGATGGAATAGTCTTTACAAATATTAACCACTTTGAATAAATACCATTAGCAAGGTAGTAGCGCATAGTGTAGTCATTGCCATTGATTGAGTAAAATATTAGAGGAGCACGCTCTAGCACATTGATATCATTATGTGAACTAGGTTGTCCAAAAAATGCATGTCATATCCAAAGAGCATATGAAGCAACCACTTCTAGTATAATAGTTGGTTCACGACAATGGCCGGAGTACATACCTTTCCAGACAGTGGAACAATTTTTTCACTTCTAATACATACAATCAATACTTCCTAGGATATCTAGGAATCCACATTGTTCACCAATTGCTAACAATCGAGCAATATTAGTGGCATTTAGAGACCACAAATATTCATTAGAAAAATCATTTACGATTGTGGTTACAAATTTTTTTAGGCTCTCCACTTCAGTACTTTCTCTAATGCATATGTATTCATCCATAAAATCAGCGATTACTTTATATGCAAGCATTCTAAGTACAGTGGTTATCTTTTACAACGAAGATAGACCAAGTCTTCCAGCATTATCTCTTCTTTGGATGAAGTAGGGCTCGTAAGCCTCTACCTCATGTTGAATGTAAAGAAACAAAGGATAACTCATACGAAATCTCCTTCGAAATAGATTCGAGTGATATACAGGGGCTTCTGCAAAATAGTCACGAAATAGTTGTTCAGGCCCTTCAATATGAGCACATCAAGTATACTTACAATGTTGGCGATTGTGATGATGAGTCGATGTTGATCTGTCATCGTTATCAAGAACAACCTCCAACTCATCTTCAGAGGATAAGTTTAGCAGCAATTTGTGAAAGAACAAATGATCCATTTTAGAACCAATGGAAAATGGAAGCAATTGAAGTCTTCTTATTTATACACAAAAAGGGAACCATTTAAACAAATAGGGGAGTTAGAAAAAAGTTCAAAAATATTACCATTACATATAGGACAAAAAATATTACCGTTATACAAAAGATAAAAATATTACTGTTTACACAGACAAGATGTGTCACCGTTGGACAAAGGACAAAACATATTACCATTGTGAAGTCAAAGAAGATTTTTTACCGTTAGACAAAGGAGAAAAAATATTATCGTTGCATTTGTAGAGAAGATGTGTTACCATTAGATAAAAGATAAAAAATATTACCATTATATTGCGACAAAAACCAAAATCTTCATTTTTATTTATCCGTCACAAATACTATTGCATTGAAAAATGCACATACTTAAAAAAATTATTATTTTTAATACTTAATAATAACAAACTATTATTGTACTCGAAAAAAAAAAGGGATTTCTTTTTACAAAATCAGGTTGAAGGTGATAGTTGAAAACATAAAGAAAAAGATAAAAGATTTAGTAGTTTAGTTCGGAAATGAAAGTAAGAGAAAAAAGTAATAAAGAAAAAATATAAAAATATTATTTTATTAGAACAAAGTAATGATAGGGAATGTGCCAATGTAAGAGTTTTTAAAAGAAGAGTAAAATTTAAAATAAAATTTTAAGAAGTATGGTTTTTAGCCAAATTACAGTAAGTGCATGTTTGGGGTTGTGGTAGAAAATATTGCTTTTAACTTAAGGCTTATAGCTTAGAGCTTAATATAATAAGCTCTACTATTAAAAAGCTATTTGCTGTTTGGGATCCGTATGTCTAAAGCACTTTCAAATATATTAGATTTGTTTGGAAACGAATTTAAAAAGTACTTTTTGATGTAGAAATGACACAAAAGGGTATATTCTTGATAGAAATAAAATATTATAATAAAATAACAACGAAAATAGTCTAATAGATTTTTCAGTAATTATAATTGAATGAAAATAATTCAACCATGCATAAGTGAAAGAGCAATATAATCACGCTCAAGTTGCCAGAGGTTCACGAGGTTTCCTATCTTTTCGAGAATCTCTCCAGTCATGTTATTGTCTGCAAATTCCAAATTTATTAGCTTTTAAGATTCGTGTTATAAAAAAAAAATTGAAGACAAACTACCATCTGAAAATTTTCAGCTATATGAAAGTTGAAGGCGTGAAGGTTTTGGAGTCCGAGAGAGAAAGAGAGAGGGGGGGGGAGGGGAGGGGCAGTGTTGTCGTTGTGGTAAAATAGTGAGGATTTTTTCGTAATATACATGTCGAGAAAAATAGGACTTACTTTTTGCAAAGTGCTTCTGACAAAAAGCATCACTTTGATGCTTTTGTTGAAACGTACTTTTTTAGCTTTTTTTATTTAAAAGTACTTTAATATAAAATTACCAAACAGGTAAATTTTATCATTTAAGTACTTTAGACCATTTTAAAGCACTTTTTAAACTTTCCACCGCAACCCCAAACACGCTCTAAAACTTAGAACCGGATACTGATGCTTATAATACCGTGTACTTATGTTCATGACTTTTATCAACGAACACATACCACTTACATATGAAAGTCATGCACAAGAATATTTTGCAATTAATTAATTGTGATCACTAATGATCTTCAAGATCATAAATCTGTTCACATATTTATGTATGTACAACATTAATGTTTGTACATGTCTGGAGGGCCCATTTGGTGCTTTCAACCCAATGGAGAAGGTTCTCTATCACATGGCCCAAACTGGAGGGCCCAGGCCCAATAGGGCTCTACATTCTGCCTTACATGGAAGAATAAGAATTTCATGCATGTACATGGTTGTTTTAGTTACTTAGAGATATTTTGGACTGATAAACATTGCGCAAGATAGACATCACATGAGTGTAATCTCATTATAGTATTGATCTAATTCAACAAGAAACCTCTATATATACTAGGTAATTCCAAAGATAATCTAGATTTGAATTCTTGATTATTTGAGTGAGACTCTTTATTAACTTAAGCATCAGAGTGTCTGCAGGCGTATCACGCTAACGTTTTATTACATCTTGCATATGAATGGTACGTTTGGGGTGGTGGGACATATCCTTAACGGAGGCGCCGTTTGTGGGATCTAGGTCCAGTTCCTCATTGCATAACAACGTGGTTCTCACATGCCGACCGTAACCCACTCTTTAGCAAATCGAGAGATAGATACTTTACCGACAGCGATGGAAGCACAACTTACAGCGACTAAAGAAAAGATGAAGAAGGCGTCAGAGGCTATGAAGACTCTGAAGAAGGAAAATGATGACTTGCGGCGAAAGAATGCAGAATCTAACGACACCACAACACTGGATCACAATGAATGAGCGAGGGTGAAGTGCAGTACATTAGAGAGTTGAGCCTAGGAACCGTGGGGAAGAGAAAAATGCACGACAAGTTGAGAAGTCTGGCAGGAAAGTAATGGGAGGATCTTCCTCGGTAGAATGGCTATTAAACCAAACTGATCTATCATACAATGGACAAATTATGGCCATGCTGCTTCCGCCAAAATTCAAGGTACCCCAAATAGACATGTATGATGGGTCCAAAAATCCATTGGACAATTTGGAGAACTTCAAAGCCCACATCACATTGCATGATTTTTCAAGGGAGATCACCTGTTGAACTTTTCCTTTGACCCTAAAGGGGACAGTACGAGGGTGGTTCGGGACCCTCAGGCCAAGGTCAATAAACATCTTTGAATAGCTGGCTAAGCAGTTCCTCACGCAGTTCATGCCTAGCAGGAGACGTCGGCGCCCAGCCACGTTTCTACAAACGGTTAACCAAAACGAGGATGAGAACCTGAAGGCCTACCTTACCAGCTTCAACAAGAAAAGGTGAATAATAGACGACCAGGATGAGAAGATTACCCTCACTGCCCTCCTAGGTAGAATCTGGCCATGAAGTCCCTTCATGGCTAAACTAGTGAGAAAGACTCCTTCCACCCTCAAGGAATTCATGGATAGGACAGATGATTTTATTAACACTATAGATACACTACAAGCGTTGGTGGATCTGGGGAAGGAGGACAGTAAGATCGAGCAGAGAAGTGGGCAAGTTGACAAGAAGCCTAGATCAAATCGTCAAGAAAGAAGGAATGAAAGGCGGTCAGACCACAATCCTTGGTTGATACACAGCAATTTGAACATGCAAGAAGAAGAGAATGAAAATAAGGAACTACATCAAACTAGGACAGCAGTCTCTACTGTAAGAATCACCAGACATGATCATACTGGACTGAAGATTGTACAACCATGAAGAAAATGGTGACTGAGCTAGTGGGGGGAGAGTAGGAGCAAATGGTTGTAGAACGCTTGAAAACCAAGAGGTGCCAGGAATCTGGACGTGGCACTCGAAGAAGCAACAGTCCTGACTGACAACGCCAATACCGGGTTGATGTCCACCAGGACAACAAGGATAGGGTGCTCCCAAAACGTGACAGGAACAAAGCACCCAAAGGATAAATCCAGAAAATAGCGAGGGGGCTTCGCTAGAGGTGGCATGTCCACATCTAGCTGGAAGGCGCATGCATGAAGGACAAGGTATGAGGAAATATATGTGATAGATAGGGCCCTTAAGCATCAAAAACTTAACGTTCAGGTGGAGATATCATTCGGGGAGGAAGATCGGGAATGACTATTGTATCCGCACGATGATGCCTTGGTGGTCACCCTCGCAATAGCTAACTATACGACCAAGCGAATACTAATTGACAACAAAAGCTCAAAAGATATACTATTTTGAGAGGCTTTCACCAGGATAGGTATTAATGACAATAAGCTAAAGGGTTTTTCTAGAGATACAATACAGCCCGTCGGTGCTATTACCCTCCAGGTAACTATCGGGACTAGTACACAGACAACCACCACCATGATCGCTTTCTTAGGGGTAAAAGCTCCATCCTCTTGCAATGCTATATTGGGAAGACCAACGCTCAATCATCTCAAGGCAGTAACATTCACATACCACCTCAAGATGAAGTTTCCAATACATGGCAGGGTGGGAGAGTCACGAGGCGAACAAGCTCTAGCACGAGAATGTTATGTACAAGAGTTGAAGAGCAGTCAAAGTGAAGTTTGTGTCGTTGTAAAAAGAATTGAAGCATCGATACCACCCTTACCACCACCATTGGCGGTGACTTTAGAAAAGAGAGTGGAAGTCAGGGATGAACGGAGTCTACAATAGGCCGAAGCCAACGAACCACTAGAGCTTATGACACTATCTCAGACCGCCCCAGCACTACCACACCTATTGGGACCCAAGTCCCTCCAGAGGACTAAGAAGCTCTAAAACAGTTGTTAATAGAGCATAGGGATGTGTTAGCGTGGAGTCATAAGGAGATGCCCAGTATAGATAACAGTATCATCAAGCATTGCTTATGCATGGATTCCGTGCACAAGACAATGTGCCAGAAAAGAAGGTCATTTAGTGTGAAAAAGTATGCCGCCATCAATGAAAAAGTAAAGCGTCTACTTGCCGCTGGATTCATCAAGGAAGCCCATTATCCGGAATGGTTATCCAACGTCGTCTTTAGGACTATTCATCCCTCTCAACTGCTCTCTCTCTCTCTCTCTCTCTCTTTGTTGCCCTACACTTCTTTCCCCCCGATTCACCTTCTCTCATCTACTCTCTCTCTCTCTCTGCTCTACGATGCCCTAGCCCCTTTCGAAATCACTCTCTCATCTGCTCTATCTCTCTCTCTTCTATCTGCGATGCCAAACAGTGGAAGTGCTTAGCTAGATTTGTTCTATCTCTCTCTCTCTCTACTATCTGCGATGCTGAACGACGAAAGTATTTGGCTAGATCTGCTCTTTTCTTTTTGGGTTCTATTCCTTTTGGGTATGTTTTCTTTCTTTCTTCTATCTGTTTGTTTTGTTTCCTCTTTGTTGATTTTGGGTTTGTTTCGATGAGAATGTTTGAGGAGTATTTTTATGGGTTAGATCTGTTTAGTTGAACAAAAGGAAAAATAAACATTTTTCTAATCACTTGAAGATTGGGTTTGTTGCTATGTACATGTTTAGATCTGTGATCTATTTAGCTGCAAAATGCTAGAGCCATGTGTATCGAATCCAAGAAGTTTTAAGGCCATTGAGAGGTGGGTTGGCTTCAGAAGTATGTTGAGTATATTTCAGAAGTATGTTGAGTCGTGGGTATCAAACACCCTATTTTATCTAGATCTCCGCATCATTCGTCCACTTGAACTATTAATTGCTTATCTGAAATAATAGAGCAAAACCATCTATTTATGTTATTTTATCTATAGTATGCTCTTCAATGATACTTAAGATACATGTAGAAAGCTTGGACTTTAGTAGCATCTTAGAATGTAGAGCATATGCTTGAATAAATTACAAATGTCATTGTCATTAATCCAAAGTCATGTCCTCTGTTAAATTCATGGACTATCAAATTTGTGTGCTTTCGATTCATTTATAATATCAGTGTTGTGTGGTAAACTCTGATCCTTTTATACCTAAGTAAGTATTCTGTTGTCAAAATCTTCTACAAACACTTTTTTGTTAAGTATTCTACAAACTTTAAGGGATAAAAATCCTCCTATATTTTCCCTTTTAAGCAAAAATTGAAAGAATAATCGGACTTGTCGCTTGTGGAAATGTCTCAGGTACTACTATCATTCATATTGTAACCAAGCTCATTGCATTCATATTATCTAGACATTATAACCATTTTTTGTTTGTTTGTATTTACTGTCAAAATGACCAAGTACTTGTGAAAAAATAAGTGATGTATTCTATGTATTTGTTAAGTAGCTTGGATGGAGTTTCCTCTTTTAGGTTAAGAGTTGCAAACATGAATATCATCTTCACTATATCCTTGAATGGTAACATAATCACTTAATATTTAATTATGTTTATTTTCTTCAGCAAAAAGTACATGATTATGCCCACCACACATATTAACCATTTATCTTAATCTGATATGGGTTGATATCATTCTACTTGCTTTTAGATTTATGTCATTTTCATTCTATTTTGTCTTTTGTATGATCTCTTTCAAGCCAATCACTTTGAAATTGCTATTTGGTGTGAAAATTAAATCATTGATGGACATTTTACTAATTTTGTAATTCATATATTGTAATTTAATATTTCGTAATGTAATATATAAATAGCAAATAATATAATATGTAGTGCATTGTATTGTGATGCACATGCATACTTGCATAGATGAATATTGGAATTTATTTTTGTTTTACATGCATTTTTATTGTGGGGCAAATTAAGTGGACCTTTGATACAGAAGTTGATGATATTTTTCAACCCTCTAAATTGCACAATCAAATTTATTCTTTTGTATTTTTTTTAAAAAATCAGAGCTACATGTGAAAATATAGGATATGCATTTAGTTATGAAAAAAAATAAAAAGCCATGTTCAATCCAAAACCCGGAATCTGAGTTTTCAAAAATCTGGATTCATCAGGGTTCCGGCCGTGGCTGACCCAAGCTACCCGGTCTGGGTTCAGGCCCGGATTTGAAACCCAGGTTCTAGTCTGGGTATATCTGGGTTCTTATCAGAACCTAGATAAACAACCCCAGTCATCTTAGTAAAAAAGGCAAATGGAAAATGGAGAATGTGCGTAGACTTCACTGACTTGAATAAGGCTTGCCCAAAAGATAGTTTTCCTTTACCACACATTGATGCCATTGTGGACACAACAGCAGGACACCAGATGCTAAGTTTCATGGACTCCTATTCAGGCTACAACCAGAACCGAATGCACCCAGCAAATGAGGAGAAAACATCGTTCATTACAGATTGCGGGTTGTATTGCTACCAAGTTATGTTGTTCAGATTGAAGAATGCGAGAGCATCCTACCAAAGGTTGGTTAATCACATGTTTAAGGAACAGATTGGAAAGTCCATGGAGGTATATGTGGACAACCTGTTAGTAAAGAATAAGGAACCCGCCAAACACCTTGATGACCTACGAGTGGTGTTCGGGATCCTACGCTACTATAGGATGAAGCTTAACCATACAAAATGTACTTTTGGGGTCGAGTCAGGAAAATTCTTGGGATTTATTGCGTCTGAGAGAGGAATTGAAGCCTTTCCCCAAAAAATAGAGGCCATACTCAACATGAAGCCGCCAAGATATTTAAACGATACTTAGGGCTAGCGGGAAGGATAGTCGCCCTAAGTAGATTCATAGCCAGGTCGACAGACAAATGCCTCCCTTTCTTCCAAGTTCTACGCAAGATGCACCCCTGGAATGAAGAATGTGATGAGACCCTTGAAAAGTTGAAGCAACACCTGGCCAGCCCACCACTCTTAAAGTAACCAAAGAATGCGACATACTTTATGCATATCTAGCAGTCTCCCCACACGCGGTGTCAGCCGTCCTAATGAAAGAGGAGGGAGTCACCCAGCTTCTTGTGTATTATATAAGTTGGGCTTTAAGAAAAGCATAAGTAAGGCATCCCGAGTTGAGATGTTAGCCTTCGTCTTGGTAACGGTGGCCAGAAAACTCCACCCCTACTTTCAGGCCCACACAGTAAGGGTGCTTATAGAGAGCCTGTTAGCAAAGGCTCTAAGGAAACCTAACAGTTCAGGAAGGTTAGTAGGGTGGTCAATTGAGCTAAGTGGGTTCAATATAGAATACATGCCAAGGAAGGCGATAAAGGGGCAAGCACTAGCAAATTTTGTGGCAGAATTCTCAGGTTTCCCCCAAGAAGATGCGGTACCTCCAACAGGAAAGCCATAGGAACTCTTCATAGATGGTTCATCCTGTTGGGTGGGTGGGGGCTTAGGAGTGCATCTACTAAGCCCTTACGGAAAGGAGCGACACTACATGGCGACATTAACATTCAAAGTAACCAACAATGAGGATGAAGCATTGGTGGCAAGGCTCTCTACAGCCGCTGCGATACGAGCAACCAAGATAGAGGTAAAATCGGATTCACGGGTAGTAGTCAATTAAGTGTTGGGCCTATACACCACAAAGAGGGAGAAATTGAAAAAAAAAATACTTAGCACGAGTTTAGGAGGCACGAGATCTTTTCTCGTATTTTAATATATCTCAGATACCTCAGGCAGACAATGAAGTCGCAGACAAGTTGGCACATACAACTTCAGGAATAGAGGAAACGCCCCTCTCATTGCAAGTTGAAAGGAGAATAGTCAAGGTACCAACTATTGGAAAAAAAGTGGGCATCCTAAGCTCCAGTATTCTAGAATGGGCGAGTAGTGTGGTCAAGTATTTAGATGTGGGAAAATTTCTTGAAGAAAAAGAAGAGGCGAAGAGGATAAGGAGAAGGGCGGCAAGGTTCATGCTTATCAATGGAGTCCTTTCTAAAAGAGGTTTTTGACCCTATTACTGCAATGTATTTCATCCCAAGAAGTGGAGTATGTCTTAGTAGAAAAACACGAAGGAATATGCGAAAACTATTCTGGCAAAAAGGCCCTAGTCAAGAAAGTGGTAAGGGTGGGGTACTATTGGCCCAACGCATTAAGGGATGCTCGAGTTCACTAAAAAATGCATCAAGTGCTAGACATACGTACTGATACCTCATGCTCCCCTAGAGGAGTTGACATCCATGACGGCACCATGGCCTTTTGCCCAATTGGGCGAGGATCTAGTTGGACCTTTCCCTCCAGGGAGAGGCAGCATGAAATTCATGGTTGTCGCAGTGGATTACTTCATGAAGTGGGCGGAGGCAGAGCCACTAGCAACCGTGACAAGCAAGGCCTTGATAAGATTTTTGTGGAAGAACGACATTTGTAGATATGGAATCTCGCAAAACATAGTTACAGATTGTGGACGCCAGTTTGACTCAGACCATTATAGGGAATGGTGTGTGGAGCTGAATGTCAAGGTGAAATACTTCTCGCCAGGTCATCCACAAGCAAATGGACAAGCAGAAGCAACAAAACAAGGCATTACTCTCAATCCTAAAACAAAGGGTCACAAAGAGGAAGGGAGAATGGGCAGATGAACTACCAGGGGTACTTTGGGCATACAAAACATCGGTAAATACCCCAACAGGGGAATCCCCATTCACACTAGCATATGGGTGTGAAGCAACTCCCCTAGTTGAAGTAGGGCTCCCAAGTTACCAAACACGCTTCTTATCGGCGCCTCGAAACGACAAAAAGATGGAGGAGTATCTTGACCTATTGGAAGAGGAAAGAGAAATAGCAGAAGTTAGAATGTTGCACGAAAAGGTTAAGGTCGAGCAATATTTCAATAAAAGTGTAAGGCCCAAGACTTTTAAGATAGGGGACTGGTCTTAAAGAAAAGCAAGGTGACTACCCAAGACGACGAAAAATTGGGGCCTCGATGGGAATGGCCTTATGTAGTGGTAGCAAACAACAGACCAGGGTCATACAGCTTGAAGGACAGCTAGGGCAAGGAACTACCACACTTGTGGAACGCCGAGCACTTAAAAAAATTCTATGTGTAGCAATTACATTTATTTTGTTTATTTCATTTTATTATTCTTACATTTACATTCGTATTCAAAATCACATCTATAGTTATTTAATTCCTATCGCGTTCTGTTGTATTGTTATCTCTTGGTAAAAAATAATAATAAAAAAGAGCACAGAGGTCATGAGACCACGCCACTCTTAAACACCTAGGACAAGTCTTAACAGATTGTGGTGCCATGAAAAAATGGGCGTGGAGGTCATTAGACCATACTATCCTTAAACACCTATGACAAGGCTTAGCAGCTTACGGCGCCACGAAAAAAGGGCACGGAGGTCATGAGACCACACCACTTTTAAACACCTATGACAAACCTTAGCAACTTGCTGTGCCATGAAAAAAGGACACGGAGGTCATGAGACCACACCACTCTTAAACACCTATGACAAGCCATAGCAACTTGTTGTGCCATGAAAAAATGGCTCGAAGATCATGAGACCACACCACCCTTATACACGTATGACAAACCTTAGCAGCTTGTGGTGTCATGAAAAAATGGACGTGAAGGTCATGAGACCATGCCACCCTTAAACACCTATGACAAGCCTTAGCAGCTTGCAATGCTATGAAAAAATGGGCGCAAAGGTCATTAAACCACACCACCCTTTAAGACCTATGACAAGCCTTAGTAACTTGTAGTGCCATGAAAAAAAAAAATAAGCGCAGAGATCATTAGACCACGCCACCCTTAGAAGACCTACAACAAGTTGTCTCTCTGTTTAGGCCAAAAACACCAAAAGTTATTATTATAAGAGGTTATAAGATAAATAATAGAAGGTACCAAAGGAAAGGTAAAAATACATAAAGAGTTAAGAAGCTAGGAGGCATCATTTCCAACAGCGCCTCCAAAAGCATTAGGCATCTCATCCTGCCCAAAGGTATCAATGCGACGGCTGTAGCTGCCTCAAGGAAAAATAAACCCCAATCCAAAATCGCAAGGTCAGTAGCAAGGTCAGTCAAGAGATGGGACCTGAGCCTCAGGATGCCAGCGCCATAACCGTAGGCAAAGGCACGGTCCCTGGTTGCAGGTGTAAGGGCATAGGCTAACTGACCACGCAAGCGTGCAACTTCTGCCCAAGCAACAGTTAGCTCCTTCTTCTTCTTGGACAGTTGTTGATCCTTGGCGAGGAAGGCTAAATTTAATTTCTTAAGTTCCTCATCCGAGTCCTTACAGCTCTCCTTATACTGCTGATGACATCGCTTGAACTCTGCCAAGGCCCCTTACGCCTCAGAAAGGTCAAGAGAGGTAAAAAGAGTATTCTCCACAGTGGCCGCCAAATCTTGTGCTAGCCCTTGACTACGTTCCTGCAAATGGGTCAATTCCTCGCAAGCTAAGTCTAACTCCCAGGTGCAGCCAAGAAGGTTAGCATTGAGGCGGGCCAATTCAGACTCAAAGCCCTTCTAGGCATCAAAGAGCAGGGACCTAGCAGAATCCCTTTCTGATTTTACAAGCCTTAAGGTGAAGTCATCCTTGACCTTTGCCTCTTGGGCATTACGTACATCATCATAAAACCCGAGGACTTTGTTTTCAAGAATCACCAAGTTGCCATGCAGGGAGTAAGAGTACCCCTCTATTGCTCCAACAGTATTTTTATTTTCTTCTTCTTCTTGGCAAGCACCTTCAGGTCCGCCTTATCCACCCTCCATTTCTTGAAGGAAACCTTGGCAATATAACATAGCCTTCGCCTTTCTCAGACTTCCTCTTCCAGGCAGGCCCAATCCGCCATAATCCATGCCGCAAAGTCATTGATTCCCTACAAAAAAGACAAAACACTCAGATAAAAATTGCAAATAAGCAAACAAGGAAAAAGAACAAGTCCCATGGAAACAGTATTTCAAAAAGCCAATCCTTTAGATGGCTAGACATCTTAACGGTGGCCTCAACTTGGGCGTTGGCGGAGGAGGAGGAAGCACCACTATTGGTCTCTCTGCCATGTATCTCTTTAGGACCATGGGCACCCCTTGACAAAGAAATCCTACCAGGACTTAGTGTTGAATATGCCACACCCTCTAAGGAACACCCAAGGCCCATAGATGGGTGGGTGGCCCTGGTTTATGCCAAGTCAGCATCAATCAAACAGGCGTCTTTCTCCCATCAGACCGCCCAAGCCCTCGAAAATAAGGGACTCAGTATCTCCACCGAAAGATGGGGTGAAAAGGGAAGGAATGGAGAGGCACTCACTGTTGAAATTTAGCAAAGGGGTAGTGCTCCCATAAATAGTAGGTGGCGGGGTCTCTAAGAGGGAGTCGCTGGCCTCCACTTCTATGTGCACTTCCTCGTGGCCTCCACCTAGGTTTTCATCCCCGCCGCTCAAGTCTTCTGTGTGTGCAAGAGCAGTATCTACCCCTCTAACTGGGGAGGCACTTTTCGGTTCACCATGCACACTTCCAGTTAGGGGATGTACAAGACTTTCTGTCATGGGTGGGCGAACTCATTCGCCCAGATAGGGTCCAAGTTGAGGGCGGTGGCAACCTCAGCGTCTAACTCGCCCGCCCCCACCATATCCTCGAACACGAAAAACTCAAACGTAGGACTGAACACCAATGTTTGCGCTTGTTGGGTTGTCCCGAGCTAGAAGGTGGTGCCTGGATCAAATAAGGCTAAGCTAGCCAAACCCCTAGCATCTCCCAGGCCAAGGGAGTGCGACCGCATGGGAGAAACGCCAGGGATGGAGAGTGGAGTAATAACTGGCGGGGTGGATGTTTGGGTGTGGTCGCCCTCTGAGTGCGTCAGAATCCTTTTTTGTTTTAAGGTAGGGGAAGGGGCATCTTCAGAGCGAGCCCTCTTTCGTTGTCTCCTTTCTTCTTTTCCTTTTCTTTTTTCCTTCACTTTCTTGTTTTTCTTCTCCTTCCTATCTTTCTCTTCTTTCTTCTCAGTTCACCCCTTCTTTTCTTTCTTCTCTTGTATGGCTTGGCCATCCTTCTTGTCCTTTTTTGGGGATTTCTTTGATGGAGAGGGGGGAACTGTAGCCAAAATCAAGAATGAGCGCCCTTGAACGTGGGAATGATTGGGGGACAACAAGAAGCAATCGATATGGGCAGGAGTCAGCAAGAAGTGAGTCTAAAGATGGTCAAGGTGAGTCTCAGCCCAGGAACAGACAGTTTCAATTCGGGCCAGTTCTCATTCAGACAGGGGCTCCATGCTCGCCCATAGACCTTTTTCATCAGGAAGTGTGCCCTAATTAGCCCTAACTGGGAGATCTCGTTGAGGGGTTTCAGAGGCAGGAAACTCCCAGCCCTGGCCAGTGATGAAGAAGAACTTACTCGTCCAATTATTTGCATTGGAATATCGAGTTTTGAACCGGGCCAAGGTCTGCCCTTTATCCTTCTTACGGAAGCTAATGATGTTACCCTTGGTAGCTAGCCTCAGGTTGTAGGAGGACAAAAATTCTTAAGCAGTCAGATTGGGATAAAATTCCCCAAGGGGCTCTAGGGCCAAACGAAACACTATACATGCACATGGATAGGCCCTTAATGCGAGGGGATGGAACTAAGCAGGAGCCAAGTTGAGAAGGTCTAGGATGTCGCAAAGAGGGTGACAGAAAAGAAGCCTTAACTCGTGAGCCAATAGAGCCACGGTCAGGGTGACCCTTCCTAAGAAACCCTCATCATCGCAACACCCTTGTGGGGGAATGTCTAGTATTGCTGTTTCAGGAATGCGATATTCTTTCTAAATCATTGTCAAATCCCTCTACCTTAGGGCTGAGCGCCACCCATCTCCCTCGAAAGTTGGGATATCCAAGATGTATGAAGATTATGCAAAGCTACCACCATGTTCAACCATGGAAAGAGGAGGTGAAGAGTAGCAAATGAACAGAGAGAAAGGAACAAGTTAGGAAAACGAAGAGTCAGAGAGAAAGCACGAACAGAAAGTTATATAAATTGTACTAAAAGAGGGGAGAGTGAAAGGCTCAAGGGAAATGTATTTGAAAGGTAGATACGAAGGGTCAACCGCCATAGGCATCATGGCCTGATAAGGGAGCAAAATGGTAACCATTGGACATAACCCTGTAACCGTCACCACATCAGCGGTAAGTCATGAGTGCCCTTGTTTCTTAAAACTGGAAGCAGCGGGATAAAGAAACATGATGGGACAATGGGGTAACCGATGGTTTGGAGACGGGCTCAGAGGTGGTTAGAAGGGTCTGAAATATGAAAGCCCATTCAACCTACAGTAATAACAGGGTTTGCGTGGTTTTTTTTTAAATAAAAATGTGATAAAAAAAGATTTCACAATATAAATTTCCCACTCCTTAAAGTGAAGGGAATTAGTGGGGTAGCTGAAGGGCCCTTTTGGTGCTTTCAGCCCATTAGAGAAGGCTCTCTATCGCACGGCCCAAACTGGAGGATATAGGTCCAGTAGGGATCTACACGCCACCTTGCATGGAAGGATAAAAAATTCATGCATGTACGTGGTTGTTTCGGTTAATTAGAGATATTCTGGGCTGATAAATATTGCGCAAGATAGACATCACATAAGTGTGATCTCATTATAGTGCTAATCTAATTCAATGAGAAACCTCTATATATACCAGGTAATTCTAAAGATAATCTAGATCTGAATTCTTGATTATTTAAGTAAGACTCTTTACTGACTTAAACATCGAAATATCTACAGGTATATTATGCCAACGTTTTATTACATCTTGTAGTAAACGGTATGTTTGGGTTGGTGGAACACGTCCTTAATAATGTCCAAGATCATGTGGGTAACATTAATGGGTAATTTTACGTACCGGCCTAACAAATATGAGACAATATTGTACATGCGTGTTCAAATATCTCCTCTAATTTGTCCAATACATTGATCAATAATTGAATTATATTAATGTCGCATATGCATGGGGTCATGTCTCAATAATACCACTCGTCGACCCTTGTGAACAGGAAGTTCCTCATCAACCCGTCCGAAAAATATGATCATGCATATATATAGCTGGCCTATCTACTTCAAATAAATTAAGGAGGCCAGGAGAAATTTTTGGGTCAAGAATGAAGTGGGAGTACTGGAGGATCGGCTTTCCAATATAATACTAATTTTCCCAAAAGGTAAAACAATTACATTACAAAAAGAAAGAGTAAGAGAAATACATTAAAAAGGGGGACAACCCCATTAACAATCATACCAAAACAACATATAAAATTATTCATAAAATAAATACAATTCGAAAAATTACATATCATGATGGTGATCAACAACTTCCATGTATAATTCATTCAACATGATTTAGGAGAGGGCACGGACAATTAATCAAACTGAAATAAATTATTAGGTACCTATGATTGATGTATACATATAATATAGCAATTTAATTAAAAAAAAACATGTCATGGCCCCGGCCAATTTGCCTGCTGACATTTCTTTGATCTCATGTTTTCATGGAATTATATAGTGGAAGATGTATATATAACTTGATGAGAAAGCGGGAATAGGAAGAACTATGGAAATAGTAATTCTATACACCACACTACTATCCAATTTACATCTCACTATATATGATGTGATGCATTTCTCACCATTTAATGATAAAGAAATATGTAATAAATAATCATTCAAACGTGATAAATGTGCCACATCTTACTTAATAGAATGCAAATGAGATGGTAGTATGGTGTATAGAATTTTTCATATATATATATAATGTTTCCAAATGTATTGACCGCCCCTTGACCTAGCTGGAGTCACTACAAGGAATTAAGTCCTCCAATCAAATGCAACCAGACCTTACTTGTTATCCAAGACTACTAGGACTGTTATCCAAGACTACTAGGACGGGTTCCTAGTTATGGATTTCGGCCCGGATTTGATCCAGGCCGAAATCCACATTTTCAAATCCTTGTAAACCCGAGCCGGGTACCCGGATTTAAAACCATGTTTTGGGTTTTAAACTGGGTACCCGGGTTTTTTGAAAATAACCATCAAAACCCTACTCTCACTCTCACACACTCTCTCTCTCTCTCTCTCTCTCTCTCTCTCTCTCGAAACCCTAGCTTCCTTTGCTGCCGGAATCTTCGTCGCTCGTGTCGTCATCTTCATCATCACTCCCTGTCACTCCATCTCCTTCTCGGTTTCTTGGGTCAATGGATTTTATGCTTATGAGTTTCTCGGTCTCTTCCCTTTAAAAACGAGGTTCTTGTAGATCATGCCGTTAGTGATTTTGTTTATTGTTTGATACCTGTTACCTTTGTTGTTTGTTGTTGTCGATTTTTCTAGATATATGAGTGTGTATGGCGTTAGTGATTTCTCTTGCTCGAGATGTTCGATTAGTGAAAGTTAGTTCAAATCTGTTGTATCCTTTTTTTATGGGTTTTTTAGGGTCAAATCTATGCTAGCATCTATTCAAGTTAAGATCTGCAGCAGTTGTTTTAGGGTTTTTTTTTCCTTTTTTTACTTTGTTGATTTGGGTCTATTTTGTTTTCATTTCTTTGTGTTTTATGCCCATGTACAAGAGTGCCCTATTTTATTTAGAAGTTCTATTATTCATCTGATTTCTGTTTAGAAGTTTGTTCAATTTGTTAGGGCACGAGCATGGGCACAAGTGTGTGTGTGAGGAAACCCCACTTGAGTCCTGTAATCACAACCCATACTGTTTTAGTTCGTTAATATTTATGGTTCAATCTGTTATTGTGTTGTCAAAAGAGTACAAACCTTAATATTCATAATTTTTTTGTTCACTGCAGCCACCATCATGCGATGAAGCTAAAGAGACTAATGAGGATATAATTTTAAGCTTGTATACTGCATGTAGGAACTTAGCTTGTTTTACCACTGAAGTTCAAGAGTTTCAGTTTACTACAATGATTGAGTGTGTTTGTATGATTCTGTTGTTGTGACAAAGTTTACTTGCCATTTGCTTTTGATGATCTGGTCTATTCAATTAATAGATGAACTCCTCCTAATTCCTATGCAATTTAAATAATTCTCTATTCTGATTGGATGTCATATGATTTATATGTTTTGGATTGCTGGATTGTTCTAAATTTTCATCAATTATAGTGCTAGATGGCATTGAGAGCATTTTTCACATGGGTTTCGTTATTTCATAAAATATAGTATCTGGGCTTCTATTAACTTCCGTGCCTACGATATATTTACTTTACCCGCTTGATTGTTGAAGTGGGGCAACGTGATGCTGTTATATGTTTGGTGGTATAAAGTATATGCTATTAGTTTGGTAGATTCTGTCAAAAAAAAGACCATGAGCTGGAGTATTTTTAATGTACTGTAAAATATGATAAGCTTCTGCCAACTAAGGCTATCTTGGCTTGTCCATGTACTGACTGAGGAGGTAAATTTGGGTTTCCCTTTAGCAATATGTAAGGTAAATTTGGTCTCAAGCTTGGGGGTTGAGAATGACAAAAGCTAATGTGCATGCAAAAACTAATTTGCTTTAATTGCTTTTGTTTAATGGTGGAGAGGATGCAAACAGATAACAAATTATACCTACTTTTGGCATCCTTTTGGAGACTCTTGCCTCCCACTTCAGTAAGAAGTTAGAGCACTTATCCTATTACACAGATCTTAAACTGGTTGAGAGTAAAACACAAATAAAAAAGGTTGATAAAGTTAGAGCACTTATCCTATTATACTTATTGCTTTCTGATACATTCATATGTCTATGGCTTTGCTTTCCAGGTAATGCTTATCTAATATGATATTTTGCTGTTAAGAGTATTTATGTGTGTTTGGGCCTGTGTTTGTGTTTGTCATAACTTTGGCAAGGAAAATGGGTTGGACCTGGTTGGTATATGGCTCGTTTATTGGCTTAAATCTGGTCAATCTTCTTGTTCAATGGCTTAAGTTTTATATCACTGTTGTTTCTTTTTTTTTTTTTTACTTGTAATGTCATTATCTTTTGTTCTTGTAGGACATGTCATTCCATTTTTGGCCTGGACACTTTCTTTATCTTTACTATTATTATTATTGTTGTTGTTGTTAGTATTATTACTATTATTTTTGCCTGGAACTTTTAACTTTTAGATAAGTCCAGTCCATATGGATGGAGAAGTTTGAGCATATACTGTAGTCAACAAATTGGACTTGGACACCGAAAGTGATGGTTATATATCTTTTATGTTTAAGTAGTGGAGTATACATATAAGTGTTAATGGGGATGGTGAAAATAGACTCATCGCAGAAGATCCAAATGGAGTAATGAAAAAGGAGATCTGGATCTAGCAGAGTGTTGCAGAAGCTCTTCTGATTGAACTGATGATGATACAATGGCTTGTAATTTTGTATTTTGTAATGTAATTAAATACCAAATAATGTAATATGAAAGGGGGTTATAAATATTGAATTTCTATTTTTTAGATGCATTTAGTTAAAAAGATAATCAGTTTTCTATATATAAAAAAAAAATGTTTTTCAAATGTAATAGAATATGGGCTTTAATTAAAACAAAAATGGTTTACAAGAACATGTTTTTCTAGGAAAAAACATTTCATGGTATATAGCCTTTGTAGTGTTTAAATAAATAAATAAATAAAAACCAGATAAATGCCGGAACCCGAATTTTCGGGTTATAAAAATCCAGATTCATTCGGGTTTCAGCCCGGGTCATAACCGGGATAGATCCGATCTGGAACCCAGTCCAGATTTGGAATCCGGGTTTCAGGCCGGGTATATCCAGATATCCGGTCCGAAACCCGAATGAACAGTCCTAGTTAGAATAAGAGAGAGTCGCTTTGCAATAGCTCTGTTGCTGTTGGGCTAAAAACGGCCCACGAACAGGCTAGCTCCACATAAGAAAAAAGAGTCTAGAGAGGGTAGAATGGAAAGTACCTGATTAATCCCTCTAATAGCACATTTCACCGCTACGCACCCTTTCCCTTCAAATCTGTCCAAAAATCCACTACATTGAAAAACCTAGAAAAACTCATCCTTCCCCTTCGTATGATTTTTCCTCCGAGGAGGTGAACCGCTCCGCACCAATCAAATAACTTTCCCAAGGAAGGGAATTTAGCGAAGAAAGATAACATAATAGCTAGCAGGATTGATGACCATTTTTGTGATTTAAAAAAGGGAAAATAGAAAATATTATATATATATATATAATATAATATAATATAATATATATATATAATAGCTATTATTGAGAGTGCATTCGAAAGTAAGATAACCCACCCTTTTCAAAGACTAGATTCACATAAAAACCAAAATGAATAGTAGAAACACAACCAAAAATAAAATCACATCGTTCAGCAAGGTCGATGAACCCATTCAAAAGAAATGGCATCTTTTGCTTTGTAATCTTCCCTCGGACGCAATTGACAACAATGTCTGAGCAACCTTGACGTGTTAATTGGTTGAAAATTTAATATACACAAAGACACGACATTTTATTCCCAGAGAAATTTACTTGTATTTGTGAAGAACACCGATAGGAAGATTTGTCTATAGATTTGTCGAAAAGTGTCTCCTAACCATGTGAGAGAAGCATGGACTTGTTCTAATTCAGAAAATTATCATGTGGGTGGGTGTCGAACATGTGAGATGGTTTTATGATGGTCGAGGTGAATAGGTAAATTGAATGGCCATGAGAGAATGTCCGTTGCTTGCACCTAATAATTCATGTTGGTTCATCCCACAATAGAGAGAGTGAGAGAGGTGTGGGGTGGGAACTTTGGGCAGATGTAACAGATTTTTCAAGTGTTGTAATTTATCACAACCAATTTTTGAGAGAAGTGTGGGATGAGATCTGGTGTAGGCAAGTACATATTTAATCACATCATATACTGACGTGGCGGAATGAGATTGGAGGGTTGGTAATGGCTTGAGACCAGACTAGCTGGTCACTAGGTTTTCTCATAATAGAATTGTGAGTCTGTGTTAGGGTCTTTCATTGCTTGTTTCCTTATAATTGTACTCTTATTACTAGTCTGCATTCCCCCCCCCCTTTTTTTTCTTTTTTTTTTTTTGGGTCCAATCTTAAACCTGGAAAACCGAGTTCATCTGGATAGATATTCGGATTTCATATCCACCCCTATTCGAATATGGTATGGTTATATAATGCGGGTTCCAGATTAATATTTGATACTAGTAACCGGATTTTACATTTCAAAAAAACATATCTTATAGATAAAATGATGTTATTTTGTGTTTATAGTCATCATCTTCAAAACAATTTTTTTATAAATTTGGATTCCTGATTAAAATTTGGGAAGGTACATGTACTTGAGTACCCATATTTGCATTTGGATTTACATTCCTAGTTTAACAATATTGCAGGGAATCCTAATTGTAGTTTTCTTAAACCATATCTAAGATCCTATCTAGGCCTGTTACCCGCCACTAGTGGATGGGCAACCTGCTACACCACACCTACATGGGCGGGGTGTTGCAATGGATCTCGACACTTGGCCCCATCCTGCATGGGTGGGTGACTCCGCTTGGTAGGGGGAGAATCAGTTGGTTTGGACCGGAAAAACCGACCGAACAAGCCATTTCGGTCCAATCCCGATCCAGGAGTTTTTTACCTTGGACTAGACCGAATGAATAATATATATAATATATATTTTATTATTTATATAATATTTATAATTGTATATAATTAATTATAATTTTTATCTAACCTAATAAGCTAATATTTATAATACTAATATTTATAATTTTATACTAATACTAATATTTATACTATGACTAAATTACTAATAGTCTAAATTAATACTAATATACTATTATAGAGTTATATTGATCATAAATTGATAATAACTAAATCATGATAAGTCAATAACTATATCTAATAGTATTAGTATTAGTATTAATTAACTTAATATCTAATATGCTAGTATTAGTAATAAGATTATAAGACTATAAGAGTATTGCTCTTATTTAATATAGTATTACATAGAGTATTAGTAAATGTGTTGGGTTTGAAGAGATATAGTAAATTAGTAATACTAGTTGTTAGTTATTAGTTCTAGTGTTATTACATATTATTAGTTATTAGTTATTACTAATATATATATATAAATAATAGTATACTATTAGTTATATATATATATATTAAATTATTAATAATTTAATATATCACAATATAATTACATAAGCATTAAACAAAATTTCCTTGGATATAAAAAATTAAAAAATTAAAAAAATAAAAAAAATTGTCAATTGATATACTCTCTCTAAGTTAGTAATAAAGTAACAATTAACATCATCAATATAATTTTAATTAGTATTTTTTTTAATGAGTTAATTAAATAATACACATTAAATAGTTTACTTAATTTTAATTTTACTAACTTAAATATTTTTTTACTAACTTATTAATTTTTTTACTTTTAGAAGTGAAAATCACATCTTAGTGACTCAATGAAAACGGCATCGTTTAGTATAAAATTGGACTTAAACGGCACTGTTTAGGTCTAGTTTTAGAGGGAATTTAAACCTAGGTTGCACGCAACCTATATATATTTTTTCAAATTATATATATTGAAATGGCGCCATTTCAGTACAAGAATTCCACTCTCCCCCCCCCCTTCCCCTCGATTCCCTCCCATCCTTATTCACTTCTAACTTTTCTCTCAAGTCTCATGTCAGAACTCTATCAAACTCTCACTTTCTCTTACTCTCAATCAAAACCCTAGCCCCGTGCACATCCCCTCCAAACCGTAGCCCCTCCGTGACTCCGTCGCATCCCAACTGAACAACTAGCCCCTCAGTCGCGACTCACCACTGAAAGCCCTTGCCCTCTCCAGCCCCGTGCGTCGTTTCCTCCCTAGAATACAAGGTAAACATTGTTTTTAATCCTTAATATGTTATTTGCCTAATTTGGGACAAATATTAGTTTGTTTTTAGGATAGGATACAAAACCCTAATTTGTGTCTCATCTTTCCGTCATTTCCCTCCTCTGGGTCTCCCGTTTCAATTCCTCAGTTCTCTAGTCTACAAGGTGCCTCTGTGTGTGTGTGTGTGTGTTATATATTACCTGGATGTTATTGTTTGTGTTAAGAACCTTGATAGTTGTGGATATTAGGCTTGTTTGTATGTTGGATAGTGGTGGAGGCTTGTTTGTGTGCTACCTAGTGGGTTCATAACAGTTTGGTTGGTTCTACTATGTGAATGAATTGAATTAGGTATGCTATATTTGAAGTGCTCTGGTCTATCCTTGGGTTTTAGGCATCTTATTTATTGCCTATGATAATTTGGTATTTGTTAACATGGGTTTTGATGTCCCTGCAAATGAAAAACCAACCACTTTGAAGTTTGCACAGCATGCCACACTAATTTGGTTGAAATCATAAGGGTGATACACTTGGTAAAGGCATAGAGTTGTGTTTGCATGATTGATGGCGACCAAAAATACTTGTAATCACTCTTGATAATACAAGTTCTAATAATGGGGTTGTTTCTTATTTGAAAAAAAAAACCAAGTATAGGAGGTACACGATCTTGGAACATGAATTCTTGCATGTTTGATGATGTGCCCACCTTTTGAACTTAATCGTCCATGAGGGATTGAAAGAATATGTGGAGTCTATTGCGAAGGTGATGGGTGTTGTGAGGTATGTTAAATCCTCCCCTCAAATGTGGAGTACATTTAAGAAATGTGTGGGGTTGGAAGAGATTCAATCCAAAAGTCATGTTTGCCTAGATGTACCGATTAGGTAAAACTCCACCTATATTATGTTGGAGAGGACTGGAAATTTAGAAAGGCTTTTGATCAATTGGAGGAAGAAGATGGGAGCTTTTTGGGTAGTATTAGAGATGACGATGATGTGGTGAATAGGAGAAGGTCAAAGAAGTTAGGACCTCCCAATGACTCTGATTGGGACAAGGTACAACTATTTAAGAGGTTTCTTGGATTATTTCATGTTGCAACTTTACGCTTCTCAGAGAATGACTATGTAACTTGCAATACTTTTTTTACGAAATTAGTTACTATTAAAAATGTCATTAACATAGAGTATGAAGAAGGAAGCCCCGTGGTGGGATTAATGGCAACAAATATGAAGTGAAAGTTTGAAAAGTATTGGGAGAACATGGATAATCAGAATATGTTGTTGTACATTGGGATTGTTCTTGATCCTCGCTACAAGATGCAATATCTTGACTTTGGGTTGAGAAAAATGTACGCAAATGATTCTACAAAAACCATTGATTTGAGTTTGAGGATGAAAAATACATTTATCCGCATGTATGAGGCATACATCCAAAATGAAGAAGGGAGGTTCTCCTCGACGCACAAGTTCCTCATGTGAATATGCAAGTCCTTCAACAGATCAGTTAGCAAATAGACAGGTATCACAAGCTGCATTGATGACCCAATTTAAGCAAGAGTTACAGTAAGAAAACTCTTTGGAAAGTAAGTTAGAGGTTGATAGATATCTAGCTAAAAAATGTGAGGATAAAGGTGATAGTTTTGACATTTTAAATTGGCTGAAGGTGAATTCAGTTAGATATCGCATATTTTCAAAAGTTGCACACGATGTACTTGCAATACTGGTATCTACTGTAGCCTCTGAATCTACATTTAGCACTGTGTGTCGTTACTTGACCCTTTCTGAAGTAGTTTAAATCAGATGATGGTTGAGGCTCTGATATGTGCACAAAATTAGTTTCATTCTTCTTCTACTTCAATAAGCCTTAAGACTTTATTGGATGAAGTGGAGGAATTTGAGAAGCAGATGGATATGGGTAAGTACATGATTATTTTTTGATATCTTTTGTGGTATATTTTGTTTTAACTTCTATGTTATTTAACTTTATTTAATTTGTTTTGCTTTAAATTTTTATTGATAGAACTTGTTGGAAAATTTGCTGATTCTGTGGAGGGATCAAATTCAATGCCTACTGGCTCTTAATCCAATAGTGATTAAAGACTAAAAATGTGAGAAGATTGTGCGGTTGATTTCCCCAATCTCATTATGTTCAACTATTTTGAACTTTTGGTAGTAACTAGTAAGTGGGATTAGCATGACAGGAGGTAAAGATGAACATACTAGTCCAAAAACAAAAATGTTATTTAGTATCAAAAGAATGAGAGATAAAGTAAAAGATAATAAATTGCATTTGGATTAATGTACGTAGATATTGAAACTTATTCAAAACTTATTGTTGATTACTATATTTTTATTGGAAATGATTACTATGTTCACGTGTTTTCTTTATTGAAGGCGTTATCATTCAATTATGTTCCCTAGACCAGTTTTTTGCGCTAGGAACCCAATTGATTCCCTTTAATATTTTTTCATGCATTCTCTCATTTTTGGTTTATTTAGATTTTCTTGCTATCCCTATACTTCCGCATTGGTTTAGAAAAATGGCTTACACTTAGTTGCCAGCTTTAATTCTTTTTCTGGTTTTGATAAATTTATCATTTCTCTCTTAGTTTTATTTCCTACATACCTTTCATTATTAGCCATATTTTGGTACTAACTTATAAGTCACTATTATTGGCCAATATTTCAACGATTTGAAGATTCATCTGAAAGCTCCAGATCAAGAAAGGCTAGCTGCTAATTCAGTTATATATTTAATTAAGATTTCTTTGAGTTAAACTGGCCAAAGGTAAACAAAAATATATTTTAATTTTACAAACATTTTACAAGGAATTTAGGTAAACAAAAATAAACCGTAGTCATCAAGTAGTAAGGCCACGAAGCATGCAAATCATGCAGTGAGTGTGCATATGAAGTTATAGGGTGTTAAGTAGAGAAATGACGACAAAGTTGACACAAAGGACATTCAATACACGTTTTATATATATACATATATGTGTGTGTGTGTGTGTACACACAATGGATCTTTCCATATCATGTTAATTAGTTTTCACTGAGAAATTAATCTATAGATTACCCCACGAACAAGTATATATCCTTAATGCAGGCATCGTGGCTTTAGCTTGAAAAAATCATATATACTATCATCTTAAATTTTCGGGAAATATATATCGAAAAATCAGTAAAGCTGTATCATAATTGGATATTGTGCAGTACATATCATTCACAACACAGCATTTATTCTTTTTCCCTGTAGATCATAATTATTAGAACTTTTCGGGGAGAGAAATGGAAAAATGGAGGATATATATTACATCATATCAGTCCATATGATTGCCTCTTGTGGCAATGAAGATTGAAGAAGGTTGTGTGCAGTATATCTTGTTCGAAGCAACCATGACATTTTTTTTTTCTCTTTTTTGAAGTAATTTATGCTACGGTTATAGTGTTATTTGCATTTCATATTTAAGAGCTATGTTTTTATTTAGAACTTTTGATGTAAATTACTAAATATGACTCCTCTCTTCTAGACTTTTAGTTCTAGTCTTCTATTATTATTTTTTTGAATACCTTTTAATTTTTAATTTTTGAAACTTGTATAATTTTCGATTTTCATTATCTATACTTGGGAATAGTTTTCTTCTTTCCTTTTTTTAGAAGCCAGATTTGATGTATGTTACTTACATTATGTGCATACTGCATATTAGTGATCGATAACCTTGTTTAAATAGTATAGATGGATATAGAAATTTTTGATTTTTTTTTAATAAAATCTTTTATTCAAATTTATTGGGCCATTGGGCCGAAAATTATGGAAGAAAAATGGTGGGCCATTGGCCCATTTGGATCCTATTTGGACCGACCGGATCAGACTGGCCCGGTCCTTAGAGAGTTCAGTCCGATCTAGGGTGGAAAAATCCTGGACCGAATAGGTATAATTAGATCCATAAAATCTCCCTGAACCAGACCGAACTCCTCCCTACCGCCTAGTTGCCGAGGGGAAGGATGGCTTGCAATCATCCAAAATCCGCCAAACAACCTAGATTCCACAACTTCATTCACCAAGTCCATAAGATCTATCTATCAAATCTAGAGATCAAACCTCAAATATACAAGTGAAACTACAGTGACATTGACCACAATATGGCTATGAGTTTGAGCAAAAATGCATGATCATGAATGGTTGTGACTCTCTTCGCAAATCTATGACCATTTGTGGCCTCAAACCCACGCCAATGTGGCCCGTGAGTATCTCACCACCTTGAATAAGAAAAAGTGGAGGAAAAGGAGAAGAGAAGAGAAAGAGGAAGAAGAAGAGTCTGAGACGCCCATGGTCCCACTTGTGATTTGGAGGAAGTTGTGAATGTCGAGATGTTGGCTGCTCGTTGTCATACACCCCTCATATGTAGTGATAATAAGTGTGTGTTCACATGCTTAATAAAAGTGTATAGTTAATTCGCAGCAATAAATAAAAAGGATAGTTATAAAGTCTAAATAATAGTATTAGAAAATTCAAACGACCCCAACACGACCCCAATGTTATCAATAAGTCACATCTCCAGTCGTAAGCAAAATAATAATTACAGTTATCCAGTTTTTCAAAACAATTTAAAGATATCAACTTAACAATGTGGGGAAAAGCCCCAATCCTCCATCTTATGGTGGTGTCGGACCTCCATGCTCATAAACATCACCAAATTCTTTCTCTATATCAAAATCTACAATTCCAAAGAGCCTCGACTGTAGTGGGACTATCGAGATGAGATTTCTCAAAATCTCAATAAGTGAAACTAAGTGCAAGTTTGAAGACTTGGACTATCTTAGAATTTTATGAATAGTAATAAAATGGTTTGAGTGAAAATATTTTATTAGGTTTTGCAAAATTATAGAGAAAAAGTTCAATAAAACTATTAACGTTAAAAAATTGTTTAAATATAAGTTTTCAATATAATTTTTGTTTTGAAGTTTGTAAGAATGTGTTTGGGAATACAAGTATTCTTAGATATTGCCTTCTCAAATATCACTCAAATACAAGATACGTTTTAATTTCAAATATTCAACTTTGTTATCTAATCATTACCTAATAATTACAATTTCTCCAAACTCTTAAATAAAACACAAAAAATAATACAACTTTTTTAAAGTTTAAAATAAATATTATATTAAAAAATTATATTCAAACAATTTAAGTTTATAATATTTTTATTCAACTTTTTCTACCTCATTTTTCAATACCCAATAAAACATCTTAACACAAACAATTTCACTACTATTCATAAATATTATGAGATATTCTAAGTATAAAAGTTGTATTGATTTTTTGTGTCTTGTTTTGAAATTTGTAAAGATTGTATTGATTTTTGTGTTTGAATAATGATTAGGTAATGATTCGATAAAAAAATGAAAATTTAGAATTGAAAAGTGTTTCATGTTTAAGTGATGTTTGAGAATTAAATTATGAGAAGCTTTGAGAATTATAAGAATTCTCATAGTGTCCAAACTTGCCCTAACTAACACTAAAAAATGCATGCTAGTGGAAATGAAAATTATGCAAATACTTAATGTAAGGAAAGTGATAATTAACATTTCTAAATTAACTAAACTTCTTAACCAAATAATAGTCAATTTCACCCAAAAGGTACCGCATAACGAAACTCACGAACTCAACACGATTCCCATGCAAGTTGATACACGCCCAGAAATTCTGTTTTTCAAAACATCCATTTTATTAATGTGTGCACCATGGTCTCTCTTAGATAGGCCATCCTTACATCTTGACTCCCTTTGTCACACCACAGGTAACGACCGTGTATGTGACTTTGTTACGAGAGATGCTTGACTTCGTGCATTGTCCTTGACCACGGCATTCTCTGACCTTTGTCATTAGAGAGGCCACGATTTCGACTTGAGAGCATGCATTATAGTTTCATCCGTACCCGTTGTTGCTCAACAACAACCTAGGAGATATCACTTAGTATTTATGCACTTCAGAGTGACCAGATGAGTCCCACCGAGATAATGCTCCATCTCAGTTTGAAGTTGTGATACTCACACACTCATATAAAACCCATTTAATATAAAAACCCAACAATATCTTAGAATCCAATTTACATGCATAAATCGTAGTCTAACAACAAAATTCTTAGCAAACATATACAAGTTATAAGGTAGTCCGAAAATAAGAATTCCAACAACAATTACATGATAAAGAATAGTGAATATGGGAAACTTTCCAACAAGCATTTCACAAGCTATAATTCAACACAAGGGAGGGAGTTTCTAGCACACATTCACAAGTTGTAAACCAATGAAAGTGAAATATTCCAACAACCCTTTACAATTGAGAAATAGTGTGAACGAGGGAAAAATCCCCACAACTTAACTTAATAACAACAATAATTATAATGAAAAATTCACAACAACATTTATGCAACAAAAGTAAGCAATTGGACAGTAAGTGAAGATTTTACCAGAAAACCACACAAATCCCAACACTTCCACAAGGCACTCAGCCAAACCACAAAGAACCACACACATCACAACACTTTCATAGGGCATTCGGCCACAACATAGAAAATCACATAGATCGCCACACTTCCATAGGGCACTTAGCCACACCATAAAGAACCACACAGATCATCACACTTCCACATGGCACTTGGCCACACCACATAGAACCACACAGATCACAATTCCATCAACATTCATTTTCAAGATGAGTCCAAAAAGCCACTTATCACCATGTGTAGAGGAGAATATTATGGATGGCCGTCGGTGTCCCGAGCTTCACGCCAGCAGCCCACATTTTAAATTCCACACCGCACGTCCATGGAGTCTTCATCATCCCATCCCTTTCCCCCAACAAAACACCCCAAAACAATAAGCTCTTGTACTTTAATCACTACTACCCGAACCCCTTAATACAAGTGTACCATGAAAAGTCTTCAAAACCTTAAAGATCTCAAGAGACCCACTATGTTGCCGGCGACCATGGCCGAGATGTGGGCATCTGTGGGCTCTACCATAGCCAGCATCATGTTTGTGTGGACGATTGTGCGACAATATTGTCCCTATGAGCTTCGCCGCTTCTTTGATAAATATACATACATAATCACCGGCTACTTCAATCCCTACATTCATATTTCTTTCCCAGAGGCCTCGGAAGAATGGTTCAAGCGTAGCGAAGCCTATACAACTGTAGAGGCATACCTCAGCGCCAAAGCTTCCAAGAATGCTCAACGACTCAAAGCTGTGTTGGGGAAAGATAGCAGCAAGTTGCTGTTGAGTATGGATGTGCATCAGAGAGTGGAGGATGAGTTTCGTGGTGTTAAAATTTGGTGGGCGTCAAACAAAATTGTTAAACAAGCAGGGCCGTCGTTCCAGCAGGAGAAGTTGTCCTACATGCTCACGTTTCATAAGAAGTACCGTGACCTAATCACTGAGTCATATCTGGAGCATGTTATGAAGGAAGGGAAGCAAATTGGTGTGAGGAATCGGCAGGGGAAGCTCTACACCAATTGTCCTACTGAACAGTGGCTAATTTACAAGCGAAGCTTGTGGAGTAGCATCGTTTTTGAGCACCCAGCTAGCTTTGAAACAATGGGTATGGATCCGGAGAAGAAGCAGGAGATTGTTGAAGATCTGTTAACTTTCAGCAATGGTAAGAACTTTTATGCAAAGATTGGGAAGCCATGGAAGAGAGGTTATCTTCTCTATGGCCCTCCCGGGACAGGAAAGTCAACGATGATTGCAGCAATGGCAAACCTATTGGACTATGACGTCTATGATCTTGAGCTCACAGTAGTGAAGGATAACACGGAGCTGAGGAAGCTTTTGATCGAGACTACCACTAAGTCTATCATCGTGATCGAGGATATGGATTGCTCACTTGATCTTACAGGTCAAAGAAAGAAGAAAACAAAGAAATCTTCAAAGGATAATGATGAGAACGAAAGTCCCAAGAAAGATGTCGAGGAAGAGAAGAAGAGCAACAAAGTCACACTTTCAGGGCTGTTAAATTTCGTCGATGGGCTGTGGTCTGCTTGTGGGGGAGAGAGGTTGATTGTTTTTACAACAAATTATGTGGAGAAGCTGGATCCTGCTCTCATAAGGAAAGGTAGAATGGACAAGCATATTGAGCTCTCTTACTGCAGTTTTGAGGCATTCAAGGGGCTTGCAAAGAATTACCTGGATCTTGAAAAGCATCCTAGGTTTGACACAATACAGTGGTTGATGGAGGAGACCAAGATCACACCTGCTGATGTTGCAGAGAACCTTATGCCAAAGTCCTCATTTGATGATGCAGACAAATGCCTATCGAATTTGATACGGGCTCTTGAGCAAGCAAAGGAAGAAGCACAAAAGAAGGAAGCTGAAGAAGAGAGACTGAAAGAGGAAGAAGCGGCAACGAAGAAAGATGAAGAGGTGAAAGTGAAAGAGGAAGAAGTAGCAAAGAAGAAATTAGATGAAGATCAGGTAAAAGTTAAAGAGGAAGAAGCAGCAAAGAAGAAAGATGAATAGGTGAGAGTGAAATTAGAGAATGAACAAAGCTTGCAAAATGTTTCGGAATTAACTTAGGGCACAATAAATGTGTTGTTTAGTACTAGGTCCTATGGTTTTTAGTATTTCTCTTCCAGTTGGGTCTGGTACTCGAAAAAAAAAAAAAGGCCAAAAAAGTGTAGTGTTTTGTAATGAATACATGCTGCATGTGTTCCTTTCAAATGTGAATTAGTCGTTCACTAATTCACTATATATGTTATATCACTAAAACATCATTGCTGCTAGATATGTGAATCACACTTTATAAGAATGATTGATCTAGACAATTTCAGCATCTCTCTATGTATATGAATTGATTGGTCATCACTTACGAATATAGATTGATGAACAAATGTGATCAACACAAGTTTTTTAATTAATTGGTAAGATAGTTTTATTAGAACCTAATCATTCCCTGATATGAGAATTTAGGGAATGAGATATAAATATGAAAGATGATGTGAGAGCTCTAATATGAGAGGCGGAGAGGTTGAATGGCCTCCATGCCCCACCTTATTGATTTTATGATAAATAATACAAGAAATTCTTATACCATACATCTCTATCTAATTAATATATACGTGATCTCAGTGGCGAAGCTAGGAATTTATTCCAGGGGGGCCAAACAAAATTAGAACAATATATATAAATTTATTTTTTTTTCTAATTTTATATAATTTTTTTACGATATATAATAATCTGATAGGAAGATTTACAATAAAAATAAAATACATTTAATACAACTTATGTATTAAAAAAGTATTTGACATGTCAATAACAATATATCATTAAAATAATATAAAAGAATCCATACAAATATATTAAACAAAAGAAATACAGAATATCTAAAATTGTAACTTGCGTTCTTTTAAACAAACAAAATTATCAAGTATTGAATCTAAATCAAAATTCTTAGCTATTTCTCTTTCAATATAGACAACTAAATTATTTACTAAGAATTCATCTTCAATTTTGTTACGAAACCTTGTTTTAACAATCTTCATAGCTGAAAATGCTCGTTCACTGGTTGTTGTAGACACTGGACGAGTCGAAATTAGACAAACCAATCTATTAATAAGATAGTATGTCTTTGATTTCTCTATCTCTACCAATTTTCGGCATAAATCTGCAATGGATCTCAAATCTTGAAACATCGGATTGCTAAACACATCAACTTCAAAATGCTTCAATTGAAACCTTAAATTGATTTTCTCATTCTCAGAAAAATCAAGAGGATAATAATTTTCCACAAGACAACATATATCATCAATATTAAAGGATTTATACCCATCCTTTGTGTGACGCCCCCAAATTCCGCTTAGGATTGAACGGACATTTGAAGCGTCGAGACATGCAACACAAGGTTACCTGCCCCCTTTCATGACATATAAGATGCAATGTTCCTAACATGCATCTAGCATTATGCAATATTCGCAGCGGATAATTTTTTTTTTCTTTAGCAATACTATGCACCAAACTAAAAATATCCCAAATACTTGAAACATATTTCATACATAAAGGCATACTAAAAAGCCGTGATCACCACACTAGTCTAAAATGATTGTGATCAAAAGAATACTTGAGATACAACTCCAAAAGTGTAAGTATTAACCTAAGTTAAATACTATACCATCATCAACATCGCACCGTGGCCTAGTCGACTGTATTCAGTTAGTCAGATTCCAATTCTCCTTCGGGTCCTGTAACAAGATCTACCATTCGGGGGGAATGGTAGTTGGGACTACCACAGTGAGATTTGATTACAAATCTCAGTAAGTTAACATAAAACTTATACACAGGTTAAAAATGCATGCATGGCAGTAAAAGCATAAATGCATAATTATAGTCATACATAAACATAGTATAACTTGACATATAGCATGACTTAACCAGAACTTAAGCGTGAACTGAACTTGACTTAACATGGCATGAACTTAAGCTTAAAACATAACATGAACAATCAACATAACATGAACGTGAAACATAACATGGACATGAACATAACATAACATGAACGTGAGCTTGAACGTATCATAAACGTGAACATAACATGATGTGAACATGAACTTGGAACATAACATGAACATGAACATAACATGTACGTGAGCATAACATAACATGAACTTGATCTGAAACTTGACTTAACATAAACTTGGAATCTTATTTAATTGTCTTGATTAATAACGTGCATTAATACGTACTCCACAGTTGTTGTGGCCCCACGTATTCAAGTAACATAAAACATAATACGTACTCCACAGTTGTTGTGGCCCCACGTATTCTACATGTCACAATTGCTGTGTCTCATGTAGTGTATGCTCCACAGTTGTTGTGGCCCCATGAATTCACATAACATAAAATATAATACGTACTCCACAGTTGTTGTGGCCCCACGTATTCTACATGTCACAATTGCTGTGTCTCATGTAGTGTATGCTCCACAGTTGTTGTGGCCCCATACTTCATGTAACATAAAATATAATACGTACTCCACAGTTGTTGTGGCCCCACGTATTCTACATGTCACAATTGCTGTGTCTCATGTAGTGTATGCTCCACAGTTGTTGTGGCCCCATACTTCATGTAACATAAAATATAATACGTACTCCACAGTTGTTGTGGCCCCACGCATTATAAGTAACATAAATATAATACGTACTCCACAGTTGTTGTGGCCCCACGCATTATAAGTAACATAACATAAATATAATACGTACTCCACAGTTGTTGTGGCCCCACGCATTATAAGTAACATAAATATAATACGTACTCCACAGTTGTTGTGGCCCCACGCATTATAAGTAACATAACATAAATATAATACGTACTCCACAGTTGTTGTGGCCCCACGCATTATAATAACATAACATAAATATAATACGTACTCCACAGTTGTTGTGGCCCCACGCATTATAATAACATAACATAAATATAATACGTACTCCACAGTTGTTGTGGCCCCACGCATTATAAGTAACATAACATAAATATAATACGTACTCCACAGTTGTTGTGGCCCCACGCATTATAAATAACATAACATAAATATAATACGTACTCCACAGTTGTTGTGGCCCCACGCATTATAAGTAACATAACATAAATATAATACGTACTCCACAGTTGTTGTGGCCCCACGCATTATAAGTAACATAAATATAATACGTACTCCACAGTTGTTGTGGCCCCACGCATTATAAGTAACATAACATAAATATAATACGTACTCCACAGTTGTTGTGGCCCCACGCATTATAAGTAACATAACATAAATATAATACGTACTCCACAGTTGTTGTGGCCCCACGCATTATAAGTAACATAACATAAATATAATACGTACTCCACAGTTGTTGTGGCCCCACGCATTATAAGTAACATAAATATAATACGTACTCCACAGTTGTTGTGGCCCCACGCATTATAAGTAACATAACATAAGATATAATACGTACTCCACAGTTGTTGTGGCCCCAGCATTATAAATAACATAACATAAATATAATACGTACTCCACAGTTGTTGTGGCCCCACGTATTATACGTAACATAACATATCTTATTTTTCTTAATGCATGAGATGTTAATTAATATCATATAATTTTTTCTAACATGACGTATACTTGTAATGACACAATATGATTTAATCATAAACATTTCATGGCATACTTGTATCATATGGCATACTTAACATGGTATACTTATAACATACAACATTGTATAATAGAAAAGATTGTGTAACAGATAATTATTCATGAGATTAAATCATACGTAACAAATAAACATATAATGACATAGCATGGCATGGCATATACGATAACATACATACATAAATTGTAGTTCCCTTACCCATCACACATACACAATAAACTGATAGTAAGTTAGAGGCTAACTTACCTCGATCGTCGCGTTCTATGAGAAAAGGGCGCGAAACACGAGGAACTGACAACAGCTGGAAGAGGAACACTCAAGTCCTTAAGATTTTCACTTCTGAACTCAATTGTCATATTATGAGCACTTGCAACACCACGGCAACTTGAGGTTTCACTATACTCAGAAGAGATAATTTGACTTAGAAAGCCTTTGCACTAAAACAAGTTCATTAAAATTATCAATAATAACCAAACAAACAATTCCTTTCTCAATCCATATACTCTTAGCCATAGTCAACCACAAGATGACATCAGTCACCCCGGACTATAATCCATATCATCACTGTTTCGGGACACTGTCATACAGTTTCCCAACACTACACCATACGCTCCACACTTCTCTGCTACGCCATCCAACCCTTCGTGACACGCCATCCGGTGTATCACGACCTAGTACAGAGTACACTCACGTGAACTCTCTTCCATTCACACTACAAAACCCACACTGCGATACACGTCTCACGGTGCATCGCTACGCGACACGGAGTACGCGCTACGCGTACTTCCTTCGCTACAACTCTCATCAACACGATGCACATCACACGATGCATCGCCATACAACACGGTACACTACATGCGTACTCCCTTCCTTCTACGACACACATCACTACAGGCACGTCGCGCGGCGCGTCGCTGCATTACACAGAATACGCTACACGCGTATTCTCTTCACACAACCCGCCGTATCACATCTACGGCATCCATCTCACGCCTATACTTCACAGCACAGTCCACAAAATACACAATCAAACTCAACACTTCACAACCACACTTCGCTTCACAACTACGCAACGAATTCCACAAATACAACTACACAATCCACAAACCAACCAACTATTTTAAACGTAAAATAACTAGAGATAGAAGGTTATACCATCGACGGGATAACCCGTGCGTCGCTCGTTGTTCGTCACGAACATGCGTCGGAGGAACGTACGTGGCGGCGTACGGTGGCTGTCCACCACATAAAGTGGTAGTTTGGGCTTGAGAAAGGCTAGGCGTGGTCTTGGAAGACTCATGATTTTACAGCTGTCGGTGAAGAACAAAATACGTGATTTACGGAAAAGATAAACTATACGCGTGATTCCAGATGAGGGTAAAGACAAGAGAGATGTGATTGCTGTCGGGAAATCATCCAAAACTGATAATTTTAGCGGGCTGTTACACTTTGGATCCAAAGCTGAGCTAAGGGTTAAAAGTCTTGTCGTTCCTTCACCAAACCTATTGTCAAGCTCTTGCATTTGAAAATATATAGTAGCATTAAATATTTCAAAATGATAATGCTACTCTATCGTAATGTGATCTCGTTGATGACAACCACGGTCTTGTACATTATGAGAGCTCAATTCTGGAATGTCAATATCAAATTTCTTGGAAAAAGAGACAACATTCTCAAGCAGATTTTCCCAACCTTCATTTCTCAACTTTTGAATAAGTCCTTTGGTAGTAGAAACCATATTCATGGCATTCAAAATATTTTGAGATTTTTGCTGCAAAACTTGACAAAGAACATCAGTAATACCCATGATTTCCTTCATTAAATGTAAAGTAAATATGAATTGGAATGAGGTAATCATTTTATAAGCAGCATTCACATTTCCACGTTGAGAATAAGTGGATCCTTCTTTTATTATGGTTTCAAGCACCGAGCAAGTGGCTTCAAACATTCGCAGTAAACTGCAAATAGAATAAAAATGAGAACCCCAATGAGAATCATCGGCTCGTTTGATAGTGCCAATTTGGTTAACTCCTTTTCCACTTTCAAGTTCATCAATGGTTATCATATGTGCAATATGTGTTGCCTGAGCAGCTTGCAATTCATCATGACGTTTACATGAAGTGCCCACCACATTTATAATAAAGTTTAAATTTGAGAAAAACTCATGAACAGAAACCACTTCTCTAGATGTAGCAACTAATGCTAACTGTAATCGGTGAGCAAAACAATGAACATGGTATGCATATGGGCAATCTTTAAGAAATAATGCTTGCAATCCATTTCAAAATTGGACAGTTAAGATCATGATTTTTCTCAGGTTCAATCCTTGAAATTTTAGAAGAATTTTCTGGAAGATCAACTTCTTTTCTTTTGAAGAATGAGTCGATAGTTTTTAATTTAGACATCATTCATAAACCTAAATTCAAAATCAAACAATTAAAAATTGAAAATCAAACAATTTATTAAAACACATAATGCTATAAAAAAAACTTAAATTAGTACATACAACCATACACAATTAATCTATGTAATATATATAGATAATATGATTAATACTAATATAAAATTTTTATGAAGAAAAAAGACATACCTGCTTGCAGATAAAGGAGTAAGGTGTAAAGAAATGGTGTTCCGTGGGATCGTGAGATGAGAATTGGCAGTCTGGCAGGGGCTATCAAGTACATGTGTTAATCTACTAAAAAACAAAATGTTAGTTTGCTATATAAAAAAAATCATTAATTTACTAAATAAATAAAGTGTTAATATACTAAAGGTATTAATCTATTAAATAAATAAATAATATTTTGAATTTGTAGTGAATAGTAAGGCTGTCAGTGTGAATATATGATTGCCTAGTATCCATTATCTATCGAAGATTTAAGGAAAAGAAGAGAGAGAGAAAAAAAAAAAAAAAGCTCAAAAAGTAGCAAGACAAGACAAAATTTCATTCACTCATTCTTTATTTCTTTAGTTTTAATCGGTTTGACGCTTTGACCAAAACTTATAAGGCTTCCTTTGGAAGCTTCAAAAATCAAAACTCAAAAGTAAAAAGCCAAAAACTAAAAGGGAGTCACGAATGAGTCGATGATGAATCAGGCAAACCCTTCCAAAATCAAAAGTGAAAAGCCAAAAACTAAAAGGGACGAATGAGTTGATGACGAATAAGGCAAACCTTTGTCTGGAGATGGAGCGAGAGCGAGAGCGAGAGCAAGAGCAGTCTGAGCAGAGCGAGGTTGCGGTGGTCAGTCGGTGGTCGTGTCTCACAGGTAGAGCTTACTTCTTTTCTTCTTCATTTGAATCGTTTTGATGTTGAAAAATGGAGAAAAAAAATGTAAAGGATGAGATGAAAAGCTTTGTTGTGCCGTGTGTGAAGGGTATGTAAATCAGTAGATGCCAGTCTAGGCTGTCTAGCATATTGCCATAAGCTATAACATAGAAATTGAAATATTTTAGAAAATAGAAAGATGGTAGATATTATACAGATTATAGTTAGAATTTTTTAAAAAAATTTTATTTATAAAAAAATTATGTATTTTATTTTATATGAAATGTGTTTTATTTATTTTATAGAGGGATCAAAATAATTTTTAGGGGGGCCAATATACTATAAATTAATATTATTTTATTAAATTAAAATAATTAACATGTATAAATTTTTTTTTTTAAATTTTTGGGGAGGCCATGGCCCCGCCTCCACTGCGTGATCTGACATCTTTGTTCTTTTACTTAAACATACGTATATTTAAACATTAAGATATAATGATAAAAATAATAAATTACATATTAATTTAAAAGAAGATTTATGGTGTAAGGATTTCCTACAGAACCCCCTCCTATCTAACCATCCACTGTACTTAAAAAATAAACCTCCTCTCAATTATTTTTATATAAAAATATTTGACATGCAAGACCTAAAAGCAAGACTAAAGATAATTTAAAGATTACAGGCATGACCAAGAGTCCTTCCAAGATTTGCACTCTCTTTATATGCTGTAGAGTAGTGCTAGACTGCCAGTACTAGACTGCCAGCAATGATGGTAGGCGTGCAGCATAAAATAAAGTTTTTATTTTTTTGTTTTTTAATTTTTCAATTTTTTTAATATAATTAAATATTTTTAAAAATAAAATATATATATATATATTAATACATTAAAAATTATTTTTTAATTATTAAATAAAAAATAAAAATATATAAACGGTTATTTGGAGATATTATAAATGAGGCGGCACATCTTTAATCATATTACTGACGTGGCATATTAAATATTTAAATGCCCGGCCATTAATATAGACAACGGTCCACGTACGTTCGTGGTTCATCCACTACGCATGCATTAATTGAAGCATGCACAAGAAATGATGTGGAATTTAAAGTTATTTTTCTCTTGCGCGTCATTTGCCTGCCAATTACAAGCACTAGTTGTTCCTCATTGCCCAACTACTCTTGTTCACTTCTATCGAACATAAAGCCAAATGCATGCCAGCAAGAATACTAATCAATCTTCACTAATTTTCAGGATCATAATCTATCTTTTCACGTATATATACGTGTACGCAACATTGTTTATGCATGTCTGACTCGATTGTAAGTACCAACCCAAAGGATAAAACATACAATATCATCATGTGAACATCCAACAAATCTTCTTAATTCTCACTATTCTGAGCATTACCCACATCATTCTGCTTATCGAGCTAGGGTTTGTTGTTCAGTCGTAGGATTTTGCTCGGCTAGATCAGAATTATCTTCAACATCCATCAGCAGCATCACCAACTCAAGAAATCCCGCATGAAAAAACTCACATTTTTGCCGGGAAACATGGTCGAGACGTGGACAACAATGGGTTCTACTATAGCCAGCTTCATGTTTGTGTGGGCGATCATTCGCCAATACTGTCCTTACGAGCTTCGCCACTTCTTCAAGAGGTATATACACAGGTTCATGGGTTACTTCAATCCCTATATTCGGATTTCCTTCCACGAGTTCAGAGGAGATCGGCTCAGGCGTAGCAAAGCTTACTCTAACGTGGAGGCATACCTCAGCGCCAACTCTTCAACGAACGCTAAAAGACTGAAAGCTGAGATGGGCAGAGACAGCAGCAAGCTGGTGTTTAGTATGGATGAGTACGAGAGAACCACAGATGAGTTTCGTGGTGTTGAGGTTCGGTGGTTGTCCAGCAAAGTTGTGTCGCAAACTGCAAGGTTGACGATTAATAATTTTCCTCAGCCGGAGACGAGGCTATACAAGCTCACGTTTCATAATAAGTACCGGGAGATAATCATGGAGTCGTACTTGGAGCATGTTTTGAGGAAAGGGAAGGAGATTAGAGTGAAGAATAGGCAGAGGAACCTCTACACAAATACTGGTCACAGATATTGCTCCAGCCACAAGCAAACCATGTGGAGTCATATTGTTTTTGAGCATCCAGCAACTTTCGAAACAATGGCGATGGATCGGGTGAAGAAGCAGGAGATTGTTGACGATCTGTTGACTTTCAGCAAGAGCAAGGACTTCTATAAAAGAATTGGGAAGGTGTGGAAGAGGGGTTATCTTCTTTATGGGCCTCCCGGGACGGGGAAGTCAACTATGATTGCAGCAATGGCAAACCTGTTGAACTATGATGTCTATGATCTTGAGCTCACAGCAGTGAGGGATAACATAGAGCTGAGGAAGCTTTTGATCGAGACAATGAGTAAGTCTATCATTGTGATTGAGGACATTGATTGCTCGCTTGATCTTACTGGTCAGAGGAAGAAGAAAGCAAACAAATCTTCAGAAGATGAGAATATTGATGAGAAGTTGAACAAGGGAAGTGCCAAGAAAGAAACCAACGAAGCAGCAGGAAGCAGCAAAGTCACTCTTTCAGGGCTGTTGAACTTCATTGATGGGCTATGGTCTTCGGGTGCGGGACAGAGGCTGATTGTTTTCACTACTAATTATGTAGAAAAACTGGATCCGGCACTCATAAGAAGGGGAAGAATGGATAGGCATATTGAGTTGTCTTACTGCAGTTTCGAGGGGTTTAAGGTGCTTGCCAAGAATTACCTGGATCTTGATATGCATCCCATGTTTGATGCAATCAAGAAGTTGATAGGGGAGACACAGATCACACCGGCTGATGTTGCAGACAATCTTATGCCAAAATCTTCACTGGATGACGCGGAGAAATGCCTGTCGAACTTGATACAGGTTCTTGAGGAAGCGAAGGAAGAAGCAGCAAAGAAGAAAGATGAAGAGGGGAAAGTGAACGATCCCACCATATAACCTGCTTGTTAATTTATGACAAATGTCTGTACTTAGATTTTGTAAGAAATACTGCGTTTCCTGGACTAAAAATCTCTAGATTCTCTACTGCTACGTTTGAGGAATGTGGTGTTAGTTTGTTATGAATGTTGTGTTTAATTTCTCTTAATCTTAAGTGTAAGTTTTGTGTATGTCCAGTTTGTCGTGCTTTCGTGTATTGATAAGCAGGCAATCAGCTTTATGCCCGATTTGACCTTTGTAAGGAAACACAATATTTTTCAAGGGATTTGTTAAATGTCGTATGACGTTAATTGTATAAAAGGGAATCGGGAATGGCGTGACAAATCCAAAATGGGAAACAATCCAACTTATCTGGCAAGAAAGAAACATCAACGAAGATAGATGAAGGTATGAATGTTAATGATCCAACCACGGAATATGCTGTTCAGCTTCAAGTTCAACAAATAAACTTAAAAAGCCTTTGTGAATCAGAGATGCAACCTTGCTTTTGGAGATGATTTTCGTCTAAAAACGTTAAGCAGGCAGGTGCCAAGTTGGTCGGTGTTATTTTTCGCACGGTTAGGAATCTATTCGAAAGCCAGAAGTTGATACACAAACCTGAGAAATTCAGGCAAAAGCTGTAGAACAGGCGGTTTTATATGGGCAACTTCAACACAAATGAATTCATCAAACATTTGAGCATAAAAATTCAAAGACGATGAAAAAAAAACAATGAATAAAGATACAAATTAGTTTCCTTTCGAGGGAGGATGGTTCCATTACAATAAACACTACAGTTTCTAACCTGATTGCTTTACGAACAGACCCAACCAACCCAAATAATGCTCAGAGGCAGATCATTGTCATGAACACGAGAGAGAAACTACAAGGCTCGAATATCTAATAGCCAAATTTTCAGCTAGAATATTTTAGTTAAAAAGGTTATTGTACATTGATTTGATGAACTCCGGAACTCCCAACAATTTCCTGATTCATCTGTCGTAGGTTTCTTTGAATGTGGTAGAAATGCTAAAAAATGACTACCTATTCTACATAACTCTCAGGCATCACATTGCTACCTGCAGCAAATCATGCACCAAGGTAGCAGCAGCTTAAATTACACCACGGAAGAATTCTGATGGTGAAATCCTCCATGGGCATATCACAAAATTTATAAGCTTAACTATCGTACATACCTTCCCTGGGAGGAAACAAATCTCCATGCTTTCCAGCAGAGGGAAGCTTTAGAACTCATCTGTATCTTCATCTTTTACTACCGTGCTTGGACCATCGTCAAAACCGGAACCAGGAGCAAGCTCATTTAGGTCAAGAAAACGTCTTTTCTGTACACACTCATTTTCATCTTGGCCGGGGCTATTTGATTTATCAGGTGGCGGCTTTTGCACTTTCTCTACCGTCTCAGTATAAACTTCGACAGGCTGATCAACTTTAATTTCCTGGTCATTATCGTTGGCATCAGAATCCTGACTCTCCATTGAATAATCCCCATTCTCACTTGCATCAGTGTGTACAGCTGATGTGTTTGACTTCTCAGGCTTTGTAGACTCCGTTTCTGATTCTGAAAGCTCATACTGTCGGTAATTAATACGATTCCTAGTAGCCCTGTTACTGCGTCTTGGACCAGACTGGAGCTCATCAACTGACCTAATTTTTGTTTCCCTCCTAGTACGGCCTGGCAATTTTCTATATTTTCGGGGCTCATCACTATCCTCACTGATACTTGCAGAATCATCTTCTTCTTCATCTTCTTCTTCTTCCTCCTCTTCAGCATTTTCTTCATCCCAATGATACTCGTCATCTCCTTCAGAACTACTTGACAGCTTCCTCCTCTCTTTGCGTTTCTTCAGATATTCTTCATCATAAACAGCTTCCCCAACTATATCGTCATCACTGTCATAGTCTGCTTCATTATCTGAAACTCCTCCAACAAAATCTTTTGCAAAATACCGTTGAGGTTTCTGTCTCCGCCGATTGCTGCATTTCAATACAGATTACTCAATGCAGGGATGAGAACACACAAAAATAAATTCAGAACCATATAAAAAAAGAGAAATGATATTTGCAATCATAGTTGTGCAAACGCCACACAATCTCTTTGAAAAAAGTGAATTAATACGAGACTCACATGAAAAAAAAAAAACAAACTTTTTAATCGTGGACCCCACTCTTTTTCAAAGCGATTGCGCGGCGTTTACACACTCCATAAATGTATGTAGCATTACTCATAAAAAAAAAACAATTAACACACCTTCGATCCAAAGGGTCTGTTTTATGCTCTTCCCGGGCATCATCAAAATCAGGTGATGTGGGAGATGGCGCACTAAAATTGACATGTTGAGAAGAATGTGAAGGGCCGCTCCATTTACCATTTGTAGAAGGTTCAGGTTTCACAACCTCTTCTCTTTTGTTTAGAGGTTCTGGGGATGGCTGTTTTCTTCTGAAACAAAAGTGAGAATGAGAATGCTTCAAAAGCTCGTTGCAGTAGCATGCAGATAGCCAAATCAATGTCAGAATGAGAGAGAAAAGGGAGGCCGGAGGGGAGAGTAAATCAATAACACCATATGTCTTGGTAATAAATTACATACTTGGTAATCTTGATAGCTTCATTTATCGATCGGTCATAATCATCTGCAAAGCCATGACAAACAATCAGATTGCATTATATCCATCACATGAGAAAAGCAACCTAGCTGTAGCACTTCCAAGAAATCACAGCCAACCTCCATAAAGGTATTAGTATGTGAACAGCATATGGTACCCATAAAAGATGATACCGCATATGGCTACTGCATTTTGGCTAGAGTCCAATAATTCTGTATTATTAGACACACCGAGCATATGGCTATGTTCATTAAGGGTACAATTAAGAAGAGAATGGCCAAGGTTAACAAAAGTTTTCTGCTTCATTCTATGCAAGACATCATGATTTCCCATATCATGATTAGAACGGCAGAAGAGTCATTAGCAGTTGGAAAATAAACAGAATTAAATAAAAACAAAGTATTGACAGGTTGCTCTCACCAAAGGTATATGTGACAGGTTTTCTATCACGAAGGGAGCGTCCTGGAGCAAGCCCATCAACACTAAAGAAATTATCAAGAAGGAGAGCTTGTCTGTGTTGCTTTTTAAGCAACCTCTCTTTCCTCTGCCAAAAAAAAATTAAAATTAAAATTTAATTTCAGCTTTTCAGTTGACATCATTTCCTTTCAGCACTTCAATGTTAACTATAAGAATATACTCCTTTTATGAACATAAATCCAGAAGACAACCCATCAAATTAAAAATGCTCTAATCAACATAAAGCTTTGGCGTACCTTATGATCCTTCTCAATCTCAGGAAGCATGTCTATCTTCAACCTTTTTCCTAGAGAAGCTTCTGTTCTATTTTTACTTGAGAAAAGCTTTTCCTGCAATAGACAGACAAATTTCATATGAGCAGCAACAGTGAGAAACTTGGAATACATTTTCTTAAATTTAGAAATTGGAAACAAATTTCAAATGAGACATGCTTGGGATCCCGATAATGGGTCCCGAGCATTTCTCCTGATAGTTTTTTTTTTTTTTTGTTTTTTTTTCCTTAGTGATTAAGTGTTTTTATTGATGTGAATTTTTTTATAAAAAAAAAAATTAAGAACGTAAAAAAAATGTATGAAAAAATATTAAAAAAAAAAAAAAGGCAGTTTGCCTTGTCGGGAGAATCCCTCGGTGGGGATTCTCGGTGGCTGTAGTGCCACCCATTTCAAATTCACCTGAGACATAACAGGGAAATACCACAAAAGAATCATAGCAATCATTAGTACTTGGTAGCAAAATATTTTCCACACCAAAGGTCTCATTTGACAAGCTTAAATTCTACTTGACTCCTAATTAAGTATATTGGAAAATATGCACTTCATCTAATGAAAAGCCAACAGTCTTTTATAGGTAATTGAAGATTTTACTGAAAATGCATGGCCCAAGTACATAGGACATGCAAAGAGGAAACAAAAAGCTAGCATTTATGAAACAATTCCAATAAATGATGATCCTACATACCACCAAAAAAATCTTTTATAAGCAGTTGGTGTTTTCTTAAAGAATGCAAGAGGCATAGCAAAAGTACACAATTATTATATATGCAGAACACTTTTTTCACTTTGGACAAGTAAACTCAGCTTATTACATAGGAAAAGAGAAGTCGGAAAACTTAATTAGACATAGGTAAAGAGACAGGAAAATCATGAAAAATCAGCCCATTACAATCTATGGAAGATACCCGAAGGAAAAAAGTATTAAAGAACATTTTAAGCTCCTCCAATGTCCACTCATGACCCACAAAACTTGTGGGCTGCCATATAACCCTCTCCAATTGGTATAGAGATCTACCATCCTTCTGGGCATAAACCAAGCTTACAGAATCAGACTCCAACACCACCCACTAACTTTGACACCACTCCAGTAAGCCCCATTTAGCCACTAAAACCAACTCAAAGGACCAATATTTCAGATCAAGTGACTTGAGTAACTCACCAAGTTTTACGACCTTATTAAATTTCTATCCTTCATTTTTGGAAAGCTTTTTAGAATAAAAGAAACCAAAAAATTCAAATTGGCAAAATCCTTACTAAATAAAAATTCTTGGATTTGGAGGGTCAATAAATAAATCAAGTGTATTTTTTGCTGTAGTGCACTCCATCACGATAGATGGCTTAGCCTAGGAACCGCACACAGACAAAGAAAAGAGAGGGTTTTAAGCTTAGAAAAAGAAATCAGAGATAGAGACTGCTAGAGACTAAGAGAGACATCTGGAAGAGTTTGCTTTAGTGCACGCCTTCACAATAAAAGGCTCAGCCTTATGGAATGTGCAAGAATAAATAAATAAAAAGGTGTAAGTTGGAGAAAGAAATCAGAGAGAGAGAGATTGAAAGGGAGGTCTAGAAGAGTGAAGAGGAGATTATAAGAGTTAAATTTATATGCATATATTCTATTGAATTTAATTTAAGAATTAAATTTGGAGCACTTTTTTAAAGTCCCATTCACATTCCGACCATATAGTTCATCCTAACACCAGCTCCAACAAACTCTGACTCTGGTTGGAGTAGAGATTGAGTAGGCTCAGTGCGGTGCCTTTTGCAAACTTCTACTACTCTCATTGTCGACAAGATCACCGGTGAACTTCAGAAACCCTAGGTAGAGGCCTACCCCCAACTCAAGTATCAATTTTAGTCGTGAGTTGCTTGTGTGGGAATCAATCTCAGGCCTCTCAAGTCTCAACTAGATAGTGTTGCGCTTGGACAATCCATCCAGGCCCTAGGGAGACGCAAAATTTCAGCTCAAATATGCCTAGTCCCAACCAGCTACATAACTCCTCTTAAGAAAACAAAGTAGTCGGCTTCTAGCCTCTGCTGTAATTCTTTTTCAATCACAAGAAATCCCCGAGACCGTGCAAACACAACTTGTCTTTATTTTTTATTTGATAGGTAAACAATTGTATTAATAAGAATAGGCATAGCCCAAGTACAGAAGATGGTATACAAGAGGTAACACCTATTTAGGAAGAAGAAATGGAAACAAGAAAATCATGAAAACCGAGGCCATTAAATCTACAGCTTTGGCCCATAGAAATAAAGTTCTAACAAAAAGTAATCTAAGCTCCTCTAATGAGCGCTCTGTCTTCGAACATTCGGTCATTGCACTCTTGCCATAAGCACCACAGAATACAAATAGGGACCATCTTCCACACAGCTGTGATTTGTGGCAAATGCAACTTGTCTTATATTTTTTTTTTTTTTTGACAGGTGACGCCACTTGTCTTATATGCACTTAAACCCCAGACCCTTGTAAGTTGTAATGCATCCCATCACACGGATCTGGTATATCAACCTTTCAACTATGGCACGCAGCCCCTAGAAATTGTTTGCACCAAAAGTTTCAAACCTTAGACCTGAGGGGAATACTACCAAGACCAAGATCATTACCACTTGAGCCAACCTCTAAGGGTTACCCTTATCTACAAGTGACCATTGATTTGTGCCAAAATCAAGAAGTTGCCATAGGTAAATTGAACTTTGGGCTGTATTTTGGCATCCATATCATACACTTCTATACCTTTTCTCTGAATAGGTCATGATAATCCTTCAATAATATCCCCCAAAAGAAAACTCCAATAAAGCCCCAAAAGGACAGCCACACTTGTCAACAGCAGAAGTATTTCAGTTTTCTACACTCCATTTGAAGTTCAAATATTAGATTGATGAAAATTTACAGTTTCAAAAACCTCTTCAGAATTAATATAAACTAAAGAGACAGTGCTAATAAAAACTTTTGAGTTCAAGCTTGCGTAATACCAGTACAAATTCAAAAAGATAAACTAAATAGCGTTGTATACATTACAATGGTTATAAGTCAACCTAAAACTCTAGTTAGGTATTTCCCAAGTTTACTCCCTGTATAATTGGGTTTTGCCTTCTTTTATGAATAAAATACTTTGATTACCGATCAAAAAAAAACAAGTCAATCTACCCACACGGTAAAGACAGTGATCTCAAAGTTTAAGGTGCACAGAAACACGAAAGAGGCTCATGAAAAGATAAGCTAAAATTGGTTATCACTTAAAACATGAGTTACAACTAGGAAGAGTAATTAAATGACTTGAGTGCACCAACATTATAATTAACATCATTAACACAATTGGGAAGATCTTCATCTGCATTGTGGAACACATTAAACAACCTTAAAAGCAGTTGAAAACCCAACATTCACCTGAAAAGTGACCTATATAGGAGAAACCTAAGACCTGATTATCTGGCTTAAGAGGACGTAGACTTGTAGATGAGTTTTCAAAATAAAAAAAATAAAATATATTATTAAAAAGTAAATTTTTCTTTTTTTTATAAGTAAAAAATAAATAATTTTTTTTATGTGAATTTTAAATTTATTCACTTTTTTTAGAGAAAGTATGCAAAATTTATATATTCCGAGAGTTCACAAATCATTTCCTTATATGTTGTGCCGATTACCACAAACATTTTCACCATCTTTTCATTGGAAGTTCCAGTGTAAATTTTAACCTTGAATCAAGCATCAAATGGCAAGGCCACCTAAGAGGGTGGTGGTAAACACGATAAATGTTTGACACGCAACATAAAATGGGATCAAAGATAGGAGTTAGCAACTTACAGAAACATCTTGAAATTCATCAAAATTGGTTGCCACTGTTTCCCACTGGTATGATGTACTTGGAAGAACCTGGGAACCCTTTGTCTTTCCTTTCTTCACCTCAACTTTCCTTATCTCCCGATACAAACGATGACCAATCATGGGATCATCTTCATACCTGCACCAACCACATTTACCAACTGATTATACTCTGCTACACAAAAATGCACAATACACAAAAGCCTCCCATTCCACTCAAATAAAGATATGCAAGCTATAAACCTTAATGGATATGGCCTATGAGAAGATTAACTAAATTACCAGTAAGAAATTCCATGTGAATCACCACCCACACGTTCTTTACGAAATGCCGAAAGTTGAACACCATGCTTAATGGAGTTGTCAATAAAGTTCCTGATATCTTCTTGCTGCAAAAGAAGCATTCAAAGTACTGACATTTCATTTTTTAAGGAAAGAGCATTTATGGTAACTTTGAACTATTTGCATTGTTTTTTTTGATAAGTAACTTTGAACTATTTGCATTGTTCTTGAACAAATTTAATAATGGCAAGGCTTCATGGAACTACAAACAGTTTTCCATATAAATCAGTCCAAAAAAATATAATTAGCCCCTCCTAATAATGCATGAAGGATTTAAACTTGAAATAACTTTTACTACCATCAAATGGAGTTTTGGTGTAGAGTGAAATAAACATCAAGCTAAGTGACACATGCTATCAAGAGCTATGAGATATAATATTTATTAACAATGCTACCTCAGGTTTTTGCCTATTTCATGATCAATAAAATTTTTGTTTATCGATAAAAAAAAATAAAAAATAAATAAAAAATAAAATAAACAATGTTACCTCAACACGAATGTCACAGAGTGCTTTCAAGATGACCACACGAACCCCAGGATCAAGCGTTTTATATATTTCAACCTCCACTCTAACAAATAAGAATAGTTTGACACATTAGAAACACACAAAAGTCCTTGTATCAAAGAAATCAATAGCTACATGGTTACTTACCCATGAGAAGCAATAATAGGTAGATCCCCATCTGCAACCTACAATTAGATACCAAGGCCAAGGTAATTTTTCACAACCAATAAACTTACATTCAGGTAAAAATAATGCTAATCAACAGTAAAATGAGTAAAATGATCTAGTTACCCAATGCCACCAGTCTCTCAATTTTCTACATAAAACAGTAACCCAGGTGTCACGTGTTAGTGCCATTCGCGTAACAGGAGGGATCGCCTAAAATCAGAGAAGTTTAAAACCAATGAGCAAAGACAACTGCAGTAGCAAGTGACCATAACTAGAAAAATGCAAATCTTCATGCAGCACAGGAACTCACAGCATTGTGCGGCCTCATAATTGCAAGAGGAATGTAACTTCATCAGCAACAGTTTAAAAAATATTAATCCCAATTTGGGCAGTAAATGGGAGAAATTTTAACATGTGAGGTCTATAAGAATTATGAGACAAAGCAATGCAGAAGGAATAGCTCAGAGTACGCAAGTCTTATAGTTGACTAATCCATCACTTCCAACAGAATAAACAAATCGTGAAATAATCACTGATACAAGCCTGTCGCAGTAAATTATTAATCTTTATTGTTACAAACTAGACAAGACATAATTATCTTGCATGCATTAATCATATTTTACCACTAAGGATAAATCCAAAATTTACACACAATGCCGGCCTACATCAGCTATGATGACAGTCAAATGATCAAAACCATATTGCATGCATGATGAATAAAACCATGGCTTTACAGAATAACAAACATCAGGAAATCAAACTTCTATCATGTACATCAATTATTACACAAAACAGTTAAAATAATTAATTAATTACAAGAAGATAAAAACTTCCAGCATACTTCGACTGTCACTATAGAATCTACCAATAAAGTACTGCAATCAATCAGCTTCACTTCTGCATTTCAAGCACAATTATGATTGTAAGATGGTTTGTTTGTCTACTCCTTGATTGGTCATAAACACGTTATGGTTTCTTTCTTTCGCTGTCATAAAGATGGCAAGAGAAGATACTTTCCAAAATTTGATCACATAAAAAAGTATCTCACAATTAATAAAAAAGCAGTCACTGCTCAAGATGACCCAGGGAGCACTGAAAAAATACAGAGTCTTCTATTCCTATGTTGCTCTCCCATTCTTAATTAGCACATACTACAAATCAAGTTTTTCACCATAAAATAAACCACCACCATCTTATTCTAATTGCTGTACAGAAGACTTAGAAGGTATAGGGGATTTTAGATGATCACAAAAAGCAAGCCACCCTTGAATTAATGAGCCTCCAGAAAAATTCATTTGTAGAGTAACTTGTCTCCTTTTTTCTCTTTTTCCCCCATTTTCAGTCATAAGTTATTATAACAATTGATCCAGAAATGAAGTAAAAATTTTGCAACAACAGCCTCCAAAATAGAAATCTTTAGTTATTTAAAATCTGAGGCCATTTCATCAAAGGTGGAGGAATCGAAACGAGAAACTCCCCTGCAGAAAAAGAAAGTCCATTCCTTCTCAAAATCTTGATTCTCACTTCTTAAGTTCTATGAAGAAATTATAAGCCAAACAATCTTGCAATAGATATTAAACAAGTCATGAAAGTTGGGTCACAGTCAAAACAAGAACTTAATTGTATCAGGTAGTGTCAGTTTTTACAACCTCTTCTACTATGTCCTACCTTTCTTCAATACCCCTTAAATTCCATGATGGGCATTAGACACTTTATAACACCTTTTATATATAAGGCTTATCCTATGATACCCCATATGATACGGATAAGGGTAGGTGGTGTATGGGATCCCACATTGCTTGGAAATGAGAAGTTCTTGCTCTTTATAAAGTTCTAATGGGGCTCCAATTGCATCATTGACTAGTCATTTTGGAGTATAGGCCATGTGGTTTAAGTCTTCTATTACAAATGGTATAAAAGCCTATTCCAACCAGAAATGTGGGACTTGAGCCATGCCACCTACAACGGATAGGCCCGACAAGGACGTCAGGAATTTAAGGGAGGGAGGTTGTTATATCCTATATGATAAGAATAAGGGTAGGTGGTGTATAGAATCCCACATTGCTTGGAAAATAGAAGTTATTGCTCTTTATAAAGTTCCAATGGAACTCAAATTGTATCATTGACTAGTCCTTTTGGAGTATAGGCCATATAGTTTGGGCCTTCCATTGGGGCCCAAACAATGTGAGATCTCATACACTACCTATCTTTATCCTTATCATATGGGATATCACAACCTCCTCCCCTTAAATTCCCGACACCCTCGTCGGGCCTATCTTTCGTAGGTGGCAGAGCTCAAGTCCCACATTTCTGGTTAGGATAGACTCTGATACCATTTGTAGCGCCCCAATGGAAGGCCCAAATCACATGGCCTATATTCCAACAGGACTAGTCAATAATACAACTAGAGCCACATTTGAACCTTATAAAGAGCAAGAACTTTTCATTCCCAAGCAATGTGGGATCTCATAAACTACCTACCATTATCCTTATCATATGGGATATCACACACAGTGTGTACCCTACATGTCCAAAAACAACTTCAAATGAAGTCGCAACCACTCTTATGTTGCTATAAAAGTTAACTAAAGTAAGGATTTTGGAGAAAGTTCTTATCAATTAAAATCTTCTAACAAATTAAGCAATTTTGCCTTAGATATTCTATTTAGTTGAACAAGCTTGAATCCCAACTACTAAGGCCTAATATAAACAACACCAAAATCCTTGTCTGCACCGCCTCCTTGGAGTTTAGGAAAATGGTATTAATGTGTATTTAAGTTTGGAAGGCCAAAACACTACTTATCAAAAAATGTTGGCTTGATTTGTGAGACTTGAGCAGTTCTAATTGGTATTACAAAATTTTACAAGAATGCAAAGGTGAGGAAGAACAAAATTGAAATAGTTGCATTGTAGCAGGCGTCCACACTTCTCTATCCTACAATTCCTGGAAATCAAGGTTGCCTTGGATGATGCTTGCCACCCAATATTGAGTTATAAGAACTCTTACACGTAACTAAGCAATTCTAATTTCATGAATAAATATACTTCCAAACTTCAAGAAAGAAAATAAAATATGCTCAGCTCATAGATACTTTTCTGGTTATAGCTCAGAAGTCGACTGGAGTTGCATAAAACTAAAATAGCATCATTGCCACCACAATATATATACTACCACCACACTCAAAGAACGCATAACCAAGGTTTTAACAGCTAAGCATTGCACAATGTACAACCACCATGAAAACATATTAAAAGTGAAGTGCTCATTTATTAACAGAAAAGGCTAAAAAGAAGCTTCAGAAAAGTTTAAACTCCGTAAAAAAAAAACTTTATGCTCCAAAACCAAGCACCAACCTTCAATAAAGGTATATGTATGTCACTCAAAGTATCATTCGGCGTAATTAAAGCTGTCTCGAACTCCTCGGCAGAGAACTCCACGGAGATATTCAGAAGAGGCCTAAATACCTGCAACAGAAAATGAGCAAAAACACAAAATCAAACATAAACCCTAAATCACAAAAAGACTAAAATAAAAAAGACTTTGAACAAAGATCACAGCTTCGTAAGCTCACATGCAAGAAATTAAGTGTGGAAGAAAACTCCCACATCGACCTGATGGTCCAACGCGGCAATTGAGACGGCGGGGGCGGTCCCACCAACGGCGTGATGATCTTGGTACATTGCTCTTTCTGCTGCGGCGACTCATCCTGCCGCTGCTGCTCCTTCTTCTTCGGCTTACCCGCTGGCGCGGGAGCCACCGCGGCCTGTAGCCGAGCCGCGGCTCGAATGGTGCACGCGCGTGACGGACGGTTACTCCTATTAACAAGAGGCGTAGGAGTGGTGACGGCGGCGTCTTTTTGGGCTATCGGGGCATCATTTTGGGAATTGGGCATGTGGGTGTGATTTTCCGGCGACGAAGACCGGTCGTTGGGGATCGGTGAAGGGGAGGGCTCTCTGGACATGGTTTTGCGAGAGATCGGAGGGTTCAGAAGAGTCAAGGTGGGATTATTATACGTAGAGGATGATGGGTTTGCATTGGGAAAAAGGAGAAGGGTTTCTCGTCGTTTTGGACTGCGAAGAAAAAGCAAGAGGAGAAGGTAAAGAAGAGAGAGAGAAAGACAAGGAGATGGAGGACCCAAAGGTCCAAACCATCATTCAAAAATATTAGGTTTTCAGAATGTCTTATCTATGTTTGTGTTTTCTCACCGCTTATTTAACTGGAAAAAATAAGAAACAGAGGAAGAGAGAAGTAAGGGAGAAGAAGAAGAAGGGTAGAGATTGGGGGGAAAAAGCACCGCTCCAGTCCCTGGAATTTGGCAACAAGGGTTGGATTCTTGGTTTTTTTTTTTTTTTTTTTTTAACTTCGGGTAATTCTTTCCAGCAAATAATTCTCTTATCTTTAATTTCTATTACGTTGATTTGTACTTTAATTAGTATATTTACTCTATAAAAATAAAAAAAAATTATATCATAAATTTCGAATAATGTTTTTATCATTCTATGTTAAACATTGCTAACCCGTCCCGGATCTCGACCGTTTATCTTGGCCATTGTAGCGTGTCTCCTGATGACTTGGCCTGAATCGTGATCTTCACCTTCCTCCAGCTTATTACCGGCATTTTAAACACAATAGTGGGTTGATTGTTGTACTGAACATGTTACCTTACGGCCAGAGCTAACGACATCAATGCACCACTTGTATTCGCGTTCCAAAGAGTCAAAGACATCCCTCTCTTCAAAGAGATTTTACGGCATGTCAAGTACGAGTAAAGTTCTTCGCTTTAGATGGAATTAAACCGCATGAATTAGTATCCTTGATCACTTGTACTACCACAACCATGAGACTGCTTTTTCCAACTAAAATGGAAATTACTGACAGATGATCCCACCATGATCCTTTATCGTTCGTTGGGCCGGTCTCCCGTGCAAATCTTGCCCCTCTTCTGTTGTATATATTTCTTTTGGGCAAAACAGGGCGTGCGTCAGAACAAAATAAGCATATGATCTCCAACACCACAACCACACAATTACTGACAGATGATCCCACCATGATCCTTTATCGTTCGTTGGGCCGGTCTCCCGTGCAAATCTTGCCCCTCTTCTGTTGTATATATTTCTTTTGGGCAAAACAGGGCGTGCGTCAGAACAAAATAAGCATATGATCTCCAACACCACAACCACACCCCGGCCCGCCCCCCCCCCCTCGGGGGAGCAGCAAGCATCCTGATTTCTGACACTCTCTCTCACCTCTTCTCTTATCTTTTTGTTCTTATTTATATATTTATATATATATATAAATTTTATTACATACAAATAAAGTCGCGTACTAATTTACGTATCAATACTGATTCCTTCATATTCAAAATTTAAATTAACATTATTTTTAATAAAATCTACTTTTTGTTGACCAATTACATTAAATTAGGGCACAGATTAGTACACAATTTTCCTTGTAACTAAATTTTTCCTTCTCCTAAATCTCTCTCTCAAATAGTGGCAGAATCAACAATTATGCCGAGCAGCCAACTTTTCTACTTTGATATATTTATATAAATAGTAATAATAGATACAGTTGTAGGGTTACAAGCACTACACATTATTTTAAAAAAAAGAGTAAGGTTCACTATTAAAAAATAATTTTTTCATGTAAGTTATAGATTTACCTACTTTTTTAAGAGGAGTGTGCAGAGCTTGCACATCTTAGGACTACTAACATCATTTCTCTTATATAAATTAAAAAGAGATTGAAAATTTATAAAAATATAACTACATATAAAAATATATCTCGATAAATTTCTACGTACATGTAGAAAAACAAATTATAAAACACAACTTAATATATATTTCAGATTCTAAAGATAATGTTTCATTGAATAATATTCATCTATTATTTTTTTGTAATGAAATATTTAGAGTTTATTTTCTTCATATAAATTATCAATAGATCTTTTAAAATGTCATCTTTTATTCTAGTATATAAGCTACTTTATCATATTTCATGTAAAATTTAGATATTTTCGTATCACATTAAACACATAATGCTATAATTGAAAGTTTACATAAATTTTTTTTTTACTCAATGAAATCTAGAGGATAAAATCTCGCAACTATTTTTCATATAAGTCATCGACCTTAAATAATTTTACTTGTATTTTCACTTTGGATTTAAGAAACTCAATATTGTATAACAAAAAATTTTTGGATCCATATATATTAATAAGCTAATTCTTTCTCCTAAACTTAGTTTTAAGTTTAATTTCGAGATGCCACATCCTTAAAAATAAATAATATATAGAAATGAAACAAAATTTTAGGATTTTAAGAAAAAAAAACTAGAGAAATGCATTTTTAGGTACATTGAAATTTTAAAAAAAAATTAAGAATATATAGAGATTATAAATTTTTTGAAGGACCATTTTCTATATTTATATAATTATGTATAAAATTTAGGGCAATACATTGTGTTTTCAAAAAGTTTGGAAAGTCATGGGCCCCCTCAAGACCAACGTAGGTCCGCCACTGCTCACATACCAACAAAACACTTGAAACCTTCCATTTGGCCAAATGAGAATTTTTTTGTAGCGTTTGAGCAACCTAGTTAGATTCTGGGAAGCTTGAGAATGAGGTGGGATGAAAAATCTATTAATAATAATAATAAAATGGTTTATAAATAATAACAAAATAATTTAAGTTATGATGTTTCATGAAATTTTAAAAAATAAGAAAGAAAATATTAAATAAAACTATTTTATAGTTAAAATGTTGTTAAAATATAATTTTTTTAATACTATATTGGTTTTGATATTTGAACAAATTAAATTGTTTTTTATATTTTATTTAAAAATTTGAAAAAATTATAATAATTAATTTAAAAATATTTCTATTTAAGTGATATTTGAAGAAATTTAAAAAAATTAAAAATTGAAAAAGGGGAAACGGAATGAGAAACATTACCACACCCCCTTTAGTCGTGTTCTCTCCTCCATAAACTTTCAAATAAAAAAAAATAGAGAAGAAGAGGAGCCTTCAATGTTCTTGTAACTCGTAGAAAGAAACTTCCTTTGGACCTATGATTGAGGCCCAGTCTTGAAAGCTTTGAACTTGAAAGTGGGTTGCGCCCAACCTAGCTTGGCCCAATCAACCATAAGTCGTGTTGTTCTTCGATGTTATGAGTGTGTTTCATTTAATATTACTTGTTTCATCTTTAAACGACATGGTATGCTTTTTTTTCCAATGAAATGTATCTCAATAAATGGAGACTATTTGGTGATAAACGATGATGTCTGTTGAGTCTAGTGACTTGAACTGGAGAGGGTATATTCATCCCCCATTGAACTGGGCCTAATCCACTCATGAAGACCTAAAGATCAGTGTATAACCAGCCCAACAAACGATAAAGGAGAAAAGGGCTAAAGATCAGCACGGGAGAAATAATCGACGTGAGAAGATGGGATAGTGTTCACGCTGGTATTGGCACGCCTCTGCCCAAATAATCCGCAACAAAGCCATGCCATATTAAAGGCACATATATGGAACACAGACAAGAAAGCCCTACGGGAGGCTCTATCCCTAATAGACTGCATAGACAAAGTTTTCACTTCACCACTTGCCACAAGAAACACGACTTAGGAAAGCCACATTGTATTAAATACGATGGTATGGTACCCAATACAATGGGCAAACACTCCTAGCACAAAGGGAATGAGAGAGTCCCACATAAAGAAGGGATATAAAAGCCTAATCACAAGTAAAAAATTCAAACTCTCGTAATGTATAAAAAAATGCACTTAAAAAATATAGAGAAGTGACTTAGGTATCAAAAGTGTCACCACACCCACCTAGCCTTCACATTTATCATATTGCAGGTGCATTAAACTCGTTGACCAGAGTGTGAAACACGTCATTAACATGATTAATGTCCATGTATTCAAGGATTTTCAAACCAAGAAGAATTTATTTTGCTCTCAAATTGTCATTCATTTTAAAATAAATGATAGGGAGGATGAAAATGCGAATATTGAAACTTTGGCAACCCTAAGAGGTTAACAGTTCATTCGCCATAATGGTGTTTTGCATCTTGGAGATTGTTGAAACTTGAAAAACTTATTTCTCATCCAAAAGTTTCTTCGACAGGCCCAATATTAAATGATGTTAAAGAACTTAGTTTTTGGATTAAGATTTACAAAATTAATCATCGATCTTTCATGTAGAGAAGTAAGGCCTAATTTGGATGACCAGAAGAGATATAAAATTATCTCATTTGAGTTGGTACGACTAGTTTGTCAGTTTAAACAAACGGTAAGTTTGAAAATTGGTTCGTTCATCTCTCAAATTTTAACATTGAGCTGACGCTACAATAACGCCTTCATTAATGCTACAGTAACGCTACATTAACACATATATTGTGCCCTTTCAACACTAGGAGATTTTGAATAAATATAATTATATATTGGCGCACCAAGCTAACGTGGACTTAATGAAACAGTGCATGTTATCGAAGCGGGAAGATGAAAGAGGTGGGTCTTGCCTTTTCAATTTCCAGTCTTATTTTTCCCTCTTTTCGTTCTACACATCTCCTGTCAGAGCTCTCATCCCCGTTTGAAACTAAAGCTCGAAAATCCCCCCAAACCCATGCCATTGCTCTGAAACTAAAGCTCGAAAATCCTGTCAAAGCTCTCACCCCCGTCCGTGATTTTTTCTTCATTTTGATCACTGTGGTTCGTGGGTTTGAGGACAGAGATCTGAGGAGTTTGGGAAACCCTAAATCATTAGTGCATATAGGTCTGTGTCTCTCTCCCTCTCTCTCCTGCTTTTGGTTATTCGACATGTTCTGCTTGCTCGATCTGTACATGTTTGTTGGATTCTATTATGGTTTTTGTTTTCGGATTTGAGGAATTTTTAAAAACCCCTAATATGTTCAAAGATTGTATTTAGGGTTTCTGTGAAAGATGTTCTGCTTGCTCGATCTGTACATGTTGTTGGATTCTATTATGGTTTTTGTTTTAGGATTTGAAGAATTTTTAGAAGCCCCTAATATGTTCGAAGATTGTATTTAGGGTTTCTGTGAAAGATGTTCTGCTTGCTCGATCTGTACATGTTGTTGGATTCTATTATGGTTTTTGTTTTCGGATTTGAAGAATTTTTAGAAGCCTCTAATATGTTCGAAGATTGTATTTAGGGTTTCTGTGAAAGATGTTCTGCTTGCTCGATCTATACATGTTGTTGGATTCTATTATGGTTTTTGTTTTCAGATTTGAGGAAGTTTTAGAGCCCCTAATATGTTTGAAGATTGTATTTAGGGTTTCTATGACAGATTATAAGAAATTGCCCACACAATAGTCTCCCTCCCCCTTACCCTGTCTACTGATGTTATTGAACTTTACTGAACACCCTTGATTGACAAACCTATTCTTGTGAAGATTGGATTGTCGTATGGATGTTGTGTTTAAAGCCACTAAAAAAGAAACAACAATGGCTTCTGCTGCCGGATAATATCTCTGAGAATATGCAAATCTATAGAAAAATCTCTCTTTATTGCAATGTGACAGTTCCTTGAAGCTTCTACCCAGGCTAGCATCTCACTTAAGTATATAACTTGAGCCGAATTTGTTGGTGTTAAATCTTTTTCCATGGAAGAGGAAACCTCTTGAGCTTTTTTATTCTGTTTTAAATTTGGTGTGATTTTTTATTCTAACTTGCTGCCTAGGAGATAGTCACATAACTTAGGAATAACTTAGGAATGCAACTAATTTAGCATCTTAGCTTGGTCTGTCAACATGACCTTTTGAGGTGTCCTTATAGTGATATGTTCCCTATTTTAATCTTTTTATCTCCTAGTATTTTTAATGTATCTAAGTACACTTTTCTAAATCATTATCAAATGAGCTTCACTGCAATCCAAGTCATAGAGAGTAAACTCAGCTCACCTTTTTAAGGATTAAACTCAACTCATCTTATTACAACATTAAACTCAGCTCACCTTTGTAAGGATTAAACTCAACTCAGCTTATTGTAGATTAAACTCAGATCACCTTTTTAAGGATTAGTTCTCTTCTAGCACACCAAAAAACTTTTAAACCCCAACAGAAAACAATGAATGAAAAACACTATTTTTTAATGTGCAACAGCATACTCCATTGTTGATTGGGAACATGTTATCTGAGGAAGATAAGGTATCATCGTCAGTTTCTTCATCTTCTCTTGTTAATCATACTTTGTTGAGAAACAACCCAATGTGCAATTGTGGGTCACCCGCTTCAATTAGAACATCGAACACGCAAAGAAATCCGGGCCAATCATTCTTTGAGTGTTCAAAGTACAATACCAAGGTACAAAAAATAATCATTTATTTCTTTTCCAGTACCAATTTCAGTTTGAAATTTATTTTTTGATATTGTTACATTCGCAATCGGTTGTTTGTTTGTTTGTTTATACAGGAATTACCACATTGCAACTATTTCATATGGGCAAATAGCGGTGAAGAAAGAGAGAATGAAGTTATGAAAGTAGAGGCCGTGATTTTAAGAAAGAAGGAAGAGCTCCAGAAAACACATGAAGAGTTGCAGAAAAATCTGGAAGATTTGTTGAATTTATTGCAAGTGCTTCGAAGAAGAGAGGAAGAGGTTCAAAAAATGATGGAAGAGGTTCGACATTGGATGGAAGAGGTTCGCCTAAGAGATGACGAAATTGTCAACAGAGAGCTGGAAGTATGCCGTCAACGCAAACATATTTGTATATATTGGGCAGTTTCAATATTACTTTATTTGTACTTGATACGATCGCATTGAAAACTGAATGTATGGAAATTTAATTTAGTGTATAAATCTGGACATTTGTGACGTTTGTGCCTTAGCCTTAGAGTACTTTGGGATTTTGTGACATCAATGCAAAAGAGTATTTTGTACAAATGTGGAAAAATGTTCAGTATTTTGTAACTTTTGGGACAACACTTTTGAAAAAGTGTCCAGATTTGTTGCAATTTGTATAGCCGTAAGGCATTGGTTGATGGATTACCATCAAATGCCTATTATTAGTTTTAGATTATTAAAGTTAGCTACTTTTCAAGGATATGAAATGGTGTTATTGAATCTTTTGTATATAGAGTGTAAGTGCCTCATTCACATAAGACCTACTGGATTTGAACAAATAAATTAGATTGATGTGATGTCTTGGTTAAAAAGTTTGCACTACTGGTGTTATGATCTGTGGCTAGTTAACAGCTCAGTATGTACTTTTGGAAACCAATACGTACGCTATTTGCATTGCACCGGATTATTTCCACCAAATCAGAATCATTTCCCAACGAAAAATGATTCACCTATAAAGTAGCTACTGAAACTCACTTATATATGCAGCCATGAAAATTTTTTTGTGAAAATCCTAATCACCTGCTGATTATAATGAACTCAAAAGCAAGCTAAATCTCAAACACACATTCCTCAAGTATAGCAGACCATCTGCACACAAAACACCCGTTGCATGCAAAAAATACACAATATATAAGCTTTTAAGGATCTGGACACTTGTGATCCTTAATTACTAACAGTCCTTGAAGAAAATCAGCACTTATATTTTCAAAAAGTAATTACAACATCGTTAGTCCACCCTTTGAAAAATAATTACAAGAGCTCCACCCATCAACACCCCCTTTACAACCCAGCCATCAAATGCCTAATTACAACAACTAATTTCCAGCCATCAATACATGATTACAACAATACATTAGCACCCCTCAAAAAATAATTACATAATGCAATATTGTGATCATCCTACTAATCTGGACAATACCATAGTCAATGATGGTGATTTACACTCTGCATTTTTGCCTCCCGATCAGTCTAGCCTTAATCTTCATAGGTTTTGTACAAAATGCCACAAAATGAACATCCAAGTTGAACTGAAATCAAAGCACACAAAATCACCATCATATATGCTCAATCAATACCATTAAATATAATAGTAAAGAAAAAACTAACAAGAACCCACATCCTTTGTGACCAATCCCAATCATTGATTTAAATCCATAAAGAACACTCCCTTCACATTAATTAATATATATATATATATATATATATATATATATATATATATATATATATATATATTATGGCTAATACTCCACCAAACCAGCAAGTGTAGAAAGTTCCACAACTAAATTTATTACTTCCCACAAGCATGCAAGTTAAGAAATTATATTAGAGCATAAGACTTAGAGATACAAACCAACTACATGTGACCTATTGTGACGGTTGTGTCCCAGGCAAGCCATCCAGCTGGCTTCCATCTAATCCAAGTTGCATTTGTGACACGTATAATATAAAAGTTAAAATAAAAACCCACATCCTCCCAGAAAAATATCGTACATTTACACAGTCGTGGGTTATTTAAAAATATATATAGTGCAAAATTTGGCGAAGGCCGTTTACACTTTCTTGAGTCTCATTCACTGCAAAGCCTAACTCGGTGGCACTAAAGTCCAATACTTCGGTAGTGTTTTGAGGCAGCTAACAAAACATAAGCAAAATATTAGATCAAATTAACAAATAATGTCATATTAATTTCCCGACTATTAAAAACCCAAAAGTAACCTGAAATGTGACACTTTGTTGTGTCCCAACATCCGTTTGGCCAAATAAATTCCTACATGTTCCAAGCACTTCGCCTTCTATTCCGTGCGGCTACAAAGTAGAAAAATAAAATTATATGGTGTTATTACATGATGGTCATAGTTAATAGTAAAACACACATTTCTGAACTATAGAAAATTGAAGAGAATGGTGCATTGAGTTAACCTGTTTGCGTTTTCCTTTCTGAGTAGCTTTCTTTGTCGTAGATTTCACTCCCTCAATCATTGATTTTTTCCTGAGAGATGGTGGTCTGCCTTTTCCTCTCACTACATGTGGACTCAGTACTTTCTTAGAACTGGCAGTTGTCGTTGACCAATCGGCAGTTGTAACTACAACCTTTGATGGGGGATTGTTGGTGCGGTAGCTTAAGTTCATTGCATCTAACTTAGCTAGCATATCCTCAGTGTGCTCATCACATGACGATGCATTTGTGGCTACCTCGTTGCATTTTTTATGATACGTGAATATCTCCTAACTTCAGGCCTCTCATCAACGTCATCATAACTACTTCGTATAAGAGTGTAAGTTCTTTTGATGTCTTTCCGCCATCGATCTAGTATGTACTTTTCTGGCACCGAACGAACTTTGTTAACTCTCATAATGCCTAATACATGTCTACACAATATCCCTCTCATCTCAAACAAGGCACATGAACACTTCACCTCACATTCAGCCTCATTAAAGTACACCGTGTGCATAACCTCCTTTATGAAATCATCAACATTCACTTCATCTTCTACATGGTATGTTGCAATTACACCATCTTTCCGGTGTAGAGATGGAAGAGTTGCAAGCATCCCTATTACTTCTTTCTGAACCTCTCTAAATTTGTTGCAAGTATATATGTCTTGAAAAGTCTTCTCAAGTGGAGAGGGAGAGACGACGGGAATTGTGACGTTGAATGACTGGAAGTCCGCCGCACTTTCGTTCTCAATCTTCTTCCTCAATGCATTATTGAACTGATCGACAAACTCTTTTAAGTTTGTCTTAGCATGAACATACCCGTCAAAAAAAGCATTCATACTCTCGCTCCATTGGGTTGTACTCATTCCAGCCCAGAAGACTTCATTCATGAATACCGGTGCCCAATACGTACTTTCAGTGTATAAACTCTTCAACCAAGCATTCTCCTCCAAGTTGTACTTCGTAATTAACACGTCCCAAGACCCCTCAAACTCCTCTATTGTGTGAGAGTCATACACACAGTTTAGCAACTGAGTTTTCAACCCAGTTTTGAATGCACCATGTGAACCTAGTTTCTCATGCAATTTTTTCAAAATGTGCCACAAGCAAAATCTGTGTCGGCTATTTAGAAAGACAAGGTTTATAGCATTTTTCATGACTCTATCTTGATCCGTGATAATAGCCTTGGGAGCTTCACCATCCATACAATTACACCAAGTCTGAAATAACCATGTAAACGTTTCTGTATCCTCACTAGAAATTAATCCAGCGCCCAACAAAATTGACTGGCCATGGTGGTTTACACCAACAAAAGGTGCAAACGGCATCCCATATCTGTTAGTCAAATATGTCGTGTCGAAGGTCACGACATCACCAAAATATTTGTAGGCTGCCCTACTTCGTGCATCCGCTCAAAATACATTCCTCAACCGTCCGTCATCATCCATATCCATTAGTGAAAAGAATCCGTCATTTTTGTATTGCATCCGCGCAAAATACTCACGAAGGGCTCCGGCACCACCTTTCCCAAGTCGAAGGTGGCGTGCCTTATCAATATAATTACGGCATTCTTTTTCATTGAATGGCAAGTTCTTAAACCCTCCCGCTTCTTGCACAAGAGAGGCAAAACTCTTGTTCATTCTTATCCCAGCTTGATCATTTATATCTAAGACTCTCTTAACGGACTCGCTCACTTCTCTATTACAGCGAAAAAATCTCAACTTTTTTGGACTTAAGCCGTGATTATGAGAATTATCCACACTTGACACCTTCAACACCCCCTTTTCTAACGTGACATTTATTCTTGCCTTACAATCTGTCTTTGATGTCAGACGTGGCCTGGCAACATTTGACGTACGGTTCCGTGCTTTCCCACCCCGAGCACAACCCAATGTGACATATCTAAGGCTGCCATCCTCAAACCTATGGCTCCTTTGAGTCATTATCTCAAAACCGCATTGTTGCCCATATCTTTTATAATAAGAAAGTAACTCCTCTTCAGATTTAAACACTATCCCCAACTTCGGCTCCTCAACGATATCGGCCCCATCAGTTTGGGGCACAGAACTTTGTGCCCCAGACAGATGATCATGTTTGGATATAACAGTATCATCAACAGATGGAGTAGACATACTTTTCCCATTAGAGTCAGGTGTGGGATTTTGGGTTTCATCGACATGGCTTGAAGTTGCTGATATGCCACCCATCGATGGGTTAAGTGATGAGAGAAATGGGGGCAGCGGATTTCCCTACAGTTTACACCCACAAAATGAACTATATCAATTTCATACATAGTTAAAAATAAGTGCAAAATCTGGGTGAACGAATTTATCACCTGACTAGTTTGCGTAGATGCGCTGGCTTCAGGACGCTGGTAAAATGGGGGTAACCAAGCATTCGGCATTGGTGGATGGCAACCATGCATATAGTTTGAGAAATCCGGATAACATGGTATTGGTATCACCTAAAATGAGAAACAATCAGGATTATGGAACAAACTTCTATTAATATACCCTCACGTCATTAGATTGAATTGATTTAATATTAGTACATAAAAATTATTACATAAATGAATCTTCAGTTGTTTTAATATTCATTTCACCTGGGTTATTGGATTGGTTAATGGATTAGCAGTTGGAGACGTTGATCCCAATGGATAGAATGGTATTGCTACGATCTGTGGAACAAAACCAGTCATGATAAAGTGATAAAAACTTAATTTTAAATTTGATAAATGAGTACCTGGGAGGGAGGATTTGTGGATGGATTTGTTGCTGGCTCTGCGGTAGAATGTGTTATAGGACATGCATGGTCCTTCCCTTTCTCCATCTAAAGAATATTTAAGAAAATTTAAAATCTTCTTATATAAATTAATTCAAAGCTCTACCGTTGTAATTTTGATTATATAACTTAATTACATGTCTATCTAAGAAAGTTGATGAATTAAATGATATGCCTATACCCTCTAAAGAATTCTGGTACCTAGAGCATGCACATCAATCATGTAACAAAATAATATTAGATATTTCAATAAAAACCAATTTTTATTTTTTTTCATATTTTACAAATACGCAATATATATATAACACCAACTTTCAGCAAAATATAATTGCAAAAACTCTCCTAAACCTGAAAAACTACATTTTCACCAAATGATATGCCTATACCCTCAAAAGAATTCTGGTACCTAGAGCATGCACATCAATCATGTAACAAAATAATATTAGATATTTCAATAAAAACCAATTTTTATTTTTTTTCATATTTTGCAAATACGCAATATATATATAACACCAACTTTCAACAAAATATAATTGCAAAAACTCTCCTAAACCTGAAAAACTACATTTTCACCAAATGCCCATCAACTAAGCATCATGGACTTGAAGCATCCCTATTACTATAATAGCCTTTCCATGCTTTTGGAAGGACATTGGGTGGCCCGTGCTTTGTGATAAAATATTGTTTCATGATTTATTACAAATGCCAATTAAATTTTCTCATTCAAACTCTTATAGGTTTATATAGACACATATATACAACTCATGCTACCGGACCCATCTTAAACTTACTCCTCGAATGACCATTGTGACATGCCACCACCACATATGTAGTGCTACATGATTTATTATAAAAAATTAAAAAGCACAAAAATAAACATAATTAAAACATAAATGTGTCCACATGGCCACAGAAAGATTGAAAGTTAGATTTCCTCTAAAAATTATGTTTAAAAAAGCATTAATAAACCACATGGCACCACGTAGTGATGCCACGTTATATATATAATCCGCGGTAAGGTTCATATATATATGGCTTGGTAGCATTATTGTATTATCTAAATTGAAGTAATAGAAGTTATAATTTCATTTAAGAAAATAATAAATTAATCAAGCTCATAAATAGATTCTAACGAAGTGTATATGCTACTATCATATATGCTAGTATAGTTCATATATATGCTTGTTGTGTATATATATTTCATGATTAAGAATTCAGATTCCTTGTTGTGTATATGCTACTATCAATGGTAACGCAACAGGTACAAAAATCCATTGACAATCATGAACTCGAGACGATAATAAATCAAAAAAGCAAACGTTTTTTTATTTATTATCTAGCCCTAAGATAAACTCAGTTCAAAAATATTTGGCCTTTTTCAAAAAAATTTAAAAAATTAAATGTTTGTTTGGCCATGTCCATTTGTAGTTCCATATAACTCTGTGGAGAAAAGGCAAAGCCAAATCCTTCGTTGTGTCCAAACCGAAAACTAAATGCAGTGGTATAAAAGAGTTTATACCTTTTCGGCAAGTGCTCGCGCAGAGGAGCTGCTTGTGTTGTGGAGGTGGTGGTGCAAATGAGGTGCTTGTGCAGTGGAGGTGGTCGTGCGAAGGAGGTGGTTGTGCAGTGGAGGTGGTCGCGTGAAATAGGTGGTCGCGTAGAGGAGCTGGTCGCGAGGCGTTGGACGCGCAGAGGACCTGCTTGTGCAGTGGAGGCCGTCGCGCCAATGATGTGGTTGTGCAGTGGAGGTCGTCGCGCGAAGGAGGTGTTCGCGCAGAGGAGGTGCTCGCGCGGAGGAGATGCTCGTGCGGAGGAGGTGGTGCGGATGAGATCGTCGTGCGGAGGAGTTGAGTCTAGTCGCTCGGAGGAGCTGAGGGAGTGATGCTCGGACCAGGTTGAAGATGACCTGGGAGGGAAAATCTGCTGAAACAAGCTTGCGGAAGAAGTTTTCATGCGATTTTTTTTTTTTTTCAAATTACCGCTGCCACGTCATCATTAGTGCGCAGTTTCGTCCGCGGTCAGCTTGCATGTAGAACTACTCTTATATATTACAATAATCAATTTTATTGTTATACCTAATTACAATAAAAATGTTTCGATTTTCCTAACATATAGAATAATCAATAGGTCATAATTAAAATAATAAAAATTAACAATGCTATTGATATTTTTGGGAGTATTGAAAGTGGTTACAGTTTAGGGCTTTATTTGAAAATCGAAAACTAATAAATTGGAAAACAATAAGTACCACATTTTTAATATATATATATATATATAATTATCTACTAGGTGAAAGCAATGTAAAGCACGTTTGCCTCAGTAATATAATGTTTTTAACAAAAAAAAATATAATTTCTAACATCAAAAATCTGATAGTTAATCATAATTAAGTAGATGATAAATAATTACAGGCTTTCATTTTTTTTTCTCAAGTAGATGAGAATCACAAGATAAATAGTTGTTTTATCTTGGTTTCTCCATGCCATTTATTTACTATATATTAAAACCAGAATAGTTAGAAAATATAATCCTTAAAATTTTTTAGAGTATATGTTTCAACATGAAAAGAGTAGATGGAATTAAAATTATGCCATAGAAAACCTGATTCTCACAATTATGGCATGTCAGAAGTGGGGAAAAGAAAAGATATAAAAAATTCAAAGTGAAAATATAAGTCATTCCTATCTTTACAAGGCCCTCACCTCTCCTTCACTTTTTGCCTCCCTAAAATACTATAAGCATAACTTTCAATAGAATGTAGGTCAGCTCTCAAGTTCCTTTCTCATGTAATTTTATATTTTACTTATTTTTTTCGAAATGATTACACGAAAGTTACACAATTCAAAGTTTCATATCATTAATATTCCTTAAAATCTGCCGAATAATAGGCATTTATTTTCTTTCCCTTGTTTTCTTCTCGTTAGCCTCACCAGCTCCTCTTTCACGGTTCCTCTCTCTCTATGTTTATTCTTCTTTCCTTGTCTTTTCTATCTTCCTTGTTTTTATTACGCCAAACCGTTCTCTCTTTCAAACCTTGTTTTACGCCTTGTTTTCGTCCCTAATTTAGGTCTGGTTGGTTTACATTTTTTGACGCTTCCCCTGACAGTCTCCATCTCCTACATGTTTCTTCTTCATGGACGAACTATTGTACACAACTCAAGCCTCCATCTCCATACTCTACAATTTCATAAACTCATCCCGAAACCAAACCAACCACCTACATAATGAAATAAGCTTGTTGACCTTTGCTTTTGCTCACCAAAATATAGTATCTAATGACATCTTAGCCACCAAATAACCATTTGCCAATCTCTCAAAAACTCAGTCATGCATCACCAAGCTTCCACCACATGACAAACAGACCATGAATCACCCAGCCATCATTCAGTAACCCACCAACACCGTGAGCTTTTCCGCTCCATCTCAACCTTGTTTTTCAACTCCCCTCTCAATGAGCAGTTTGTCGTCAACTCTCTCTCTCTATTTACAGCTCAGCCTTCACGGACAACCCAGCTACCCGTCTCCATTCACTGCCCCTTCCACCGAGAATACTTTCACACCTTAGACTCCATCTCGCAGCAACTAAAGACCCCTGTGTTTGGTAACCAAAGCAGAGCAAATACTCATTCCGTGAGCCAAAGTTGCCCAGACGTCACTACCGTCGCCGTTGATCTCCAGTGTTGCATTTCGGCATCCTCTCGGTAAGCCCACGACCGAGCTCCTCCATTTTCTCACTCGGTTTGTCTCTTGATATTCCCTCTTTCTCACTCATCACTCTCTCTGTTTTGACCACCCAGATCATCACTCTCACTTTGGAAGATCCGTAACTATTCTTGAAATATATTAAAAAAAAAATCCAAATAGAGAGAGAAGATTCGTGATCTATCACAAGTAAATAAAAAACCAAAAAACCCCAAAAGTTATACTCAGACTGTAGTGGAGAGAATATATGTTCTTGCTCCTTGAAGAATTGTTGTCTGGCGTTCTTTAGTACAGATCTGAGGCAGACTTTATATCTAGAGAATAGGCTAATGGAGAAAGAAAGAAAGAGAGAGATGAGAGAAATGATAGAGCTGGGAAGATGAGAGAATGGAGATACTTTCGTACTATGTAATTATGAGAAGAAAAAAACAAAAAAGAGTAAAGAGACTTTTGATATTCCAACGCTGACATAGAAAAGACAAATAAAACCTATAGATACAAGACTACACGGCACTTACTTGGAATAGAAAACAGAGAGAAAGAGAGTAAAGACTTGATATTCCAACATTGACACAGAAAAGTCAATAAAACCTGATAGACAGAAGAGTACACGGCACTACTACTTGGCCTTGGGATGGTACAGTAGTAATGATTCATGCACGCCTACCAAAATAAAAGTTAGTGGCCGAAATAAAGCAACAAACGTTAATTTTACCATGATTGATAAAACGAACGGCGTTAACTTTAACAGAAAAACAATAAAAACTATTAAAAAAATAATTTCCGTATGATAGCCACTTTATATATATAAATATTAGAATTTTTTATTTTATTGTAATGTATAATTAGAAAAGAATATTTTGAATTTCATAAAACATAGTATAATAAATAGGTCATAATTAGAATAATTTCGTTTAACAAAGAAATGCGTTCATATTTGAAAATATTGAAATAATTATGGCCAACTACAAAAAATATATTTTAAGAAAATAAAAATATTTATGAGTTTTTAAATTAATAATAGATACTACTTATTTTTCATATATTCATAATATTTTCTACTAAATAATTAAAAATACTTTTCAACGATTAGTGGGACCCACCACTTTATCAAATCTTTAAAAAGTTAAGATCTCTAATCTCACATTCTAAACACACTCTTTTTTACAAAATATCACATTTTATCGTACTATCCAAACACACCTTTTTTTGCAAATGATTTCATTTCATCTTAAGTAAAAAATCTGATTACTACTATTTAAGATATCTCATCTTAACTAAATTACGTAACTAAACTAGGCCTAAATGAAGCTAGCTACAAATAAACTTGCTCCAAATGCCAAAAATGTGGCTAATATATATGTCATAAAATGATCTTGCAAGCAAGTTCTGACCGAAGCTTCTATGCAATTTCGTATTAAAAATATTAATTAAAACCAAAGAAAGCAGACCTCTAATATTTCTTACGTGAATTCATGACGTATTGTATGTGTCGTCAGCAAAACAAGTGCCTAGTTGACTTGTGTTCCTTTTATGTTTCTTATTTATTTATTTATTTTTATATACTAACGACGAGTTGAGTATATTTCCTACACATCAAGAATCATGTTTCTAGAACCATACACGACTTTAGCAGACGGATGATGATGTCTTGAAAACAAATACAGGTTGAAAAATAGCTAATGCTGCATATATGATTGATGTTTTTGACCCTTTTTTTGCCCTGCAGAAGACAAACTACATCTAAGAGCTCCGACCCGTGACATGATATTATAAATTAGATCACCAAAACAAAGCATTTATTAAAAGAAATCATTGTGTGTTTATAAAATTGAGAATCATGGTTACTTTCTACTTTGCTCATGAAAATGGAGGGGCTGCCTCTTCCTGCTCACTGTGCATGCTTGAGTTGAAGTAATTTCAAGGAACTCTTACGTTTTTTATACACAAAATATTGTATGTAGCAGAAAATGCAAGTTTTGATTAATTTGCAAAGCCTGTTGTGGGAGGAGATGTCGTCAGATTCATGAGAATATCTTTGTGATGTCAATGCTTTCAGTTATCCATAATTAAAAAGGTTCTTTTATTGCATGATCATGACCCAACAATCTCTCCTAGATGCATGATAACGCTTTGTAATTTGAATCTATAACTCTTTGGCTCTAATAACACTTAAAAGAAGTTGTTTGGACAGTGATATGAGATAAGATGGTTAAATAAAAATTGAAAATTGAATAAAATATTGTTAGAAAATATTATTTTTTAATATTATTATTGTTTTAAAATTAAAAAAAAATAAGTTTGAATTTGGGAAGGTTGATTTTTTTTATATATATATTTTGTGTAGAAATTTGAAAATTGGTAATGATTAGATGAGATGAAATGAGATGAAAGTGTTTCTCAATCCAAGCAACCTCCTAATATGTTAGAGCAACTAATCTATCTAAAAATTCTTTGGTGTTGATAAAAAATATACTCGTCTTTTATGGCATTCGGCATACCTTACAAACCTGTTTTAAGAGCAATCACATCGAGCAATTTTGTGCGATTGAGTTTTGCTACATATAAGCAAAATCACATACTAATCTGCGTATCAATACTGATTCCTTCATATTCAAAATTTAAATTAGCATTGTTTTCAAGAAAATTTACTTTTTGACCAATCACATTAGATTAGTGAACATATTAGTGTGCAGTTGTGCTTGCAACTAGATTTTTCGTATGTGATTAGAGATACAACATGACTACTTTTATTATCACATGAAGAAGATTTAAAGTGTCTAGAACTAGGCCTGTTCATCCGGGCCGGTATCTGCACAGAAAAATTCGGGTACACCCAATCTAGATACTAGGTTTAAATCATGGAAGTTGTGTTTTTTTTTTTTTAAACAGACACCAGTGTCAAAATCCCTCCCTCTCTCTCTCTGAAACTGTAACAATCACGATTTTAAATTAAGGATTTTAAATTATTTTAAATTTATTATTATTAGTACCATTATTATAACTAATTTTGATTCTTAATTTATTTCCTTAAAAACCTTCAAATTTTAAGCCGCTTTTTTCGTTTCAATTCCTTAAACAATCTCTTTGATTTTGAAACGTTACAATGTAAGAGCTGAGTCCTTCAATTTATATTCCATATTCTCAATGATTTCAGCATTATAGCAAATATCCATCTCCTTGATTCTATGTTTCCATCCTATAGGACCATGCAAATTTTCCCTAGGTAAGCCCTTCTCTCTCTCTCGGTTCTTTTGATTCTAGGAAAGCACTATCGAGACTAAGGTTGGGTTTGGGTGTTGAGAAGTGTTGAAGTATGTTGTGAATAGTAGTGAAAAAGTATGTGAAAATTAATAATAAAATATTGAATAGTAGTGAAAAGTAATAAATAGTAGTACCCAAATACAACCTCACTCCTTCTTTCTCGGTGCTCCACCATGATTAGAGTCCATCTGTTGGGGACCTCGGTCAAGCCTCCAAACACTAAAGGTCCGATCCTTGCCTTGTTGCTCCTTTAGTAACCAATGAGATTCCTTTGCTTGGTGTAGATCACGTGTAGCCCAATGGGAGCTTGGGTGAAGTGAGGCTAGGGTTCAATGGTGGGAAGTATGGATGGTGTTTGGGCTAGGTGATCACGGTTTGGGTGACGATAGTGCACGGCTAGTGACCCTTGGTGTGTTAGGCGCCACGTGTGTGCTAGGGTTGGATGAAGGGTGATCTTGACTAGGGTTTAGAAATGAGTGAGTGGGGCTAGGTTTGATGAGGGGTTCGACCAAGGCTTATGGGGGTGTGTTCGGCTAGGGCAACGGAGGCTTGTGAGATTTTAAAAGTTAGGAATTGTGAAATTTCTTAAAAATAGGATTTGAGATCTAGAGATCTAGGATTGCAATGGTTGGCCGAAAATGGGTAGGATGGATATGAAAAATGTGATTTGGTGGGAAGATGAGATTTAAGTGAGTCAATCAAGAAAATTAACCAATCAAATGATGGAGGGAAAAATGGAAGTAAAAAATTATAGGATCTAGGGTTTCGGCCAAGCCAAGGAGGTTATGGCTGAATTGCTCAATGTGAGATCTAGGATATTTGTGGTTTTCTTGGCTAGGGGATTTGATGGGGGGTGTGTAGGGTTTGATGGGAGGCTAGGGTTTTGTGATTTGAGGCAATTGAAGGTGATGGAAAGGCAAAGGGAGGGGCTGGCCGAAATTGATGTTTGGGAGATGGGATTCTTCAAATAATTTCAAAGAAATCTTATGAACATGTGAGAAATCATATGATCATAAGAGATGTAGCAAAAACACCACAAATCCGAATTCCCCAATGGAGGATTCGGCCTGCAAACTCCAAATCAATCAACAAAACTCCACAAAAACACAAAAAGAGAAAATGAAAATAACAAAGGAACCAAACAATTCTTGATTCACGAATTGCACAAGAAATTAAAAGAAAACCTCAATATATTAAAGGATAGAATGAACCAACACCGATTCACGAATTGCACAATGAAGATCCTCTCATTGGGGATTCACGAATTGCACCCCAAAAGAGCCCAAGTGCATATGCACCGAAAATCACACTCTCCAAGCCCTATGGCTGACCACTCTATAGTCAAAATGCCAAAAGATCCTAATGAAATGTTTAAGGGTCCTATTTATAGAGTTTACAAAGTGAAAATCCCCAAAAGGTCCCTAGGCAAAATAAAATGAAATAAATAAACAAATGAAATAATAATTAATTAAGTCTTTAAATAAAATAAATAAAAAATAATAAAAATGATAATTTAGCCATGGTGATCGTGGCATGCATGGCCCGTGGTGGGGTAGTGCATGGTCTACGGTTAGGCTAGTCATGGTCTGGTCTGGTGGTGGGCTATGGCGTGGCATGGTGCCACGCGTTGGTCTGGTGGTGGGCACGGCATGGGGCTATGCATGGCGTGCTGATGGTGGGCATGGCATGGTGCCAAGCCTAGGCCTGATGGTAGGCACATGGTGATACCGTGCTGCTGCTGTGGTGCCCAGTCAAGTGGCTTGGACGGTTGTCTTGCATGGCCCGGGCTGGTGGCCTAGGTGATGGGCATGCATGGACCAAGCTGACGGTCTGGGCTATGAGGCAGCAAGGCACGGGCTAGAGCCTGCGCTGGTTGGCATGCCTGGTGGGCATGCCACTAGCCTCGCCTGCAAGGCACGGGTTGGAGAGGTGCACTGGATGGCGTGCCTGTGGGGGCACGCCACTAGCCTCGCTAAGTGGTGCTGGGGCACCCATGCATGTGTGCAGGTGCACACTCAAGGGCACGCGCAAGCCTGCACACATGGTCTGCGCTCAACCAGTAGTCTCCATGGTTGCCTGCTGCATGTCATGGTCTGAGCCAAGGCATGCAAGCCATGTGACACCACATGGTCTGAGCCATGTGACTGTCCTGACCCTCCATGAGTCGTGTCGAGGTGTGGTCCCGGGCAAATCTCTTGAAGGTTGTGACACCATCTCCAGCTGCGCTGCCGTAGAGCTTCACTTGATGCTCCCTTTTTGCACAATGTTCCTTTTCCCTCTATAAGTCACGTTGATCTCCTTTCTTCTTATCCTCCACTATTTTTCTTGGCTTAACAACGCTACCCTATTGCACAAAAAACTTCCTTTGCCATCAATTTCACACAGGCCACCAACCCCGTCACATCTGCTTCCTCTCCGGATGATTTTTATTTCCTCACTGTCGTACAATATTTTCTTCTTCACTGAAGTGTTCTATTTCTTTAGTTTTATTCTTTTGTGCATTGTGCGTCAGATTTCATTACGAAATTGCACTTCAGACAATACAATTTAACCTAAGGGTGTAAAAACAACCGGTGAATTTGTAAAAACCGGACCGAACCGGATTGGTTAATATATATATGTATATTTTAATTTTTTATATTGTATATAATTGTTATGTATAATATATAATTATATATAAAATGGTTTATATTATATGATAAATTACTAATTAATATAATATTAAATTTTAAAATCTTATATCACTATAGTTTATTGTATTAATAGTTATACTAATATCATATAGTGCATATTAATAGTTATACTAATACTAAATCACTATATATTATAATATATCACTATAGTCTATAATACAATTATAATATATATTGAAAGTTGAGATGAATAAGACTTCTCTCTCTCTAGTGAGAGAAGCTCCTCCATCTCTCTAAAAACTAAGGAAGCGTTTCCCAGCCGAGGGAGGCTCCCACCTCCCTCCACCTCTGTTTTTCGACTCTTCTCTCTTTTTTTGGTTTTCCGTTTTCAATAAAGTGTTGGTTTGGCAGTGGGATGGTGGTTGAAAGCTCCACTTCCCGGTCAAGGAGCACGAAGTCATCCTCCGGATTAAATCTCGCGGTTGGCGGTGTGATGTTTGCACGGTGGAGGAGGAGGGCCTCGTCAACGTCTTTGGCCGTGGAATGGAGTGGTCTGAGCCTAGTTCAGGGTAGCCTTTGAGGGAGGTGGAGCTTCGGCTCCTCCCTCCCTCCTCCATCTGTTTTTTCTGTTCTTTGCCTCTTTTCCGTAGTTAATAAATGCTGTTTGGTTGAGTTTATGTCCGTTGAAAGGCCATCACCTGCCGTTTGGTTCTAAATCCCCTTCCTTCACAAATCACCCTACTGGGCGGAGAGATATTCCTCTTTGGAGGTGGAGGGCTTCAGCTTCGAATGGCAGTTTCCTGACCGGTTGGTTTTGGTCTTCTGAGGGGACCGTTTTTGAGGGCTATGGCGTGAGTTTGGTCAGGGCGTTGCTCATGGAGATGGAGTTAACTTGCTGGTTTCGGGATGCATTCCATGGGGTATAGGAACTCTGTTTTATCCATGGAAAACAGAGTATTATTATGGGGTTGCATGCCGAGCTGCATGGAGGGGAAAAAGAGTCTTCCGGGGTGGATCTTGGTCGTAGCTCACGGTGGAAGTCCTCATGGATGGTGATTGGTTTTCAAGCGACGTGGAGGCAGGCGGTGGTTGTTGTTTCTTGGTTGTTTTTCCTTCTTTCGTCTGGTTCTTTTTCATTTTGTGGTTGGGTTTCTTTTCTTTCTTTTCGGTTGTTTCTTGGTTGGAGTCTCTGTTAATAAGCTCCCGGTGGCTTTGTGCATGGTTGGTATATGTTTTTGGTGCTGTCCAAAATGGTGGTTGTCCCGTTTGGAGTACCGGCAAAGGGAGAGGTTGAAGGCGATGGGAGGTGGGGGATGGTTCGGTAATGGAAGGTAACGGGAGAAGCAGTATGGAGGATGAGGGTTTTGTCATACTTGATCATGTGCAGTTAATGGACATGGGCAGCAGCATATCTGAGCAGAACGTGGACGTGCATACGGCATGGGTTTTCGGCATGGGTAGTTAGTGGAGTGCTCAGGTTTTTTCTTTTTGTCTGTTTCGTCAGGGTTTATCAGTGGAGTTTTAGTTTGTTATGCAATGTCGGTTTGTTTTTCAGAATAATTTGAAATAGGCAATTCTCTTTCCTCTTTTGGAGGAGTAGAGTAGTGAGTCCCTATCCTCTTTGGAGGATGAGGGTAGAAAATCCCCCTCCTCCTTTGGAGGATGGGGTGAGGTGAGTTGTTTTTCTCATAGACAAGTCGAGATGGATACCTCTGTTTTTACAGAGTCTCGCATCTCAGAAGGGCTGGGTCTTTAGAGAGTTTTTGAAGTTTTTAGACAGTGTCTGGCATAATGAAAATTGTGTGCAGGGGAGCTTATAACCGTGGAGTAGTTGGCTTGTAATCGGGGTTTGTGCCCGGACTTATTGGTCACAGCTGTAACTTCCTTCATTCATGAATTGAATTGAAGTCTATTTCAAAAAAAAAATTATAATATATATTATAATATGCTACAATATATTATCACCATAGTATTATATATTATAATATATATTATATATATATATTATATAATATAGTATATAGTATATTAAAACCGGAAATTCGGACTGAACCAGATCAAAAATCGGTAAAACCGAAGAATCTGTTAGAAGGGTAATCGGTGCGTAATCGATTTTGAAAAATGTAAAACTAGTGCATACTGATTCGGTCTTAAATTTTGTTCAAAACTAGATCGAATCGGACCGATTACACCACTAATTTAACCTTTCATAGAAAGCATCTAAAAGCCTATTTTTGTATAATTCCAATTCTAAACACACGCTAAGTTTCACGTAAAAGTTTCTTGAGAGTTCTTGTAAAATGGGCTTAAGCTACTTTTACCATGATTGTATTCTTAAGTTTAGTAGTTTTTCTTAGTTGTTAAAACACAAAACTATTTTTAAGTTGGGTTAATTTATTTAAAGTCAGCCCAAAAACATTATTTTAAACAAGTAGCCCAAAAATTTTATTTTTTTCAGAAAACACGCAAGAGTTAAATTATGTTATTTAGTATTAATCTTTTTATAAACCAAATTACAGCAGTATTTTATGAGGATTTAGATTTTATTTTTTAATCATTCTGAACGCAATTAAACTTATGTTATAAAGTGAGATTTTTGTGACTTGTCTAAAAAATTTGTATTAAGTTCAAATTTTACTACTAAGTATACTAAGAAGATTAAATATGATATCAGTGTTTAAATAATTATATGATATTAGCAGTACATATCTAAATATTTTAAATTGATTTCCTAGAATGTGGTTAATTTAGTGGAATACAATGACACGTTTTTCTAGAAAGTTAGTGACGACTAATACTTCGTATAGGTAATGAACGTAAGGTTGTGGAAGCAATGTTAAGAGGTAAGTAACTTGATCATAAATTAGGATGTACATTAGATAGTAGTTAGATTATTATTACAGCCTATTATGTGGTAACCTTTTTTTTCTTAAATACTTTAACCACAAGGTGATTATACAAAAGTAAATTCACAAATTAGTATTAGTTGATGTGATATGTCAGATTGTAAAGTTACTTTCATCTCATCTTATCTGCACGAGACAGGACTATTGGTGGTGCCATTGGGCGAAAAAGCCATTGAGAAATTTCTCCTTTGTTTTTGATAATTGATATTTACTTTCTACTACTTTATTGATCTGTATTCTATATTTTCTAAGGATCACTGTCAATTCACTGTTATAGTGATGTGCAATGTCTGTAACTCCATGTATTTGAGGATTGAGCCTGCTTGTTTGTGCCACTACTGGAAGGAAGGCTCCATCTGAAGAGATTTAGTGAGATTTGTTTTCTGAATCAGAGTATGTTGTTTTCTAACTTTATTGATATGTACACTATATTTTCGTTGGTCCCCCTTTCCAAAGCCTAGTTGGTTATTAAATAAAAATTTTATGTGCAGTCACTTTTACATATTTTTTTGTGCATTCCATTGATGTAATTGGTTGTGTATTAAAAAAATTGATGCACATTCCATTGATGTAATTGGTTGTGTATTAAAAAAATTGATGTAACTAATCATATCAATAGAATGTACAGAAAATATGTAAAAGTGATTGTACGTACGTAGCATTACTCATTATTAAATGTGGTGAAAAGTTGGTGTTCAAAATAAACTAGTAGAAAGCCATTTGAAAATAAGACTTGTGCACCAAAACTTCTTCATATGTGTCATTGACAAAAGACTTGTGCTGGACTTTCCTGTCACTAGGCCAGCTTCCACAACCCCATCTTAGTGTGAGATTATTATGATAATTAACTGTCGCATAACAAGATTTCAGTTACTTTACATCTTAATTTTAGGAGATATTAATGTTGCATTATGATTGCTAATATCATATTAAGTTGTACAAATCACAAGGATCTGGTTCCACCATTAGGTGGGCTCCACAAATACTTAATTTCTTACCATTCTCTTGGTAAGAAATTAGAGACAATCAAGATTTACCAAAAGCTAGCATAGGTAAAAATAAAGATTTGAATGATGTTGGGCTACTACCTAGCATAAATTTGACATTTTATTTTATTTATATTTTTTGACATATTTAAATATTTTTAAAAAATAAAAAATATATATCAATACATTAAAAGTCACTTCGTTAATCATTAAGTAAAAAAATTAAAAATAAAATTTAAATACATAAACGGTCAAAATAAAAAAATAAACTCAGGTGACATATTAGCATTTTCTTAAAGATTTACCCAATTATAATCTATCTTATATTAAAATATATTTCCTAATGTGATAGCATGGTTGAGGGTCATTAATGTGCCTTATCTTGAAGTTGAGATCTAACCTTAGATTTGATAATTAAATTAAGATTCTTTATAACTTTTGTATGAAATATAGCATCAAAAGCAATATATATATATATATATATATATATATACACACTACAACGTTCATTAAGTATTTGATGATGTCTACAAGACTCAAAAAAACAAAAAAAAAAAAAAAACAACAACAACAACAGTATTCATCTCATGGATGGTGCTAGCGGACTGTCTAGCACTTTTCGTTGGGCATACTGTTAGTATAAATGTAGGGATTAATTTTTTTTATTTTTTTAGAAGTATTTTTTAACATTTTTAATTATTAAAAATATATATAATTTCACTAATAATCACTTCCTTAATTATTAAGTAAAAAAATTAAATTAAAAAAAATTTAAGATACATGAGTGGTAACATTGAGGTGCTCCAGTACTAGCATTTTCCTTCATCTCATATGTTGAACTTCGATCTTTCACTCTAGGCCTTAAAATTTGTATAGAAACTCTTAATAATTATAATTATGAATGATATATTGGGCAGATTCGGGAACTAAACAAGCTAATTACAATGGAAGAGCTGTATTTTCCATTATTAACATAAATAATTATGTGGAATTGCTTGTTATTTTATAAACAACTTTATAACCTTTTAAGTTGCATGCAACTTTACCATTAAATGTTTAATTGGAAACTGAGTAAATTAATATGCTAATTATACAAAAAATAAAAATAAAAACACAACTGCAGCATTATTAAGTAAGAGTCTAGTGAACATACAGAAACCTTGCTTGAACAACACAGCATCATGCACTTTCTGAATAAAATACAAAAACTTCCATCCAAGTATTTGCTTAGTTTTCGTACAAAAATTAAATTAACTACCAACAAATTCCAAAACACATCTTACAAAAATCTTAAAACTGTTGTCTTTATCTTAAAAACTTGTATATTCTTTTTTTTTAATTATTATTTCCCATAATGTATGGTGGTGGTCAGCCCACTTTGCCAATTCGATCAATGTTTGATTATTTATTTTGTTATATTTGATTATCTATATTTGATTATTTATTATATTGTGTTCGGTGCTACTTATACTCAATAATCGATATAAGAAAATTCTATGAGTTGTTATGTTGGTACAACCCAAGGGGTTGGTGGTGACTCTCTTTTATTCCAATGGATGTGAAGGAGCATGTGAGTTTTTCAATCTTTTCATTCACATATACACAACACCCTACCAGTTCCATCTCATTTTTATTCAAGAAATCCAAAAATATCTAGCAACCAATCGGTAGTATGGGAACATTTTACTAGAGTGGAACCGATTGACCGTAATAGCCCAAAAGCTCAATGTAATTATTGTGCTAAGCTATTCAATTGTCAATACAAGAATGACATGTCATCCATGACGCACCACCTCCAAAATGCGTGTGGAACCTCTCCTCTTAGAATTAAAGGAGATGGAAAAAGTCAAGCCTTGAGTGCTAAAATAGATGCGAAGGGAAGAGTTTGTAGCCCACAAGGTCTAGTTAAGTATGATGCAAAAAAAAAAAAAAAAAACCTTAGGGTATTGACTGTTAAGTTTTTTATTAGGTGTAAATTGCCTTTTAGGCTAGTGGAGAACAAAGGGTTTATTAAATTCATGGCTGATATAGAGTTTCGATTTACTTTGCCATCTTGAACCACTTTAAATAATGAATTATATTAAGTTGTATAATAAAGAAAAGATACAGCTAAAGAAATTATGGGATGGCCAAAGAATTTGTCTGACAACCGATATGTGAATGTTAGTGCAAAATATGAACTATATGTACATTACCGCACATTTTATTGATTGAAATTGGAGATTGCATAAGAAAAAAAAAATTAAGTTTTGTCAAATTTTCAATCATAAGGGTGAAACTATTATGAATATATTAGATTTGGGGTTGCATGATTGTGGATTAATAAGATTTTGATAATCATTGTTGATTATGCCTCCTCTAATGATGTTGCTGCTAATTAGACGAGGAGGAGAATAAAGGGTTTACTACACATGTATTGAATTTGATTGTTATGAATGGTTTGAGAGATTTTATGAGTTTGTAACAAGATTAGAGATGTCAAATATGTGAAATCTTCGCCGTTAAGATTTTCCAAGTTCAACGCTTGTACAACAAATGAAAAGATTAGTGGATATTTGATATTGAGTACTGCTGAAAAACACAAACAATCCTTTGAATACTATTATATGTATGTGGATAATAAATTCGTAAACCCAGGGGAGGCTCAATACAAATTGAGGTCTAAGGTAAAATTTAAATTAATCATTTGTAATTATAATACAATAAAATATAAGTTATTATATGGAATATTTTCAAAATTTTCAATAAAATGAGATTTTATTTAAAATATTTAAATAAAGTTTTTGTAAATTTATATTTAATACGACAACTCAAAATGAGATCTCAATGCAAATTTTGTATCTCAATTTAGCAAGATCTTAAAAAATTATTTAAAATATAAATAATTCATTGTATTAAATATTAAATTTAATATTATAGGGCCTTGCACACTTTGAAAAATATAAAATTTATTTGAAAATTTATTTAATGACATGGTTTTTATTTTAAAAAAAATAAAATAAAAATCTCATTTTTTAATTTTAAGGGCCTTACATAGGATGAGGGGCCTTAGGCAATGGCCTCAATGGCTTTACCATTGAGCCGGCCCTGCGTGAACCCCACTAGTAATGATTGAAAAAAAGCTAAGATTTTTGTAGAGTTGCTGAAAATTTTTTATGATGTTGTGTTAAACATTTCTGGTTCTTTGTATGTGATGGATAATGTATATTTTCAAGAAATTTGTACAATTGAAGATACATGAAATGATATGTGTATGAGTCATGATATATGTTGTGCTTGATCCACGATACAAAATAGTGTCAATGAGAAAGTGCAAAGGGTATGAGTTGGCAAATAGGTTAGAGGCTAATGTTAAACTCTTGTTAAGCCGCTTGATTGAGCAGTATAACACATTCTGTGTGGCTAATAGAGGAAGTTTTAATGTGGCTCAAGGAAGGCCAAACACTACTTCTACTTCTGCTACTACCTCGAGTAAATTTGAATATACTTGAAATTTGAAATGTTTTTTGTTTTAGTTTATTATATATTTAACTCAATTTTTTATATATTTTTTAGAAGGTCATCTAACTTCATCTTCAATCAAGCCTTGAGTATCCAACCCAATTAAACAAAGCACTTCTTCGAAGGGCTACCTCAAACAGCAAGGTAATTGCTTCAAACATCTTCATCTACATATTTTTTAGGCACATTTGTGATTTCTTGGTCTCATTTAACTTTCTATTTGATAATTTCATTGTGCCACTTAGTTATTTGTTTTGTTTGTTGGCTATTGTCCTTATTTGGAGACTCTTACCATTGAACTCTTCCTCTCTATTAATCTCAGTTTCCTCTTAAGCCTCTAGTGATCTCATAATTCAGGTGAAGGGAAGTAGATACTTGCTTCACAAAGTAAATTTTAGAAACCTTTCAAAACCTCAAATTTGGCCGGTCCGGACCAGAGAAACCAACCAGACCGGCCATTAATTCAGTCCGGTCCAATTTCTATAAGAACGAACTCATTCAGTCCGGTCCTTGTTGAGGGGTTTTTCACCCTAGACTAGACCGAACTAGATTGAATGAAAAATAAAATATATATATATTTTATTATTTATATATTATTTATATAAATAATTGTATAAATTAATTATATAATTTTTATATAATTATTAACTAATACTAATATTTATAATTATATTCTAATACTAATATTTATACTAATACTAATAGTCTAATATGGTATAAAAAAATACTAATAGTCTGATATAGACTATAGTTATATTTATACTAATATAGTTATACTAAATCACTATAAGTAATAGTAATATATAGCTATTGTAATAGTCTACTATTAATACTATTATATAGTTATACTAATCATTATAATTAATACTAATATTTAGTTATACAAAATACTTATACAGTTATACTAAACTATTAGTCTATTATATAGTCTAAATTCTAATATAGGCTATATAGCTATAACTAATACCAATATTTATATTAATACTAATACTCTAGTCTCTAATATAGTAATGTAGAATATAGTTATACTAAATCACTGATTCACCATAAGTAATATTACTAATATATAGTTATATTAATAGTCTAATACTAATACTATTATATCGTTATACTAATCATAATAACTAAATCACTATAAGTTTATAATTATATATATTTCGTATCAATGTATTATTATATTCTTTAATGTATAACTATAATATATAGTACTAGTATATATTAATATATTAACATATTATAAGAGTTATAGTATAATATATGTATGAATCTATAATAGTATTAGTATATTTAACTTAATATGTTAGTATTAAATCACTATAACTATATAGATTATTAGTAATAAGAGTATTACTATTATTTAAAATAGTATTATCAACTTATCACTAACATATAGTATTTTAGTAATACTACTAGTATAGTTATTAGTTAATATAGTTATAGAATTAGTACAAGTGTAATAGTGTATTATTAATTTATTAGTTATAGTAAATAAGTTAATAGTGCATTGTTTTTTTTTTTTTGAAAGGTTAATAGTGCATTATTAGTTATAGTAAATAAGTTAATAATTATTATTATATACTAATAGACTAATAGTATTAAATACTATGATTGATAACCTTGTTTAAATTGTTTGGATGGATATAGAAATTTTTTATTTTTTGTATTAAAATCTTTTATTCAAATTTATTGTATATAGACAATTTTTCTTTTATGATTATTTTTATTTTCTTTCAAGCTCTTTTTTGGTATTTTTGGCTTAAAATTGGATAAACTGTTAGGAGGCTTTCAGTGTTGAGCTGAAAAATATGAAATATAAAGATTGGGTCATTGACCCATTTGGAATAGGGTTGGACCAAACAGACCGACCAGACTGGACCAATATAGTCTTTATGGCTATTCGGTCCAATCCAGAGTGAGAAAACCTTAGACCGAATAAGTCCAGTCTGGTTCACAAAATCCCTAAGACTGGACCGAACTCCCCCCAAGATTAAGGATAGTTTAGTTTGATACTTAAAGGAACTGCTATTTCGGTTGTGACACAGATTTAGACTTGTTCTTCACACACTCCTTGTTCTTTCTGATTTCCTCAGTTGCTTCTATTTTCAATGATTCAAGTTCAAGATTGATGTAGAAAAGCTTCAGCTTCAGCTCATCCATGCCTTGACAAGTGTTCAAAACAGAGCTATTAGTTTCAGATTGAGAGTTAGAAAATTGCATAGGAAAAATATGAGAATTTTTAAACTAATTAAATGCCACGCTTAGTGGTTTATGCTATAATGAAGTAATTAGTATCCAATTAATGGTAGTTTATTGTTGTGTATTGCAGTTTGATTAAAGCAATGTATGTGTTTTGGAATAATGTTCTTAGCAAATTAGTTCAAACAATGTAATATGTAGTGGATTGTATAGTGTATGTCGCAAGTATTTTACATGATGAATATTAGATTTTTTTTTTACATGCATTTAGTTAAAAAGTTAATTAGTTGTTAATAGGCTTATAGCTTTAGCTATTTTTGACATAAATTCAGTTTTCCATTTTTATATATTTTTATTATTATGGACAACGTTCAATGCATTAATATTATGCTTTTTAATATGAGTTCCTGAAAAATCTTTAATAAAATATAGGCTTTTAATCTTTTATATTAAAAAAATTGTGCTTTTCTATAATTTTTTCTTGAAAAATTTGTAATAAAATATAGGCTTTTAAATTTTAAAAAAATGCTTTTGAACACTATTTTTTCTTGAAAAAAATTAATAGCATATAAGCTTTTGTACTTTAAAAAGAAAAAAAAAATCGAGTACAGCCCAAAACCCGGATTTCCGGTTTTTAAAAATTTAAATTCATCCAAATTCCAGTCTCATAAACTTGATCCTTTTCCAACAGATGCGTTGAACCAGGTCATGTTCAGTTTAATTTGGAGTGGTAGTACTGCTCATATTAATGCTGTGTGAGAAAACTCAAAACTAGACCCTTCTCTTTCTTTATTCGAGCTAATTCTTAGGTACTGTGGCACTACTCCGGCCATGAAGAAGTACTGCTATCGACATTGTTAAAAGCAAGAGTGGCTTAATTTCTTCTGCAACATTTAAAGCATTTCTGATTTGATAATTAACATGGTTCTTGAGACTTTAATGCCGTGTAAGAAGCACAAGTGAAAGATACATGTAAGAGACACTAGAGATCCTACTTATTTATCCTTTGAATAACTGCTACCTAAGATATTATTAAAAAAGACTATATGCAGTGAGAGAATGAATGAAAAAGAAATAAAAAAATCTTAAAATCAAGGCGGAAGAATGTTCCAAAATGGGTTCTATATTTGATTTGATTAACTGAGCCAGCAAGTCAACTCTTTGTTTGTTCCTGATCTGTGAGTTTCCTATGGGATATTTTCTTAATACTTTCCACCATTCTTAATCAACATCATTAGCTAGATCATCTTTCCGCGTGGATTACAAATCCACAAAGGATGTTAGCAGGAGTGAAAATAAGCAAGCAGAAAATCATGAGAAATGAATGACCTTATTGCTAAAGCAAATCAAATGGGAGAGTTTTGTTTCATTCCCTTTTCAGTACCATTCCATTTTTCAGTTATTTAATTAGATGCTGATTCTCTGTAAGAATGTAGTCTATATATAGAAGCTTAAGCTCAGCAAATGAGGCCACCAAAAACTCTTTTTCCAACACACTACCACTAGTGGTAGTAATCCTCTAAGAAACACTTTGCCATTCATTCTAAAGTCCATGCTGTTCTACCCACAACACTTCTCTTTCAGCTGTGTTTGAGACTGCTAAAGCCATGCAAAGCTTAGATAAATGAAATGAGGGTTTATAGGGTGGAGCTCTGTCGCAAGAGAGATGACACCAGGTGTCCCCGAGATTACATACTTTTGTATGTATGTGGGAGGGACACTCTTTGTCATCTCTTTTGGACAGAACTCCCCCTGTCCCCTCCCTATCAACCTCTGCCTTTTATAGTTAATGCTGTGCTAGTTGTTGGATCTATAACTATATGTAGGAGTTCTTCAAATCCTAGATATATTTTTTTTTTCTAAATTAAAGGTTTAGATTTTTTTTTTCTCTTTAATATTTATTGCATCTTTAGAAGATCTTAGTTAAATTTAATATAATATGATTCTAATACACACACACACACACACATACAGAGATATATATCTAGAAATTCCGAGCTTCTTTTTTTGGGAGTCAATTTATTCCTGTGTCATGCTTACTGGTTTCAGCCTACAAAAACTTGGTGAATACTGCCAAAAGACCTTGTCATTCTTTGAAAACTTTCTTTAATTACCTATGGCTTTCTTAAAAATACATGTTCTTGTTCTTGTTCCACAGGACTGGTTCTTCAAACAAGCAGGACTTGACTAACTTGAAGCAAATTAACTGGTTTTAGTTTGAATGATCCATGAAGAAGGTGATCATCAAGGTGCTGTAATGCTTTTGCATATTTTGATTGGTTTCTAGCTTGTATCAATTCGGTCTCTTTTTTTCTTTTGGACAATGCTAGGACGCCTACCAAATGTGCCCACCAAATGTGCACACTAGTACAAATGAATTTTTTTTTTTCTTTTCTTTTTCTTTATGCATTTTTAAACATCCTTAATCATTAAGAAAAATATAAAAAAAAAAGAAATAAAATCATTAATAGTCACTTACTTAACGCTTTAGAAAAAAATTAAAAATAAAAAAAAATAAAAATATATGAGTGGGCATATTCGATAGTCATATTATCATTTTCCATTCGCAAATATACTTTTGCTAAATGAATAAAAGTCAACCGGAATTCAACCATGTACTCTAGACAATCTCATGAATCATGATGATATTCATAAACATTTTCTTGATAGTACAGAACTTAATTTTTTGGATTAATCATATCTTCTCCTTACCGTGGAGACTGGATTTCAAAGAGCAATGATGAAGTAGAAAGCCCCATCTATAAAGTAATGCATCCAATAATGGCTAAATCTCTGAGTCTCTCTCTTCTTCTTCTTTTTTTTCTTAAAAAAAGGTCTATAATATAATTTATTTATGTATCTTTGATAGAGTTATCGAAATATTCTCTGAATCTTTATTCTAAATACAATAAAATCTTGAACATATTAATAACTAAGTACTTCATACACACACACATCTATTACATATGTAAAAGAAGTTGTTGGAGTGCATGTTGTAGATGTGGAAGAAGATTTTTCATGTGTCACGGATTTGGCTCACAAGAACCAGGAGCTGGACCAGCAAAGCATTGCCGGATTAGAAGTCAACTCACACAAATTATAGTGAGCATTGTCAAATGAAAGATGCTTCGAAGATTTTGATCCTTATTCCAAGATCATGTCAATTAGATAGCTATAAAAACAGAGAGAGAGAGAGAGAGAGAGAGAGAGAGAGAGAGAGAGAGAGAGAGAGAGAGAGATTGTAATTTATACAATTGCTTTAAGATTTTGTTGATACTATAATCAGATATCTTTATTCATATACCTGAAGAGGTTAATAAAAATAAGATCTACTTCTTTCCTGCATCCATTTATCTGAGACTTCCAATTTTGCAATCGAAAATAAAGAATTTACCGCTGCAAGAAAACTTGATATACACATCCAGAAAATCTAAAGGCCAACTTAAATTTCATTTGATCAGTCTTGTTGTACAAAGATACAAAGAGAGAAATGAAGTCACATCGCAAAGCCAAGAAAAAGTTGAAAAAAAAGGTCACATAGTACAAACTTATGCCGTTGTAACAAAGCACTCCCTCTTTCTACATAACATCGAGACGTTGCAAAATACTAGACGAAACCCAGCAAAAGCAACAATAAAGAAGCAAAAAGGAGCACTAAATTGTTATATGGGTCGCTCAACTGGCTTGCACGAGAATTAGAGGGAGAAGGACCTGGGCTAGCAACAGTTGTGACATTTTCCTTTGAGCAAGTGTAATTACAACGACTAGGGCTGACGACTCTGTAAACACCACTGTAGGTAAGGATAAAAACATCCTTATTGTTGTCCTCCCCAAATGAGAAAGCATACCCCAAAGCAGGAAGAGAACTTCCTTTCAACAAGCTGCATGGTAGAGGAGAGTCAGCCGCACAACTGAAAGTAATTTCACTAGAGGTAAAGTTCCCACTGTCTTGTGGAGACTCAGTACCAGCCCACAGGGCAGCTGCATACAAATCTGTATACAAGTACCTGGAAAAATTGAGATCAAGCAACTTGTTAGCAAGGATCAAGATTATTGCAAAGGTCAGCGTGGGAGTCCCAAGAACAACCTTCATTGTTTTTTTTCTTGGCTGACAATCATAGATTTTGTATCTTTCTCAACAATGTCATTACTCTTAGGAGGCTCTTTGATTGGTCATATCTAGAAATAACAACTAAAAGTCTCATCCACTGTGGTATAAAGATTAGAAAAGCTTACTTACCTTCCATACATGCAAGGATCAGTCGTAGACCGATAAAAATAGCCAGCAGTGATTGATGCAGACCCTTCTTCCTTATTTACATCAGAATGAGAATATCCCATTACTGGAAAAATTGGGCTTATGGAGCTTGGAGTTGTATTGCCCCCAGGTGACTCAGGAGGAGTGTATGAATAGGGGCCCTCATAAACACGCCAGCCATAGTTTCCATTCTTAGTGATGAGATCCACCTCTTCATATTTATCCTGCAGGTGATAGAAAATGTTCGACATGTTGTTCAGAAACTATTTAACACATTTTTAGGTTTGTTTCCTACTGCACAGCCTTTCAACATAAAAGTTAAAAATTAAACAAAGATGCACGAGCATCATTATAAAAATGGAGAAATCCTTGAAATGCGAAATTCTCTTACTCTAAAAGATAATAAACGCTGTTGGAAACATAATGGACTTCCTTTATCTTGTTAGTGCTCATGCTTACAAATTTAATGAGCAACCCCAAACACCACGGAGAGTAGTCAAAAAAGGTAAGAAATAGCTCAGATCTTTGTAATGCCATTTGAAGATGTTGATAAACAAGACTAAGCTAGTTAATCCATGGCAGTAAGCAATCTAGTTGATGCAAACAAGATATGTCCCACTGGTACAGAAATCATTCTAAGGTATTTTTCAAACAGCCAGTTCCAATCATGTTTTCTTGTGAAGAAAGTTTACCAGATGCTTTGTAAAACTGAGTTTTTTTAATTGATTCACCACAATGTCCTATTCCTAGGTTAAAGTGTATTTTGACATTTCTACTACATATAATTTTAAACTAAAATGTCCAAGAGAATTGATAACTCAAACAATTGAAAATATCGTGTTCAGAATTAGAAGCTGGTCTTTTCTTCACAAAATTCTTGGAATCTTTTTCCCCCGAGCCTTTGTTTATATGTGTTCTGGGGAGTGGGCACCTTCAAAGAATAAAATTATCAAATCCACCAGTGGAGTGGAAGGTCAAGTAAACTACTTTTGCTTCATTCCGACAGTTTCCTCTATTTTCTAACAAATTAATTTCTCTAAGAGATTTTTTAATATTTCTGAGTGATATGCCTCAAAGTTAAAACTGTTTGTAGTGTTGCTTACAAGATTGATTAAATAACGGTTGTCATCTAACACAAGACCGCTAGTTTACCAACAATAGCACAGTAACATCCCACAAAGACTATAGAAATAGAAATATCTCAAACCTGCCCAACATCTCCACACATGAAGTAGGAAGGCCTTTCTGAATCAAAACTACAGCGCCAAGGATTTCTCAATCCATAAGCCCATATTTCAGGCAGCAATTCTGTATCTTCCTTATAGGGATTATCCGGGGGAATAGAATAGTTTCCCCAACGACCAAGTTTATCAATTTCTTCAGCACCTGGAAAGATATTAAATGGGACGAGTGAAAAAATATATAAAACTACGCAAGTAAACCAGCTCCTTATGCATGCTACTTTATACAGAAAAGGAAAAAAGTTCAATCTATTCAACCACCATATATAGTCTGCTTCCGTATCTTGAATATTTTCTTTCTAAATTTTCCCCTTTTTTCTAATTGATCAGCATAAGAGCATGAAATCAGACAGGTCCTTCGTAATAATTCTTATGGTTCCTAATAGGGCAAACAAATTGGAGGGATCATTGATTTCTTAGCCTTGATAAGGGATCAATATAAGAACAAAAGGGTATATATTGAGATCCGGGAGGAAGTTATGAAAAAGACAGCAGATTGGTTTAGTAACAGGCAAAGAAAAAAAAAAGAGCTAAATGCACAAAGATTCTATGCTGTGATACTTACTGGGTATGCTATTTATGTCAAGCCTCATAATCTTTCCAAGCACTGACTTCTTGTTTTGGGCAAAATTGTAAGGATCACCTGTACCACCACCATCTCCCATCATGAAGTACAAATATCCATCGGCAGGTCCAAAGAGTATCTGCCCTCCATGTTGAGACGTAAATGGAAGGCCCATTGTAAATATCCTTCTCACTTCTGTTGGTTTGGCATTCGTTGCCTGGAAAAGAATCAAGAGTCAGTCAGAAATCATTCGAGTTTAATCAACAACTTCAAAGTTGAACGTAGAAATTTGTACCAAGGAAAGCTGGGATGAGGTGCCATTAACAGTATACTCTGCAACAACAGTTTGATACTGGCATGGCTGGGCACCAGCGTCAGGTTCTAGCTTTGAAGGATCACAATCAACGTCAGAGTTACATGAACATCTTCCAGTACATCCTGGCCACTTAACCTTATCACAATTGAAGGAAGCAAACAATCGCCCATTTTGTGCAAAGTTTGGATGAAATGCCATACCCATCATCCCAAATTGAGTATCAAAATATACTTCATCAGTTAGATCTAAAAAGGGATTGGATTCATCAAGCTCCAATGTGCTTCCCGCTCTTTGTTTAGGAATAGTTGCCAACCAAATCTTACCTTGCTGGTTAGCAAAAAATGCACGGTTTGACCCATCAGGATGAGCAGCCATGTTGAGGTAAGATCCATTCCCTATTTTCTCAAGGCACAAGCCATGTGGAGGGCTAGGAGTTCCAGTGTTATTTAGCATAACAGGTTGCCCATCATAGCATACCGATCCATCACTAGACGCCCCCCCAAATGCATTGCAGAAATCAGTTTCTGATTGCCAGTACTGGGTCAGTTTGCTAGCATTGGAATTGGCAGGTAATCCAACTTGACCTTTCAGTGAAGGGGCAAAGGGAGAATTCACGAAAGACACATTTTGGCATTTATCCCATACACTGGAGCAGAAGTTACTTGCTGCTTGGCTAGATTGGGATGAATTCACTGAAACAGTGGAGTTGCAAAGTACAGGAACTGGCCGGGGCGTAGAAACAACTGTAAATAGCTCAGCCGAAAATGGATCGCATCTCTACAAATCATGATAACAAAGCAATAATACTGGTCACAAATATTCACCACAAAATAAATGAAAAATTGATGCGTGTAACAACAAAAAGAAGGTTCACGGAAAGATCAATTACATGTTACTCGCAAAATTGCTTGAAAAATACGCTAATATTTAACTCCAACTTTGAAGAGAGCTTCATTCAAGGAACCTAAATTGAGAATTCTTATGTGAAAACCAAATATGTTCTCCACAAGCAACATCTGATCAAGAAGGGATTATGCAACAGAACACTTTATTACGAATGAAAACTTCTATTCATCCAAATGGTAAGTTATAAATTGGCCATGAAAAGGGAACAACAGACCAACATCGAACGTTCACAGGGGGAAAAAAAAAAAAAAAAAAACAGAACTTTCAAATTGTTGTAATACGAATTTGGAATGAAATTTTCAAGAGTGCCATGCCACACATTTTATCAAGAAAGGGCCATAATAAACAAGTCTGGAAGTCGGAAAAACATTTGTATAACTATTTATCTATAAATATAAAAACTTACCGCGCAGAGTATTGATTTCACAACAGAAGCACAGTTAGGATCAGAGATATTCATGGCTTGGAATTGCTTCTGTAATTGTAAATCTTCTGCGGAGTTGCAGCACGAGCTCCCATTGTAAGAACAAAACTTTAGAGTGCTGTTCAGGGTGAAGGGTGCCGCTAAACGAATCAAATTAATAGAATAGAAACGACAAGTCAGTTTAGAAGATAGATTTTCAAACATAAGACACTGAGATATAAAATCAGAAATTTAACCCCCGAGAAAAAAGTAAAGAAGTGTGAGAGCAAAACGTACTTGAATCAATGCATAAAGGATGCGAAAAGGAAGGAACAAAAAACAGCAGCAAGGTACAAGAGAGGAGGGTAGTTGCAAGAACACGTCCCATCTTAGTAGACAGATACAGAAAAGCAGATATTTTAGTATTACATCCCTCTCTGAAATGAACTCCGGAAGAGCAGCAATAGTATGGGACTAACTTTCTGAAACAGATGAAGATTCATATACGAAAGTGAGTCTTCCTGACTGCTGAACATGTTGCCCATAAACAAATCCTGGTCTTTCATTTAGCTCTCGGACGTGGGCCCATCTACATCCTCTCTCTCTCTCTCTCTCTCTCTCTCTCTCTCTCTCTCCAAAATTTCATACTTTCTTTATTCAGCTTGAGCGAATTCCTTACCAACACAGAGACCTTTACAACACTCTCTGTGTTGGTAAATTTTAGCTTCGAAGAAAAGTCCATTTAATCACCGCCCCCCCCCCCCCCCCCCCCCCCCCCCCCCCAACCAACCAACCAACCAAAAACAAAAAACCCAACTCCATGAAATGAAGAATACACTTTCAATTAAATATTGGTAGAGCTACTGGATCCAATAAGAAAAGATATGGGAAAAGGATGGTGGCAGCAAGTTGAACAGTCTAGTTGACTTTCAGGAATTCTTTATTCAAACTAATTAAATAAATTGGGGTGGTTGAGAAGATTATCTTCTGTTTTTGCCATCAAAAGAACTTGGATAGATCTTGGTATTTTTAATATGCCTTCAGCCCATATTGATTGCCCATGTGGGTTCAGCGTTTCCACTGCAACCCGACACCAAAACACGAGCCTGAAAACATGACCAACATTAAAATATGAATGAAAACCCACTTGCATTTGCATCCAAGAAATGACACAAAAAAAAGGCCTTCAAACGGCGACCATGACATAAATAATAGGACAAACTAACAAAGATAAGATTGGTCCATAATTCATACATACATATATATAAGTATTGAGGTTTTATGTTAAAGTCGCGCTCTTCTAGAAATATATAAGGAACATCACATCTGGGTCAAGCTCTGCTCAGAATTTTTTAGGAAAAGGTCGCTGTAACTTTCGAAAATGAAGGCAGAAAGTGAAGAAGATATGAGCTTCTTGGCTTGTTTTTGGTGCATAAAAACTGTGTTCTATAGTTTGCAGAGATGGAAATAGGAGGAAACGAAGCAGACGAAAGTGGGCCCCAGTGTCGTCTCATCCATTGGTGGATGGGGGAAGACTTGATAATTTGCACTTTGTAAGTACAGACGCCGTCGGATTCTGCTTCACTGTTTTGCTGACTTTTTCTCCATGTGTTGGGAGCTTGGGAAGGTCAATCTGGGGCCAGGGGTTTATGTAAAAGACCCCGTATATTCTGTATTTAAAGTTACGCCATTGATTGTAGTTTTCTTTCCAAATGTGACCCCAAGTTAACAGCTTCGGAAAACAATTTGTATTTTGGTTTGTTATTTGGCCAATTTGTGATGTACGGAATTCTTAATTCTATTGTATTCCCTACATCACACACATGATATGATGAGGAAAAAAATAATAAAATAAAATAAAATAAAGATACTATTTTTACTAATTTCATTTATCTTACCAGTCATTTGATGTCATATAAAAAAAATATGAAAAGATACTTGTTAAAAATAAATAAAAATTATATTTTTTTCATATTTTTTTAATTAATGTTGAATATGATTTTTCATAATTCTATTTTAAATGAATAATATTTATGTAAAATTAAAAATTTATTCTATTCTTTTTACTCATCTTTTCAACTTCCTAAACAGATTTTAGGTGAACAAGCTGGATGGGGTATTTGATTGGCATACAAAAGACCTTTTACTCATTAAAAAAAATATATATATATATATTGCTTTAAAAGAAATTTACATAGATGGTATGAAGTTACTTCAGTTGATTGATATGCTGATTTTCTGCTAATTTGATTTGTTTTTGTATAGGTAATTGTTTTCTAACCACAGTAATTTCTCACTAAAAAATAGGGTTTTGGTGAAATTTGAGCTACAGTCTCTTCCCCCCCTTTTTTTTTTAAAAAAATAGCATGTATTAAGTTATTATTATCAAAAATTTTATGTACAGTCACTTTTACGTATTCTTTGTACATTCAACTAATATTATTGTTATTATTATTAGTATATTCATTGCATGTGATAATAATTTGAAATAAAAATAAGCATATGCTTTGTGGTTTTATTTATGTTGCATATACGTAATTGCTTAGGTGATCATGAACATGAAAGTCAATGAAATTATAAATCATGAACATGTTGGTTTGGTACAATATGATGTCGAATAAAATAAGATGTAATTAAATACTGAAATCAATTCAATTAGAGAGATAGAGATCAACTTGTAAAATCTTGATTGTACGGTCCAATCCATTAATTGGGTTAATTTTTTTTTTATTTTTATTTTTTGGAAACCATAAACCTGTATCCATTATATTCATTAAGTGTTTTCAATACATGACTTATCCTGTAAAATAAGACTTTCATAGCCACATGGGCCATCTTCTATCCACACTTTCTCATCATCTAAAGTAAAAGCAAATTTTGCTAAAAAATCAGCTACTATATTTCCTTCTCTATATGTATGTATCACTATCCACAAGGGTCTTCTTTTTAATAGCCCTCTGATGTCTTCTAACCTCTGACCATGCCAATCCCATAACTCCTCTGTACTGCATACAGCTTGAATGATGCTCAAAGCATCCCCTCCAAAGACAACCTCCCCAATATTCAATTTTGTACAAAGAAACGAAGCTCTCCACAAAGCTTCAGGTTCAGCTAAGGCAACAGACTCTACATGAGAACCTGATTTACACAGAGAGACCAGCACTTCCCCTTCTATATCCCGAATGACCACCCCTATTCCCATCCTCTTATTTTTTAAATCATAGGCAGCATCCCAGTTGACTTTCACCACCCCTTCCCTAGGAGCCTTCCATCTCACCCTCTCTCTATGTACCCGAATCTGACCTGCTTCCATAACTTACTTGCTTTGCTCTTCTTGGTATGCTTCTATGCTAGCCTTTGTTTTATTAAAAATTGCACCTGGACTGGAAAATCCTTCTTCAAAAACCAGAGAATTCCTCCTCAACCATATATTGCGCATAACAGTTGCTATTAACACTACTTCATCATCAACACATTTTTCTACCACCTTATTCCATAACTGCCCCAAGTCAGCCACACCTGTTGGCCATTTCTGAACAGGACTATTAACCTCAGCCCAAACATCCACCGCCGCTGGACAGTTCCATAAGACGTGGCAAACTGTTTCCTCTTTTTTAACACAGATGGGGCAAAGAGGGTCTTCAGTAATCCTTTTCTTATATAAGTTTCACTTGGTTGGCAAACAATTGTTAATGGTTTTCCACATAAACATTTTAATAACCCCCGGGGCATTCATTTGCCAAATACTTTTTCACCCCTTATTTTCTCCATAACAGTGAGAGGATTCCCCACTTATTAGTCTTTTCCTGCACAATTCAAAGTGATAAACCGATTTTACAGTGTACTGACCTTTCTTTGAAGGAGCCCAGATTTGTTTATCCTCCAGGTTAGATTGACTGATGGGAATACTGAGAATTAGATCTGCTTCTTCCTCTGTAAAAATCTCCTTGACCAAATCAGCCTTCCACCTCCCACACCCGTCTTCTATCAGCTGCTGTACCCTTGCTTCTGGTTCCAGTATTTTCATTGGAGACTGTAGTTTGAAAGATGAATGTCTAGGAATCCACTTGTCTCCCCAAATTTTTATTGATTTCCCATTTCCAACTCTCCAAACTAACCCCCCCTTCAAAAGCTCAAGAGAACTCCTAAGGCTTCTCCATATCATCGAGGGATGAACTCCTAATTTTGCATTCAACAAACTGGTATTTTTGAAATACTTATCTTTGAGTATCCTTGTAGCAACTGAACTTGGATTAGTTAAGACTCTCCACATTTGTTTAGCTAGAAGAGCTTTGTTAAAACTCTCTAACTCTCTAAATCCCAAGCCACCATTGTATTTTGACACCCCCATCTTCCCCCAACTCATCCACTTAATTTTCTTGTCATTTTCTTTATGTCCCCACCAAAACTTAGACATTAAACCAGCAAGTTCTTTGCACAACCTTTTAGGTAGCAGAAACACACTCATATGGTAGGTTGGGATAGCCTGAATCACTACTTTTAATAGAATTTCCTTCCCTGCTGGTGAAAGAAATTGGTTCTTCCAGTTACTAAGCTTGAGCCAGACTCTATCTTTTATACCTCGAAAGGAATTGTACTTAGATCTACCTACCATTGTAGGTAAACCTAAGTACTTTTCACAATTGTTCTGCACCCTAGCTCCTAAGTCTCTGACAATTATATCCCATTCCTCCCTACATCCATTTGAGCTAAACATAATAGAAGTTTTTTGCTTGTTTAAACTTTGACCTGATGCCTCCTCATACAACTTCAAAATCTCATTAATTTTCTGCCATTCTTCCCAGCATGCCCTTCCAAAAATAATGCAATCATCTGCAAATAGAAGGTGTGTGAGTTTCACTCCTCCCCTTGCCATTGCTACTCCCTTTATCTCCCCCCTTACTTCAGACCCATTTATTAATGAACTCAAGCCCTCAGCCCATAATAGAAACAGGTAAGGGGATAGTGGATCCTCCTACCTAAGGCCTCTCGTAGGATGGATCACTTGCCCTGGCTCTCCATTTACTAACACAGCATATGAAACTGATGATACATACTCCATTATCAGGTTAACCCATCTAGCTCCAAAACCCAGTTTCTCCATTACACACTTCAGGAAAGGCCATTCCACCCTGTCGTAAGCTTTTGAGATATCCAATTTTAAAGCCATACTGCCTACTCTCCCTTTCAGCCTTGTCTTCATTGAATGCAAAATCTCATAAGCCGCAATAATATTGTTTGAAATCAGCCTACCCGAAATAAAGGCACTCTGATTTTTTGAAATAATATTCTGCAACACCTTCTTTAGTCTATTTGCCATCGTCTTTGCTATCAATTTGTACAAAACATTACATAAACTTATTGGCCTGAAATCTCCCACCTTATTTGGTTCTGAAGTCTTTGGAATCAAAACCACATAGGCAAAATTCAATGATTTCTCCAACTTACCCCCATTTAAGAAACATTTAGCTGCATCACATACATCATCCCGAATAATACTCCAAAAAGATTGATAAAAACAAGCACTAAAACCATCTAGACCAAGGGATTTATATATGGCCCCATTTGTTTCAAAGCAACATTCAGTTCCTCCCTTGTAAAACACCTTTCCAAATCATCCCTCATGCTACCCGTAACTCTTTCCTCTATTGACTCCACACACTTCTCCATTACACTTTTCCATTACACTTCTTAAAGGATCTTCAGATTTATAGACTTCAGAAAAATGGCATCTAAATGCCTCAGCTATCTCTTCATCTCCTTCTCTCAAAACTGACTGAGAATCTAACACAGATAAAATTTTGTTCTTCCTCTTCCTTTGACTGGCACATGCATGGAAGAATTTAGTATTCTTATCCCCTTGACTGTACCAATTCCTCTTGGCCCTTTGTCTCCACTTCATATCTTCCTGCTCCAACAACTTTCCCATCTCTTGCTGCAAGCCTTGAATTTCGGCTACATTTTCTGGCCCTTCAACCTCTTGCAATTCTTTTAACCTTCCAGTAAACTGCTCTATATTTTTGTTCCTCTTCTTTTCTTTATTTTTAAAACCTCTCACCGAAACCCCACCACATCCCCCTAACAATCTTTGCACTTTTTTCATAGGTTCACCGGATTGTTTCACCCATGACAAAGCCTCTTCTACTAACCCCCACATTCATCCTCTTTAATCCAGCTAGCCTCAAATCTAAACAAGTATCTTCTTCTTCTCCTAATACCACCTGCCCCCATTACAGTTAGCAGCATCGGTTTATGGTCTGAGCACCTTGCCACCAACCCTTCCACCTTCACGTCCTTAAATCTATACTTCCACCCATTATTTACTACAAATCTGTCAAGTCTTTCCTTAGTAAAGGTAAGGTCTGAATGACCATTACTCCATGTGAAAGGATTGCCCACATATCCCACATCATATAGCCCATTCACCTCCAAAGCTTCCCTAAATTGAACCATTTGAGACTCAGCTCTTAATTTCCCTCCCCATTTTTCATCTTGAGACAGAATCTCATTAAAATCCTCAGCTACACACCAGGCTTCATCTTTTCCTGGTTTAAGTCTTGCCAACAAGTCCCATGAGTCCATTCTTTTAGTTGCATCAGATTGCCCATAAAAACCCATAAACACCCAACTTCCTCCACCATCTTCATAAACTCTTGCACTCACATGCCATTGCGAATAGTTGATTATTTCTACCTCATCTCTTCCTTTCCAGAATAGCCCCAAACCACCTCTCCTCCCTAAAGAATCAACTACAAAACAACCCTCCATTCTTATTTTATATTTCAGCCTCTCCATTCTCTTACTTTTTATCATTGTTTCTATTAGAAAAACAATTTTGGGTGACTTTTCCTTAACCAACATGCTAAGGTCCTGAACTGTCTGAAGGTTCCCAAGTTCTCGGCAGTTCCAACTTAAAATTTTCATTATGACTGGCGGGGCTGCTTCACAACCTCCGCCAATGTATTATTCTTTATAACCCCTTCCACATCAACCTCCCTTCTAATCCTTTTTTTCCTTCCCATCCACTGTCCCATTTATATCAATAACACACTCTAGGCCTCTTTTAATAGAAGGAGTGAAGTTAAAAGACTCACCTTGTGTTGTTTTTCCACGGGCCCTTCTCTTCCATCCACTCCCCTTCGAATTCACCACCTTCTGTGCACTGCCTAGAATTACATCACTGACATTCTCCAAAATCTGACTCTCATTAATCCTCGGTAAGGATTCCTCAACTTTGTTATCCACTTTTTTCGGAGAACCTCCTTGCTCAACTCCTTCATCTTTTCTCAACCCCACACCACTCCTCTCCTTGCTACCCTCCATAACCTCCACATCCCTCTATGCCCTCTTTATCATTCACTGTTTCCTCTCCCTGTCTACTTGAAGCCACAATCACTGCCCCTTCCACATCAGGACCCTCCTTTGAGACAGCAACATTTTCTGAAGCATTAAACTGTTTGTAATATGTGCTTCTCCTTCCAATCTTCTTACTTACTATGTGTAATACATCCACATTTAAAGCAAATCTTCAGAAGTTTCTCATACTTAAAAGGATCCACATGCTCTTCCCTTCAAATACAATTGTTCTCCCTCTTGCCACTTTCCTCATTAAATCACACTCCACTTTAACTCGAAGACAACATCCCCACGCCGAGTTATCCTCCTGAACATCCACATCCCACACATTTCCAATTGAATTTCCAATCAGCTCTCCCATGCTCTTAGTCATCCCTCCCAGTGGCAAATTGTACATCTGAATCCAGAATTTCTCCTTTGAAAAGTCAAGCATATGTGGCTGTGTACTTCCATCAAACACCTTCAGTGCAAAGAGATAATTGTCAAACAACCAAGGGCATCCATCCAGAACTCTCTTACGATCTCCTTGATTAGCAAAAGTAATGACAAAACAATTTACTCCGATCTCTTGAAACTCCATCATCCTACTAACTCGCCAAATTCTTTCCATCATAGAACGTACAATATCCTTCCCGATTGTTCTATCTGAATATATCTTTCCAACCAAGATTCTATCCCCCTTCCTCCTCAATTCCTCCAGATCACACAAATTCGTCTCAATCGGATTCATCTCATCCTCATTTAACTTCAATCGATCATAGATTTCCTCTAATTCCTCCATCCTCCTTCCTCCTTACCACCGTAGTAGCAGAAGCACCACCTACCTACTCGCCAAGAACCAAGGAATAGAAAGTGACTAACCTATTTCACCAAGATCGCCTGCTCGAGAGAGAAGGCGAAAGAGAGAAGACTCACTCCTGTATGCCAACTAAAGATCTTAAGGAGACTATTAATTGGGTTAATTTAATGCATAGTTGTGTAGATGTTGGCTTAAGTGAAGCAAATATATATATATATATATAATAGACAATATAATATTTATTGAGTCTATAATGTTATTCTGAACATTTACAAGAATAATAGTAAATGTTGTAAAATTCATTTTATGTGTATATCTTTGTCCCACTTGAATTTCTAAAATTCATACAAAAATTGAAGAGATCATTTCTAGTTTTTACACCAACAATATATCTTGAGTCAAATTGAACAGCTAACACTTAACTTGCTTTTAGCATGACCATAAAATTTTAAGGTCATCACAATACTCGTATCTTCAAGACTTCTTAGGATATTTTGTTAGATGAAATTCTTTAAGTCCTACTTATTATTTTCAAATTAAATGATTGCATTAATATCTACTCACTCCCATGGCCAGGGGGCCAAGGTAGGCCCTAGAGCCCCGGCGTCGTCGTGCTTGGACAAGTGCCCCCACCAGGATGACGGGTGGGTAGATTGGCCCTCGGCGCGTCTACTGAGAGAGAGGGGGGGGGGGGAGAACAGCTTGGCAGCGTACTCTGAGTGGTGGGATGACGTATTCCAAGCAGTGGTACAAGAACAATAAGTAGTCAACATGAGAGAGAGATTAAGGCTGCGTTTGGTTACCAAGCCTAGTTCAACTGAACTTAACTCATTTTATCTAATCATTACAACTTTCCCAACTTTCAATACAAAATATAATAAACAATTCAACCTTTTCAAATTCTGAAATAATAATAATATTAAAAAATAATATTCAAATAATATTTTATTCAACTTTTAACTTTCAACTTATCTCAACTTAACTCAACATCCAAACCGGCTGACTCAATTCAACTCAACTCTCAGCTCAATGCAACAACACGTAGTGAAGTCCCATCCGGTGGGGTGGTGTGCTCCAAGCAGTGGTGCAAGAAGACAGTGAAACAGAGACATAGCAATGGTGGCTTTTGGCGTTGGCTTTTGGCCTCACAATGAAGAGTAATATTCGGCATGAGATAGGAAGAAAAAAATATATAGAGAGAGATACACGAATTCGAGAGGATAATTTAACCCTAAAACAAAACGACATTGTTATGGAGAGAACTTCCAAAACGACCTCATTGTATTTTTAAAAAAGGATTTTTATTAGAATTGACTTTATAATGCAATCAATGCGAATTTAAGAGCCCCCTTCCCTTGGTCAATAGTTTTGTCAGTATCTTGTTTGTTGCATTTGCTGATAAAAAGGCCTTACACTTTTGCAACTGACTCGGATGGTATTCTTTCTTTCTGATATATATTCCCCTCAAGTAGCTAGATTGCCATCAGTTGCATTTGTCTACCAAAATTGACTTTTCAACGATCATCTGTGGTGGTCTCCACTTGAAGTTAACAGCCTTTCCCCCGTGAATACAAATTTGACTTATTTATAAGTTCCAGCAACAATTTCTTTTTCATTGACTTTCAAGTTTTAAGTGCATTTTACCACCAATGTTAGTGTTGCCTTCAATGCCATGGAGACAGGCTGCAATTATCAGACCTGCAGCAGTCGATAACTCAAATTCGATTTTTCCTACGACTTTTAAATTAAATCGTCTAATATCAACAATTTAGATGATATATCCTACACATTAACTTGTAAATATTATTTTTCCTTTCCTTAACATGTTTTAATTAAATGCAAATCCTGAAAGGTATAATGAGATTGTATAAAGGGGTATGGATGCCTACCGAGGAAGGTTTCAATGAAGAATCATAAATAGTAAACTTTGCAGAATCACATTGCACATCTGCATGTTTCATGCCACACTTAAATGAGAGAAAGAAACACCCCTTGTCTCCAAAATTCGAATGAATGTCAAACCCCATAAAATCGTACTCAATTTTCAGTACAAAAGGGCACTTCATCCGTTGTGTCTACTGTCTATAAAAATTTTGGATTCTACAATCCCTAATAATCAGGAACAGTTGAATGTCAGCCACATCTTACAAGTAAAACTTCTTGATCAGACAAGAATACTTGGTTGAAGACGTCAGAATGTGGAACATATTAAGTTAAGAACCATTTCCTATTTTTTCTCATCAACAGAAACAGAAAATCATAAGTTTGCATCTTCAGCAGAAAAAAAGTATATCTTGAGTATCATCAAAGGCATGAGTGTCATCATCTCCTAATTCAATTGTAGTACAGCCTCGACTAATGGTAAATGGTTTTCACGACACAAGGTATAAAGAGTTTTCTCTCCGTACGAATTCTACCCAAACGAATTTTTTCATCGTATTTTTTATGCTTGCAATGTTAGAGTTTTCGATCATGCGAGTTTAAATACATACATAGATTCAGGGGTTTCTCAAAGTCTCTAGTGATAGAACAGAACTTTTTTGTGGTGTCGAGGGAAGATCAATGGGTTGTGATCACGAAAAAAGGGTGGAAGTTGGTTAAGAAGATGAGACTGGAGCTAACCACTGCTAGGTGGTTCACCAAAGCTCTGGATGACTGTGTGAAAGATAGGAAGAACGAGTTCTATGCAGGCCACAGAGTGGGTGACAGAGCCTTCATAGCACAGAGGTGCTCAAATTTATAGGGGGTCTTCATGGCGTTGGTAGAGTATTATAGGGGTGGACGTAGAAACTGCATATTTATTCTGGAAGATTTTGAAGGTCTGGGTTGGTGAAAAATGGTGGAGACACTGAAAGAGATGGAGCAAGATGGTGGTCTCACACGAGCGACACCGGTAGCGATGTTAACGAAACATCCACAGTGGCCTTCACGGTCATACAAGGAGGTTCTGCAACAAAAGAATGGTAGGGTCCTGTCGCTTCAACAGGTCTGGCCAGATGATAGTGTTGCAGGTGATAGGCTGGGGAGGAAAACCATTTCGAAAGATTTGCAGGGACGTGAGAGGGGTGAAAAGGAAATGGTTGGCTTAAATAAGGAAACTTACCTTCGGGTAATGACCGACATGCAGACTCAGTTGGAAGATCTCCAACTTAAGTTAAATTGGTTGAAGAAAATGGTTGAGGACGGGCCAGAAGGGGGGGACCTGGATGTAAGCCCAGACGATGGGCTTTGGACAGGAATGGGGGCCCTGCACTCTTCGAAGGGCAAATAGCCCATTGTGGAAGGAATTAACATAGATGTTCTAAAGGGGAGGGCAATTAACGGGCGGGCTCATAATGGGTTATCTACTAAATCCGTAGGCCCTAATGGGCGGGCCTCTAAGGGTAACTTAAGTAACGGGCCCAACCCAAGCGAAGTCCAAAGGCCTTTGCCAAACACGCAGGTCTAGAGGCACCGAGTGCAGGGCATGGACGCTGTTGAAGATGCGAGATCACGGCCACCTGTGCCAGCGAAGGGACAAACGTCGATGGCGAAGGGACAGACGCCGACGGCAAAGGGAAAGACGTCGGAAAACACCCCAGTTGACCCTGGAGAACATCTCAGACTGGATGTTTCGGGGGAGATTACTCATGTAGCTCCGGCGACAATGGAATCTACGCAGGTGAAACAGAAAACGCTGGTGACGACGGAGGAACAGGTATTACCATCACGAGAGGAGGTTTGTGCAATAACAAACCATCTGTCCGTGTTTTTCCCCGAAATCTATACACACAAGATGCCGACTCCATCAACAGAAACCAAAGCTGACCAGAATGAGACATTAGCTGCCACGGTGGAGCATCTTGATTTAATCGAGGAAGATGAAGCTGAGCCGAACTTGGAGTTACTGGAAGACAGTATTGTGGGGCTCCATCAAAGCATCTTAAGGGAGAGTACCGACATATCGTTGGTGCTGGAGTCTCAAGAGATAAATAAAATGACCTCTGTGGTTGAATGGGAAGGCTGCAACTCATTGGATGAGGAAATTGAGACTGGGGACAGCACTCCATTCCCATTGAATTGTGAGTTACCTGGTGAGTTTTATACATCAACTTGGGTGTTCAATAAAGTAAAAGACATTCAACATGTGGTGGGATTGAAGTGTGTAGGGTATGAAGAACAATTTTTAGCACTCCTTACGGCTATTGAGGCGGGACACATGCATGATAAAAAGATGGGATCCAAGAAACAGAGGGAACTCAAGAGACTTAACTGGTCATTAAATGAAGGTAGTTCAAGTCGAGATAGAGCTAAAGGGAAGGGCACTGTTGTTTCTTTATGAAGCCTAAAATTGTGTCTTGAAATGTGCGTGGGCTAAATGAGATTAATAAGCGCCAGCGCATAAAAAATTTGCTTCGGGAATGGAGGGCGGACATCGTTTGTTTTTAAGAAACAAAACTGAAAATGGTAAACCGAAAAATTGTGAGAAGTGTGTGGAGTTGTTCATATGTAGACTGGGTGTACTTGGCTTCAAATGGGGCTTCTGGCAGTATTCTTATGATGTGAGATAAAAGAGTGATGGAAAAAATGGAGGAGTATATAAGGAATTACACAGTGGCTTGCTCGTTTAAGATGGTAGAAGATAATTTTATGTAGGCCTTTGCAGGTATTTACGAACCAAACTTTGATAATATCAGAAAACAATTATGGGATGAAATTGCTAGACTACACACTTGGTGGGACCTCCCATGGTGCATTGGTGTTGATTTCAATATCATAAGATTCCTTAATGAAAGATATGGAGATAACCGCCTTCGCTCAGCTATGACAGAGTTCTCTGACTGCATATTTGATTTGAATTTGATAGATCTCTCACTTATAGGAGGTCTATTTACCTGGTCTAACAACCAAACGTGGTCTCGCTTAGACCGATTCCTTATTTCACCAGAGTGAGAAAGTAAGTTTCCAGATATATGCTAGAAGAGATTGCCACGAGTGGGTTCAGATCACTTCCCCATTTTACTAGATGGAGGAGGCATACAAGGCAGTCGACGTTATTTCAAATTTGAAAATATATGTCTTAAAAGTGAAGGTTTTGTGGAAAGGGTAAGGCATTGGTGGACATCATATCAATTTTTTGGTAGTCCCTCTCACATACTTGCAGGTAAATTAAAAACTTTAAAGAATGATTTAAAGCTTTGGAATTCTCAAACTTTTGGAGATTTAGGGGAACAAAAGAAAACCCTACTGGAGGAACTACAGAGTATAGAGAGGTTCATGGAAGATAGAGTTCTTACCCCAGGGGAAATTTCACGCAAGGCAGTGCTAAACTCAAATATAGAGAAAGTTTTATCTTTGGAAGAAATTTCTTAGCGTCAGAAGTCAAGAGCATTATGGCTGAAAGAAGGGGATCGAAGCACAAAATTTTTTCATAGAGTGGCCAACTCCCATAGGAGAAACAACACAATTGAGATGCTGCAGATTAATGATAGTGAATGTATGGAAGCTCCAGTGATCCGGGAACATGTGGTAAGTTTCTATGAACAACTTTTTACAGAAAAAGAGCGTTGGAGGCCAAATTTGGATGGACTCAGTTTTGACTCTCTTGAGCCACAAACTGCGTCATGGTTGGAAAGAGCTTTTGAGGAAAATGAGTTACTTGAAGTAATCAGAAGAATGACAAAAGATAAAGCACCAGGACCAGACGGTTTCTCAATAGGATTTTTTCAAACTTGCTGGGAGGTTGTGAAAGAGGATATTATGAATGTGTTCCAGGAATTATATGTGGGAGGGAAATTCCAGAAAAGTCTGATGCTATGTTCATTGCCTTAATCCCGAAGAAGACAGGGGCATCGAAGGGGAAAGACTTTAGGCCTATTAGCCTCATAAATGGGGTGTACAAAATCATTTCAAAGGTGCTTGCAAACAGGTTAGGGGCGACCTTGAATAAGATAATCTCAAAACCACAAAACACTTTTGTAAGGGGCCGTCAAATTCTAGATTCTGTCTTTATAGCTAATGAATGCCTGGATAGTAGATTAAAATCTGGATGTGCAGGGATCATTTGCAAGTTAGACATGGAGAAGGCATACGACCATGTAAATTGGGACTTCCTCCTTTATTTATTGAAGAGATGTGGCTTTGGAGATAAATGGTGTATGTGGATCAGATGGTGTATCTCTACGGCCAGATTTTCAGTTCTGATCAACGGCAACCCAGAAGGTTTCTTTAATAGTTCTCGGGGGTTAAGATAGGGAGATCCATTGTCACCACTTCTTCTTGTTATCATTATGGAAGCACTAAGCAGGATGTTAATGGCCCTATTTAATAATGGTCTTATGGCAGGTTTTTCTCTAGGGGATTTAAATAGGGGCGTAATTTCAATTTCACACTTACTTTTCGCCGATGATACCTTAATTTTCTGCGAGGCAAAGTAGGACCAACTTAGTACTCTGAATGCGCTTCTTCTGTGCTTTGAGGCAGTATTAGGGCTGAGAGTGAACTTTGATAAGTCAGAGCTAGTACCAGTTGGTAGTATAGATAATACTCGGCAGTTGGCGGACATACTTGGGTGCAAAGTGGCTTCTTTCCCAATGACTTATCTGGGCCTACCGTTGGGAGCTGCTGCAAGAGCCTTAACGATTTAGGACACAGTTATTGAGAAGATAGAACGAAGATTGGCAGGATGGAAAAGATTATATTTGTCAAAAGGAGGGAGGGTGACCCTTATCAAAAGCACTCTTTCTAACTTACCTACGTATTTTTTTATCTCTATTTCCTATCCCAGCAGGTGTGGCGACGCGGCTTGAAAAACTATACCTAGATTTTCTATGGAGTGGGATGGGGGAAGAATTTAAGTTCCATCTAGTCGGTTGGGACAAGGTGTGTAGACCAATTCCTTCAGGTGGACTAGAGATACAGAACTTGAGACTGTTTAATCAAGCACTCCTAGGAAAATGGTTATGGAGATATAATGTGGAACCGGACGCTCTTTGGAAACTAGTAGTTGATTGTAAATATGGTCGGTCTTGGGGAGGATGGTGTACTATAGAGGGGAATGGGCCGATCGGTGTGGGGATCTAGAGGTGTATAAGACGAGGATGGAGGGTGTTTGCTGTAACAGCCAACTAAAATAATCAGTTTTGGATTCTTTCCCGACAGCAATCACATCTCTCTCGTCTTTACCCTCATCTGGAATCACGCGTATAGATTATCTTTTCCGTAAATCACGTAATTTGTTCTTCACCGACAGCTGTAAAATCATGAACAGTTTTATCCTAAGCGTTGTACCTCGATGGCGTTTTCCCGGATCTTATCCATCGAATTTCAAAGTATTAGATAAGCTTGTTTTTAAAGTAGCACAATTATAATAATTTAATGAGCTCTGAAAATATTATAATTGTGGATAATTACTTAGATTAAATATTTTAGTTGTTTTAAGATATTAAGATGTTTAATTTTACGTTGAAAACTCTTATTTAAATTAATTGGTTTTATCATCTTCGATTAATTAACGGTACTTTATCATTTTATATAATGATGAGGAAATATTATTTTATAAATTTTAGTTTATAAAATAATATTCTACCTTAATTCATCGTGGTGTTTTATTTAAAGTGTTTTATTTAAAATAAAACATTTACGCGTTTTTAATCAGTGTTTTAATTCACCGTTGAATTATTTGAGGATCCCAAAACGTAGGATTGAAGTTTATTACCTAGGCTCCTACCCTTTTTC